>WBMW01004394.1:818877-902737 GCA_013396635.1 Penelope pileata
CGCGGGGCTCGTGGCCACGGCCATGGATGGATGGGTAGGTGCATGGTCCATCTTACCGTCGCTTTGTAAGCGTTTGGTACTCCAAAGCTGTCAAGCTGCCGGTTTTCCTAAGCTAACAGGTGCGCCTGCACTTGGAGCAAGTTATTAATGTGTGCATTTAAAAGCTGTCTGGATGGATTTGTTGTGGGTACAAACTTTGAATGAGTCTGTTTTTGACAGAACCCTCTGATTTTCTCATAAAATGCAGCTTTCTCTTAACTGTGTGTGAAAAAGCCCTGCTAGGAAGCCAGCCTTCTGCATTTCAGTGGGTTTAAAATGCAGAATTCCTTGCATGCATTTGTATTGTATTCTTACTCTATTGCGTGTTGTCAAAGCTCCATATGGAGTTTCATGTGTCAACAGAACACACGGTTGCTTAATATTTGCTTTTCAAGGCAAGGATGCCTTGAACCTCCTTGAAAAACTTAAAGTCTGCATTCTTAGGTGGCTGTTAGAGGAGGAGTATCTCAGTGCAAAAGCGTTTTTAGTGTAAGGTTTAACACTCACTTATTTCGTTCCATGACAAACTCTGCAAAGCTGCTGCCAAGATAAAACGGAGAGCAGCTCCTCACCTGAGCCCACAAGAACTCACCTGACTACAGGAAATGCATGTTTGTACACTGCACTGTACTGTTGCATGCCAGAAAGCACACACTATGTTAAAGGAAAAAAAAAACCCTCATCTATTAACCTGGCAAAATATTTACTCTTGAAGTGAACACTGACACACCCAGTCCTTATTCCAACTGCGAGTGTTTATTGTAGCGCATTTACAATACGTAAACATTCAGGCAAAACGTGTGTAGTGTCCTCCACGTTGGTGCATGGCATACAGAATTTCATGAAATTTTCACACACAACTACTGGCTTGATGCTTAAAATGCAAGTTATCTAAAGTATGCTTTCCTCTGTCTTTCTATTCTGCTCCCAGAGTGAACAGACTGTAGGAAATAAGGCATCTGTTCAGCGGTATCACAATGAGCAAAGTATATAAACTAAGTGGACAAAATTGAACTTTCATAAAATCTAATGTTTCAGACTGCCCAGATAGTGCCAGGTTATTAGGTTGGTAGGAAAGAACAGTTTCTAAAGTGTGGCAAGTTTATGACTCTAAGAGTCTGTATTTGCCTTAGTTTAGACGCCAAGTTTACAGACCTGTGTACAAAAGGAAGTTCTCAACTAAAAAAAAAAAAAAAAAAAGATACTTTGAAAGTGCTTCTGCCTGAATTTTCCTTTAAAAACATAAGGTCAGCACACTGTTAGGCTGAAGCTGCAAGTGACTCTGGCTGGAGCTGATGTAGGAGAACATCTCCACTTGCCTCACCCCTCCAGCCTGCTGTGTCCTGGCCTCCCTGAGAAGAGAGTGCCACTCCCCTCCCGTGGTGCTTCTCTTCATACAAATATTTCAGTTCTGCTCAGAGCCATATTTGAACAGCTTATAAATCAATTCACTGTAATGCCTCCAGAAACAAGTCCCACCAGATTTTATAGTTTATTTTCACGGCAACTGCAGATAAACAAAACTGCTGTGAGCACTGGAGTCTGCTTTCATTCATTCATTGTATGAGAGTACTTGCAGCACTGAGGGCTAGTTCCATGTTCAAAGTCACACTTGTCTGGCACTATTTCTTCTTGTTGAAAGTTACTGCCTTCATAGCCTGCTCACAGTCCAGCCAAGTCTCTGAACAGACAGCTTGGTGCCCTTTGCAGTCTAGCAAAATTTAACTGAGGAAACAAATAGAATGAAGTTAACAAACAAACAAACAAACCTGAGTTAGAAGTGAGAGCGCCTAATCAGAAAGGCTGTAAGTTTGTCACAAGCTTTTGCCACAGGTTTATGCTGTTTTTGGAGAAAAGCATTTAGACTTAAGGTGTAAGATTTTCCATCACCTCCACTACCCAGCTCTTGCTTCAAAGCCTCCATAGTACGCTCCCACAAACCATCACATACGTTCACAAGGACCTGTACAGGAGAGAGGAAAAGATGTCAGGTGCACACACCAAAATAATAGTTACGTTGCACAAGAAGCCTTAAAAATGCATCTGAACTACCTAATTATTTTTCTGTCATACACTGGTAAGAAACCACCAGGAACCACCTTAAAACAATTTGAACATGTGAAAGAACTAAGAGGAGCCCTGTGTGTATTGTAGGACCACATGACTAAGGAGCAGAAGTTGTAGAATTTTTACTACCTGAGATAATTGTTTATTCCCACAGATCATTTTTTTCAAAGTAAGACCAGAAGGATGCAGCACTGAGCTAAAGGAGCAATGCCCGCTAACTACAGGCAATTACAAAGTCAGTCCCTGGTCTAGCTTCTAGAGACAGAATCACGCTGCTTCCAGACAAAAACAGTTTGGAACACTAACATACATAGCATGAGGAGCACATGTGGATCACATGTGCCACCACAATAAAATAATTAAAGAATCAGTTTAGGACACAGGGCTCCAAAACCAGGCATGTCAATGCCCACAGCTCCATTTGCACCCAGGGCTCTGCTGGCTGCCCAGTGCTCCTGAAGAACAAGAAGTTGCTTGAGAGCAACCAGGTTTTCATTCTCAAATGCTTTTCTAGAGTCCTGATTCCTGCCCCCAAGTCAGTGGGAAAAGCACCACATCTCCACCCTCTCCTACCTCATTTTGGGTTTCCTGCCTGACTGAACTGAGAGAGATACGCAGGAAAGGAAATATTAACACCAGTGCCCTTTACCCAGGAGCAAGAAGGCCTGCTCTGCTTCGTCCCACACTTTCATCCCAAGTAAAGCAATCGGTCGGAACAAGGGCTCTCAGCTCTAGACGGTGTCACTGCAGGCTTTGTTCTGTCCTGGCTCCAGAATATGCCCCCATCTCCTCTCCTTCACAGATATGTGACAATTAACAACACATCACACCCAGAAAAGCCCCTATCAAGGAGATGCGAATGTCTCTGATCTTTTTAGGAAGCTGCAAGTATTTAAGGCCCAGACACCAAGGGACCCTTCGGCAAGCAAGACGTGGAGCTGCGCCCAGCCAGGTTAAATATAAACCACGTATCCTGCAATCTATTCCTGAAGAAACAAAACGTTAAATAACTGAAGCATTACGCTCTCCATAGGGGAAGTCAGGCAGTTCTTTTCTGAGTGCTGTGATAATAATACTTAAACTGCGTACTATCTTAAAACCTTTACAAGCTGATTTTTTCCAAAAGTTTCAGGCCTGCTACCATTTCAATTTGGAAATCCTGCTGCATAAAGTGCCTCTAAAAAGTAGATAAGAAGACACAGACTGAGTTCAGTAAGCCCTGACTATTGTAACGGGTAGAGGAAGCAGTAATGTTTGCACATGACACGTACAGGGCTCCCAAGTTACTGCGTGCATTTATGTACCAACTTTCTGTACTATTTTCTGTATGTGAAGGAATTTTTAATTTAAAAGTTTCCTCACCTCTCCTAAGGACGTTTGGTGGCTATAGACTTTTCACTCAAATATTCCATTCTACAGCACTACAAATAGTTTCTTATTTTTGCAGAGTTTTATTTTTCCCTTGCCCCTCCTGAATTAAGTGTGCTTCATAAACATTGTACCCGGGATATTTTGTTGTGTGTTACTTTTGCATATATGCTAATGTGTAATTTTAATTTATGTACTTACCATTACAACAACAAAAGAGAGATACAGAACTGTCCTCTTCTAACCTGTACCTTCCAGAGTTTGGTAAATCTTTGCACTGCGATATAAATCTCTGAAGCTCTGTCTCTGGGAAGCCATCTTGCTGGTAGTGCTAAAAATTGATATTTAGTTCAACCTTTAACAAGGCTAAAGCACAGAATAGTCTAAAGCAATACAACAAAAACATATAAAAGAGATGCAATAGCCTCCTCAGGCCACTTTTCAGACATTGTTCAAGCCTGAACTTAGAAGATTCAGATAAATGAATATGAATTTTCTGCTTTTTAGTTGATATCTAGGTTCCACTGGAACAGGAAATCAGATCAGTTTTCTCACAAACCTAAGTAGGGAAGAATTAAAAATCTCTTGTAATCACTCTATGCCCTCAAAAGTAGCTATTATATTCATCCATAAAACTGGCTTGTGCTGCAAGCCAAATTATCAAGGGAGATGAGAATCTGGACAGCACCAATCTTGCTTTTCTATTCCAAACAAAGAGTTCATGCTTACCTTGATAGTTTCATATGTATCTGTAATGAGTGCAATGAAGAGACTTAGCACCATGTAGATGAACAGACTGATGAAGGAGTAGAGGTAGATCCTACTGAATAACCAAACCAAGTAACTTTTCTGCTGCATTTTTGCAAAAGTAGCAAACATGTCATCTCCATTTATCAATGAAAAGAGGCATTCGGAAACCACATTCAGAGAACGGAACTGGAGAGGTGAGAAAAAGAAAAGGACATCTGTTGCCACTTTATTTGGGGCCCTAGACTGTACATAGCATGAAGGAGATAGACAGCTGTTGACTGGCTCCTCTGAACTCTATATATGGCCAGAGCATAACAACATGCAGTGCTAACCATAAAGCATCTGAGGAATGAGCAGTGTTTGTCACCTCCTATATACATGAGTGTTCGATTCATTCTCCCGTGAACTCTTGCTAGAGCTGATAAGCCAATTTCACTTTTAAAAGGAATAACATCTCCAAAGCTTTAGTCTGAAAATGGTGTTCTGCAAGATGAAAACTGTTTCTCGAAATACCAGGCAGGACTCCCAACATGTGACTGGGAGTCACAGCAGCTTCCTCTCCTGACTCAGAGCTTTCACAACCAGAAGAAAGGCTGACCATGGCATGACAATCAGGCTGCTCAGAGTACCATCGTGTTGAAGACGGACTGTTTTTATATTAAGGGAAGCCTTGACATGGAAACTCAGAAGACAACAGTAGTAATCTCTCATTTATTTAGAATCTATTCTATTACTCAAGTTGTATTTTTCACGTTGAGTGTTTTACCTTCACATGGTATGGTCCCAGTACAATCCATCCACAGAAACAATAGCCCAGATAGATCATAGCAGCACAACAGCAGAACCTCATGACGTTGGGTAATGCTGCTCGCAGTGTCAGAATGAGAAGCTACAGAAAGCAATGCAAACAGTAAGAATTCAACCAGGCCTTTCTTCCTGTTGTCTTATAGCAACAAACAGAATAAATACCAACAGCACGAAGATCTCAGGAGATCCTTACATTATACTTCTGAAAGAAACCTAGGTAGCGAATGACTCCAAGCCACACAAGCATAGTGGATGTTCCTAGGAGTATGCTACAGACATCATAACTTGTCAGACTCTAAAGGAAAAAATAAAAAGAAACGAGTATTATAAAAAATGACAAGTTTCAAATTAAGACTCTCTCATTCCTACAGAGATCTAACAAGATTTCCTTAGAAATCTCTCCCATTAGAAATTAGTTTGTGGCAATATGCAGCAGAGAGCAGAAGTGCCACCAAAGAGTAAGGGACTTTCAAGCATTACTCATTCCACACGCCTTTGCATATGACTGTTTATAGCACAGGTTCTCACCAGGAGCTAAGCTTCATTTGCAAGGCCAACAGCACAGCTGGGCTGGAGCTGCAGAGACCTCCTCAATGCCTGGCTCACCAAGTGCTGCAGCATGGCCCTGAAAACACCTTGTGCTGCTCCCAGACCTGCGGCAACTGCTGCTGCAATCTGCAGCAACTGCATCAGCAGATTCCCCATACCAGCTTGAGAACCTCTGTGCCACATCCCAACACACAGTGTAAACCTGACTTTAGAACTGCAGAGCAAAAAATGTTCTTCCACTATGTAGGTAAGGTATTTTTTTTTTTTTTAAGTATCATGACTTCTCAGCAGAGTTCAGATAAATACTAAGGAAGATATCGCTATTTAGCAAGAACCTGTGAGGTGTAGAAAGTTGTCAAGGAAAAGAATAATTAGCTTGTAGTTAATTCTAACCAGAGCTTCCTGTATCTTTTATTGGCATTTGGCTGTTTTTCTTTTTCCATCTATACATACTGGCCCATTTTCATCCCATTTACCCTACATCCTGTTCGTGTAACTGCAGCTCTCCTCTGAAAGGCTCACATCTGAACAGTTTACTTGAATAACAAGTTTTCACTGTTTTCTGTGACAGAATGGATATCTTCTGAGTGAGCATGGACCTCTCTCTCATCTTAGCTCCTTTCTACTTCTATGTTTACAGCTCCTAAAGTAAGACAGAGCAATTTGTGCAGTGTTTGTGGTAGTCAAGCTGTCACCAGATGGATTTCAGCACCATCCTTTCATCACTACTGTCCAAAGTCTGTTGTGTTGCAATGTCATGCTTCAAAGTCTGCCACAGATTCAGTGAAGAACCACACAACCTGAATATTACACTGCTTCAGCATAGCATATTGCAATTTTTATTCCCCAATGTTAAAATATATAACTTTTTTTCTGTAGCAAGTTTGTTTTAGAAATTGAAGGCCTAAAACCAGGGTGTGGCCTTTTATGTACATGCTGAAAACCAGAAACTGGGAAAGGAGCAAACTGATGCTTAAAAAGAGAGTCTTTGTACCAGTTTGAGCACTTGTTAAATGGGGAACAGAAAGTTAAATGCTAAGTTAAAAATAAATAAATAAATAAAAATCATCAAATAAGCAAATATAACTGGTCCTAAGTGGGCAAGAGAGGAAGAAAGTCAACAGTCTCAAAATTTCAGAGATGAACAAATTTTATTCCTTTGAGACACCCAAAAGGAGCAAAGAGAAATAGAACTATAATATCTAGTGATATTTGGAAACAATACACCTGACTTATAATTCCAAAAAAAAAAGAATTTTAAAATTTCATGCCAGTCAGAATCAAGTATAGCCACCCTTGAGTCCTTGGAGATTTAAACCTAGGTGGGACAGAAATAATCAGCACTGCTTCCACCTACATGTCTTACCTTGGCTTGTATCTCCATCTTGAGAGTTGATCCAACAATAGTCAGGACATCACTAATCATAATCAGGATGTACCAGCCGTTGACAAATTCCATCTGATCATTGAAAGGTACTTCTTTCTTATAATAATATAGGAAAAAGCTTACAAATTCCTAGGGGAAAGGAAGAAACAAGAAAATTAATTAGACTTACATAAAACATGAAGACTTTCCAAAGGAAGAGTTATACCCACCCTTTGGAGCTGAATTCCTTTGACCACCGATCGTGTGCAAAGGATCAATGAGGCCAGACAAGTCAATATGACAAAAGCATCGAAGATCATCATGTAATGAGTATTCTTCTGTACTGCAGGAACAGAAATGTACATGTTCATAATCAAATGCATTCCATCTTGAGTATTGAAGTAAGAATCAAGTTTGGATGTTAACGATGCTTTTATAGAATTGAATTAAGAAAAGTCTTAGCATTTTTCCCCACAAAAGCTTGTCTGACATTTTCAAGAGAGACACAAGTATATCTGCCCTATCAATATCACTAAACTGTCCAGGTAATTTAGGAAGGTCAGTGCCACATCAAAATATCACATATCAGAGTGTGAATGTGTCTTGCAAGCCTGCAGAATTGGAGGTAGTTGTTGTCTATTTTGCAAGCACTGGAATGGCCCTTGGAGCCACAACATTTGTCTAAAAAAGAAAATCTCAGGAATTTTACAATATGTATCTTGTCTTGCAGAACAGAATTTGACTATCAGATGGATCTTGTGCCCTAGAGTAATGTGGGTAATTTGCACTGTTGCTTAGACAGCTATGACCAACATTGAGCTCTACATGAGTTCTTCATCTCTTTTGTTACTAAAAATAACATTCTTGATCAATTAAGGTCAATTTTTGCACCAAAAGTACTGCTAGACATCTTTTTCCTTTTTATCCTTATCATACAGCAGAAACTAGACAGAGTTAGTACAAGGATTAGATTTTTAATACTGAAAGAGTTATACTGTATTTGAGGAAAAAAAATGAAGAAAATGAACGCTAAAGTTGAAAGAATAGGCAGCAAGTCTCCAAAATGGGATGCTGAAGTTCCAGTTGACTTCACAAAGGTACCTGCACAGCTACCCATAAAAAGCCCACCTACTTCTTGTTTATACCAAAGTCACTAACGTGTACTGGTGCCATTTAAGATAGTTCTGCAGCCTAGTCCAGAACAGCAGCAGCTTGCTATTATCCATTTGCCATTACTGCCCTCATGTTTTTCCTTGGCTTTGAAAAAAAAGTACAGACTACTTCAGGAGATGATATTGAAAACCATAACAGAGGCAATCTACATCAATGCCAAACATGGATTATTATAGAGGCCTGGTATCAAGCCTTCTTGTAGCTCTGCACAAGTAGCCTGTTAGGGGCAGCATGCCATCTGGTGTGCGTTTATAACAAGGCATCCAGCAGAGCCGGCTGACAGACCACTCAATGGAATACGTGTTTGCTCCAGTACTGTGTTTCATACTCTGTGATGCATTTCATTAACTTCATAAAATTAATTCCAGTCTAGATCTTAAAAAAATATCCTTTTCTTACTACCAGCTGTTCACAGGGGAATTTCCTAACATAAGCATAGCAAAAGAGAAAGCAGCAAAATAGAAAAAGAGACCTATTTAATTAGGGGAAAAAAAGAAAAGAAAAAAGAAAAAAAAGTGGAATTTAGAGCCCTGGAAAAGTTCTGGTGTTCAGTGAGATTCTTTAATCTACAAAGATCTCATGCAAAGTTTTGACTGGAGACTCCCAACAAAGGGTGATCCTGTTAGCAACTATTTTAGGTAGATATTCAACCACACTGTGCCTCTCAGATACACTCAGATACACGCGAAACATCATTTAAGCAGCAATCAGAAGTGTTTCTAGCCATTGCACTCTAGCAGCCCTTAGCAACAGTGCTTCCTTATCTACCTGGTGTTAAGTCCTGAAATAAGAGTGAGTCAGTTTCAACTTTCCACCACTATCACATGTCCTTCTGTTGCCTGATGCTAGAGCAATGCTTCACGGCCTTGCCTTAACCAGTGAACAGCTTAAGCTCAGTATCCAAAACCAGAAGGATGAAAACATCTTTGTGCAACAGTATCAATGGTACAAGGTTTGGGAGCTGTTAAGGAAAGGAATGTGTGGCTGGCTTCCCAAGACTTCAATTCAAAACATTTAGAGCAATTATTTAGAAAAAAAACAACAACACCACCACAATTTAGAGCATACCTATTAGACAATGCATGTCAGTAATGCCTCACCTTTAAATAAATAAAAAGACTAACAAATATTATGCTAGTGTGATGAAAGATTAACATGAAAATTTGAGGTTACATCACTTACTTGATCCAGAAACATGCCAGTCTTTACATTCCCTGATCTCTATGTCGTTGTCTAGACTTATTTTAATTCTTCCACTGTGTGCTTTATTATCGAACACTATCTGTATTAACAAAAAGTTCATAAAAAGTGCATGTATTTTCCAAGTTAAATCATTACATATTTAGTATATTGTGCTGCTATGATTGCATAATGATTCAGAATAATTCTCCTAGGGCAGAAGTTGAAAAACTTGTTTAAGCTTAAAGTAATGCCTGTTTATTCAAATAAACACTGACAAAATGAAAGACAAATCTGGTGATTTGTGGTATCTGTCAGAAACTTCTTGATCAACAAGATACTGAAATACAGGTGAAATTCTTTTGAGCCCCATAGCCCCATGGTCTGAAAAAAAGTACACTGCTAGAGGGACCTCTCTGAAGAGGTTTGTTCTTTCCACATACTTCAGATGAATTACATTACTAAAGCCACAAACTGAACAAGCATGAGAGGATTGCAACTTTAAAGAGATCTTTAAGGTCCCTTCCAACCTAAGCCATTCTATGATTCTGTGACTGCATCAGGAGCACTCAAAGCTTAACTTTCTACAGTCACACCTGATGGTGGTTTACAGGGTACTAATTCATGGCAGGGTAATCCAAACTCCACCAGGGACTGAATGGTGCCCAACACTTCTCAGAAATCACCTGCACTGACGGCATTTAGCAAATCAACAAGAATGGTTTCTCATTTTGAACTGAAAGACGTGTGGCCAATGTCCACATACCGTCAGGGTGAAATCATAACAGTCAGGGAGCTCATGGTGACGAACGGTCTGGAGGTTGATTGCCTTCAGATTGAACATCAGCTGTACTGCCACTAGCCTGGAACAGAGTCTCACATTAGCTTTGTGCAAGGAAAATGCACAAATACATCATTGTGGGAATTATTTACTCGTCCTCACCTATGGAAATCCAGAGTGAAATTCAAATTGTGCTTTCCAACCGTTCTGTTGTCCAAAGGCATCATGGGCTCAATGTACAAGCAGTCTGCAATGGATAAGTACTCACAATAATATCTCATGGGTTATCATGCTCTTCAACTGTAATCTGCCTTTCCCACTCACAGGGCTGTAAAGAGCAGTTGACTAGAGTAGTCAAGATAGAACACTTAAGTGATGAGTCACTTTAGAGGCTTGGTTACAAACATGTTGGCTTTCTGAGCATCAGCCAAGTTATCATAAGTTCACTGGGAAGGCTCCTGAAATTAGCCTGAAATATTTGTATTAGATGGTCATCATGCTAACAGCATCCCTTTTTGCGGCAATGGATATAAAGGACTATTTTTCTGGAAGGGAGGTTAGTTACATAGCAGTTTTCTTACCAGTTTTGGCTTGTACTAAGTTCAGTACAGATCATTTGATATGACTATACAATACCAGATGTCCATTCAGAATTTATCATGAGTATATGGTCCCTCCCCCCAAAGAAATGATACAATAGATTAGAGTCATCACCAGTCACAATCTCTGGGTCTATATCAAAGGTGTCATTTCCAGGACAGATGGTTCCTCGCTTGTAGAACTGCTGACACACAGCTAGAGCTGTCTCTTCAGCCCCCCTCTTCTCATAAGCGTGGTTTCCAACAGAGATGTTGGGCAACTGTAAGTACTAAAGTTCAGAACAAAGAGACAAACCAAGTTAGATGGCACCAAAACTATTGATCTCTTGGGAAACAAACAAACAAACACACACACACACACAAAGAAAATTAGTCTGGATCTGTGCCATAACTTGTCTTTTTAAATAAAAAGTCACCTAAAGAACTTGGAAATGTACACCACGCTACAGTTGACTCATCAAATACTTTAAGGTATTTGACAAAAGCAGAAAGTGCAGGATCTGGGTCTAAACTTTTTTTTGCTTTGAATTATTTTTCTTTTTACAATCCTTATTAGGAAATGTAATTCATTATTTGCAAAGCAATCTGGCTAAAATCCAAGGAGTGCATTGAATGCAAAATTAGTCTACTGATTAGCTCTAAGGATGTCTACGTAAGTCCAGTGCTCTGGCAATGAGGGGTAGTCTGATTCTTTTCCTGAAAAATCAATGGATTTATCCACCAGTTCATACCAGAAATGGCTTTACTTAAGGTGTTAACAATATTCAATTAATTTAGCAACTAATATAGCATAACTTTATTTCTCAAAGACTTCTGGTATAGGAAGATATAAGATCAGTCTCTTCAGGTTTTTCCTAGCCTTCCATTAATCCTCTGTTCCATTTAACTCCATGTTAGTTTAATCTCAGGACGGTGACTTCAGTCCTGCATGCAGCAATTAAGGACACAGGACAGGAAAAACAATCATTCCAACCCGAACACTCTGCACTAAAACCAAACATTCAATGCGTTCAGATTATTAACAGTCTTTGAGTCTGCCTCACATCCAGTGATAGCTGGAAAACAGACACTTCTCTAAAAAACAAAAAATCAGTGTTAAGAGTAGTAGCATCTGTCCTCTCCAGTTCTACAGGAAAGTTATTTATTTCATCTGTAATTTGCTACATCTCATGCAGGGAATATGGCTCCCACTGCTAGATAAGTTTAAGAGCAGAAGTACATTGACTCTGGATGGGAACTGACAAATAACTGTTCACCTTCAAGCACTAAGGTGCAACTGTGTTTGAAAGGGTGCTTCAGACACCCACCCTTTACACAAGACTCAAAATCACAGCTGTTCCAAAGAGCCAGTCTTCTTTGGAGCTTGTCTGGTGATCAGCACTGCGTGGAGCTTTTACTTATGGCATGTTTGGCTACAGCAATTTTTTTCAAAAACAGTTATTGAATCCATTAGGAAACAAGAAACAAGTCTAGGGCCTAGTATTTAGGAAAATCTAGCAGAGTAGTTTGCTACTTAATAAAAAAATCTTAAATACTCAACAATCCCAATTTTTTACTTCAGCATAAAATCCTGTAAACAACACAGGAAACACAGTGTTTGGATCCTCATCTTTTCATGAAAAGCAGGCCTCCAGGACAACATTAACTCAAAATGCATTACCACTGGTACATCACATTATAATTTTCAGTCAATAGATGGGATACAAGCCTTTCTTTCTATCAAAAAATAAAAAGAAAAAAAAAAGGAAAAAAAAAGAAAAAATCAACCTGAATAAGTCAGTATTCTAGTATTAAGCAACAGATGCACACATTCAATCTCAGACACCATTCAGGAGGGAGGGAGAAAACGCACTCAGGTAAAGAGCATGTATATAGTATGTATCACAGCGACAACCCTCACCTGGTTGATGGCGAAGAATATCTGGTCATAGACATCTGTCTGTGTGTATACAGCATAGGTATCATCCATTCTGTCCATGTACCCTTTCAGGAAGAGATGTTTGAATGCAACAGTGTTCTCTTCTTTGAAAGCAACCACCATTTGATTGCTCAATCCAAAAAGCACCAGCTGAAAAAGACATTTTTCCTGCTCAAAGACAAATTTAGCTCCTGGTTTAATAGACAAATCCTGTCCTACAAACAGCTACCTTCTCTGTGCAGGTAAACGTGACACTTACATGCAGGCTACAACATTTCAGGGGTGGTCAAAAGAAAGTTTGACTTTAAGGAAACAATGTGTTTCAAGAATGTTCCTTTAACACAATTACCAGCAACTTGGCGAAGGACTTGCATTGTCACAAAGAAAATGATACTATCTGAATTTCAATCTACCCATATACTGTTACCTGTGATTGTTACTTCAGCCTGACATTCATGTGACTTGCCTTGGGAAATACCAGCGTCCCTCAGCCAAAAGGCAAGACATAACCAGACCCCACTTTGAAGTCCTGACTCCAGTGCAGGAAAGGCAAATTGAGGACAACACAAAAAAACCCCAAGCATCTCTCTGTTAGGTTTGAGTAAAAGGTGCTTTGACAGTAACTGATAAAAACTGTGCTTGTAACAGGATAACTTCAAAGCTGTCAAAAAAAGATACTGCAACAGTTCATGAAGTTAGCGTAAAACCCTGCTAGCTGCTATCCAGGCTGGGAAAGATTTCCAGAAGAACGCGCTCTTCTGTTTGCAGGAGCTCACAATTCTCTTTGGTGACTATTGTTTCATATCTAATGTCAGCAGTAATGCGAAAAAGCTTATCAGAGGTAAGTCTGAATCAGTAGTCTACAGATTAGTTTTATGGCCATGATGCAAACTGTATATGTAGTTTTTGATAAGGATAACTCCATTACAGAGATACTAAAATGGTCTGTGGGCAGGCTTGGTGTTGAAGACACACAGGAATACACTAGCAAATCAACAGCACAAACATTGAATTACCTATTGGCAGATTTACTCTGAAAAGTATAAATCTTATGTTCTTCCACGATAAAATTTTATTTCTAATTGCAAAATGGGACAGATGACAATCAGGGAAAAAGGAAAAAAAGGAGGGAAGTCCTTAAAGATGGTTCCCTTCATCTCCACTCTCGGGATATCTATTTTTCAGTCAATAGTTTCAGAGAAAACTACATCTCCTGAGATCTAAGCTACATATATACAACTAACATAGTTCTGCAGTGTATTCTCTCTCAGTCTCCATACCAGACCGAAAGCATTTATCATCTGCGCTCCTCATTTGAATTCCCTTGGACTAAGAAGAGTCCTTGCTTCCACAGTTACTCACCTGAATGGTAACCATTGCTATTTTGAGAAGCTGAATTCCAAGTTTCCAAGGTTTCCTGCCCCGGGCCCAGAATTTTTCACACGGGTTCATGAAGAAGAACTTTAACTTCCTTCTGAGCAGGTCTTCCACCAGCAGCTCCTGTGACAGCGATGGGTGTTGTCTGTAGGTGCAGAAACCTTCCTCACCAGGAGCGCTGCAGCTGCTTACAGCCACCTCAGGAGTCTCCATTTCTGAAATGAAAACAATCCGTGGCAGCTGGGAAATATGCAAGTGTTAATATCGTAGCATCAGATCTGTCTGCACGGACAGCCTGGACTCCAGAGGGGTTTATTTGCTGTGAAGGGTACCTACACGTTACACTGAGCCTAAGACCTCACTCATAGCATTGCACACATTCTGCAGAACCATACAGGTAACTTCACAGCCAGGACACTCATTTAAGAATGGAATTTCTGTCCCTTTGGAATTATAGAGTCACTTGTAGAAAACCTCTTCCCCTCTCACTTCCCAACATCAACATCACATACGCAAGACATCCTGACTCATTTCCTGCTGTCTGGAAGAGTACCAAAGCCTCTCTGCAGCGTTCACTCTTCTGGGAACTTATCTACTTCTGGAGCATTTCCCCCCACATCTACAAGTGTGCTGTCCAATATCCAAAAGAAATGAAATTCTCAAGACAAACAGCATTTTTCTTAGCCATCACTGTTAGCATCACTCTCCCTTGAAAGTAGAGCCCCAGTGTGCCAAGTTGCCATTCAGATAAATCACCTGAGCACACCGTTGTTTAGCAAGACTGTGTCTATTTCCACATTCATAAAAGCCCGAATGCAAACCAGTGGTGATCATCAGCCTGCCAAAAAGACCAAAGGGTGACTGTAAGCACCACGCGCGGAGGATGAGGCATGCACTGGAGCTGAAGAGGCACACATTGTCGCTGAGTGCGGAGGCAAAGGTTCAAAGAGACCCTTATAAACATCATTTGAGCTGTCACTCTCTGCGCTATTCAGTATGTTCGGATGTCAATCTGTTAACAAATTCACTGACTCCCAAACATTTCACGTATGCTTTGTAAATTATGTTAACAGGAAGGACATCCACTCTCCCTTGTGCGCAGAACAGAGCACAAGTCAGTTTTCGGCTACGACTCCAGACCTTCGATTTCCCGGCTGTCAGAGGGAACAACAAAGTGAGAAATACCGCCAGCGGGCACACAGCCGGGCACAGCCCCGCGCCCCGTCCCGCCCCGTCCCGCCGGGCCCTGCTGCTCCATCCGTCCCAGCCCCCGAGCTAAGCCCCGCTCCGCCGCTGCTCGCCGCGGTCGGTGCACGCTCCCGGTGACACAGAAGTACTTCTCGGTCTCACGGCGGCAGCTGGAGAAGACATTGGAGACAGACGCAGCGCGCTGCACCTCCCGGCTACCCGCCCGGCGCAGCGTCCCGAGCCCCGCGGGTATCGCAGCGCACGGCCTCCCCCCCCCGCACAACGCCGCAGTGCTCCCCCTTCCCCTCACGGGTCAGCAGCCCTCGGGCTCTCACCCCCGCCCCGTGCCCCGGGCTGGACGCGGACCGCTCCCGGCAGCGAGTGGCTCTGAGGTGGCTGTGGGGTGGCCGTGAGGTGGCTGCGAGGTAGCCGTGAGGTGAATGCCGGCTCCACGAGCCCGGCGGGGCGCAGCGGGAGCTCCGCGGGACGGCACCGCCCGCAGCAGTACCGCCGCCTGCAGGCATCGCCCGCGGCCGGCACCGCCCCGCGCGGCTCCGGCTGGGGCTCCTGCGGCAGGAGAAGGGGCGAGGGTACACATCACATCGTTGTGTTAATTCTTTAATTGAACACCACAGGGCGCGCCCTTCTGGCTCTGCCAGCCAGCGGCGGCGCGGGGAGCACCTAGGGCGACAGCACGCACCCCCGCAGGGAGTACGCAGCGCGCTGGGACACGCAGTTCTTCTGCCCCTGCGCGGAAGGACCAATAGCAGCTCTCCCTGCTGCGAAAGCGGAGCGCTGATTGCCTGTCGACAGCGCTAGTCCCGCCCCGCCCCGTTGCCCTGACAACCGCAGGGCGCGTTGCCAGGCCGCACAGGTAGGAGGGACCGGTGTGTGACCGCGGGCCCCGCTCGCTGTGGGCACCGGGGGGATGGCGGGCGGCACAGGGCGGGCAGGCTGACGTGCGGTGACCGCACGGCCCGGGCTGCTTTGGAATCATAGAATCGTAGAATGTCCCGAGTTGGAAGGGACCTGCAAGGATCATGGAGTTCCACTCCGGGCTCCACACAATCACCCAGAAATCAGAACCGATGTCTGGCAGCGGTGCCCGGACGTTTCCTGAGCTCCAGCAGCCTGGGGCAGTGCTCACTGCCCTGGGCAGCCTGTTCCATGCCCACTGCCCTCTGGTGCAGAACCTTTCCCTAACACCCCCCTGCCCCTCCCCTTCGCAGCTCCACGCTGTTCTCTCGGGCCCTGTCACTGTCACCAGAGAGCAGAGCTCAGCGCTGCCCCTCTGCTTCCAGTGAGGCCACCATGAGGCCTCCCCTCAGCCTCCTCTGCTCTGGGCTGAGCAAACCAGGTGACCTCAGCCGCTCCCCATACGCCTTGCCCTGCAGACTCTTCCATCTCTGTAGTCCTCCTTTGGATGCTAAGGGCTGAGATGACTCTTTCTTTTACCTTTGCTGGAAACAACAAGCACAAGGCTTACCTAGTGCCAATCTTCACAGTGTGGCATTCCTGGATGTATTTGTGGTTCAATAACCGTAAGAAGGCACAGACCACGCTGCACCAGCCCAGCTCACGTCCCAGCACCAAGGCCTGGCACAACTGGTGTGCAGCACAGCGGGGTGCCCGGGCAGTGTGTTTGCACTGAGTTCCTGAATGGTTACAGCCAGGAACATGGTCTTTAGCTTGATTGTGATACAGTCAAAAGGGAAAAAAAATAGAGCACGTTTTTAATAATTTCCTCGTAGTGCTTTTGTTAAATGGACTCAATTTTTGTCATTTCAGCTTGTAGCAAATTAGTCTTAAATTAGTAATGCATACAAACTTGACCTTAAAGCGTGCCATTAGGGAAGTAATGAATCACGTTGCATCCCTTCTTCAGACAGCAACTGCTGTGCTACTGATAGCTAATGAATGTTTCCCTTTTGCAGCACCTAGCAACACTGTGGATTTGCTTCGTAGCTGTAAATATTTTGGTCCATTAACTGATAAGAAGAACATTCTGATCATAATTTTTCTCTTTATTGTAAAGTTCAGAATGTTATGTCCACCTAAAAATAAATGAGGCTACAAAAGCTGCCAAACATTTGCAGCTTTACTTGGGCCTTACCAATTAAACAATGTAACATTGTGTTCCACTGAAAATTTGCTGAAAAATCAAACTGAACAAATCTAATGAAAAATTTTAATATAATGCATTGCTACTTTTATAAAATATAGGGCACTGCATGTCAATTGATTTTTTGTTTTGTTTTTAGCTTTTGCATTCAACTTTTTTCAAATTATGTTAACGTAAATATTGTTTCTAACCTCACTTCTCAATCACAGAGTCACAGATTCATATGTACATACACGGAAAGGCATAACACATTTGCCTGCTTGTGGACTAATACACCGAGTGCTTTCTCAATAACCAATAATCCCTAAGACAAGAGGAACTAACCACAGATTTTAAATTGCTCTTAACATCTAAGATTTTATATTGTTCAAAATCCTTTGATTGAAAGATTTCCAGAGAGGAAATAATGGATTTTCTTCTGTCCCCCTGACCAGAGCCCAAACTCTTAACAAGAGGTACCTTGTAACAGTGAGGTGGGCCCACAGGTCTCGGCTAGGAATGAGACCTCACTCGTTCTCACTGTGCCAAAGGCTGTCTTATCACCTGAGTTGATTGCCTAAGGGCCATATTTTTCCAATTTTCTTTATGAGGCTTGGTACTTTGTGTAAAAACCTAGGGAGTGGAATAATGCCCTATAAAATAAGAGGTAACTTCTGAAAATAGCAGCTTTATTTTAAACTGTAAGAAACATTAGTGTTTTTTTTTTTATTATTATTATTTCTTTTTTAGAAGAGGTGGCAAGTGTCAGGTTGCTGTTCAGCTCATATTTTAAAGTTCTCAGCTGATGCCAGTTTCCTGCAGGGAGCACCTCAGGATTAGTAGCACAATCCTGTTTAAAAACAAAACAGAACTTTGCGTTTATAGTATGCAAATGGCTATGAGCTTGATTATCTTCCAGAGAAGTTTGTAGAAGCTTTGCCTTTGCTTTCTTTGAAGGTCCTAAATGTTTCCTAACTGCTGACAATCATATGCCCACAGGATGACAAACGGGCAGATGCGATATGTTGTTGGGGATATTGTAAAATAAGGTAATGACTTGGTGCTTTTCTAACTGTTCTGGATATGTCAGCTTTCCAGCTGGTGAGGTTCTGTGCACTGCAGATGGAGCCATAAACAGCCCTCATTGCTGTATTTCATTTGCACCACTTCAACAGGGATGCTCCTTGTATGAACATCTGCACACAGATACACTCACCCCCTCTGCCTTCACCAACACCCCCATATCTGCATAGTACCGCTGATTCTTTCAGTTAAAGGAGGAAGAACTGCATTACTCAGGGACAAATTTCAAAGGTCTTAATTGTTTTTATAGGTATAATATTCTTGAAGTAAGTCAAAGGAAAAGGGTAGTTTTTACTTGCAAGTTATCCCGCTAAAAATAGCCATGTGATTTATCTCAGCCCTTTCAATGTTTCCTCTATTCACGTGACTGAAGGTTTAAGTTACTCAGAAGAACTCACATTTTCCAAACTGGCTTTGTCTCAGTGTATAATTATGAAATGGCAAAGTAAGACAATGTGACTGTAATATATACGAGATGGTTCATACTGTTCTTCAGCTAATTTCTAAAACAACTGGCCCCTCCTCCTAACCATGGAGGCCACTGTCTCTCTTACTCAGAGGCATCAAGTTTCAGGCTAGACACAGAATCCCTCTATAAAATGGGTCACAAATTTTACTTAACATACACAAAGAGATGGATAGAAAATACCTTAAAAACAAATAAAAGAAAAATTTTGGACCATTTTGGTTTAGTTTTACTGAATGCTATGTGTACATCTTCCACATGATGGTGCTGGAACTGCATTTTGTGGCAGTGTGCTGTCCTCTCTGTACAGTGGGCAGGCTGACTTTCATTTTTTCGTTGCAATGGAAATGAGACTATTACACTGCTGTTCTTATCCTTATTCTAGATACTGGGAAGAAGAGGAGTAAGTGAAATTAAAGCAGCTTTCTGTGCAGTATAGTCTCCAGCTGTGTAATTGTCGCATGTAATTATACATACAGTTTCTTCCCAAATTTGTAATCCACAGAGCTACACTGAAAAATTAAATGGAAATGCAAAAGCACAAAAATCCTTTGTGCAGCTGTATAATGATTTACGCTTAAGAGATTGGGACAGATATGTACAGCTCTGGAATTTTCACCTACCCTGTACACACTGTAGCTGAGGTTCTTTAGCTTTCTTTAAGGTAATGCCTATTCTAACTTAACTTGTCACTGTTTTTGAAAATCACTTCCCATATTTACTGACCCTGGACAGGAATATTTCCAAATATTACATATCATATAGAAAATAGTTTATGATTTAAAATTCTGGAGTATACCTTTGTGGTATGAAAATTAAACAATGATAATAAACTACATAAAGTCAAGGGCCACTTTTTCACTCATGCACAGCTACTGTTTGTTTACTGTTTATTGATGATATGTGTTTTCTCTAGAATATCTGAAAACATGTCAGAAAATACTAGATCCAACAAGACCACCTCGAAAAGTCCAAAAACCTCAGCAGAGAAAAAGAAAGGTGGAAAAGCTAAGGGATCCTCAAAAGGGAAAAAAAAGCAGCCTGGTAGGTAAAGTATTGCAGATACAAAGAATGCAATAATCTGGTCTCACATAAGTACTTTAATTATTTTGGGTCCAAGCGTTTAAGCAAACATGAGATAAATTAGAATAGGGTATTTTATATAAATAACTGAGTGATCTATGATTACTGGTTATGTTTTTGTGACCAAAATACAGAATACAACGAAGTTACATTGCAATGTTTATACTTCGTCTTAGTAGTTCAGATTTAGCAGTTTGTGGTGTCATGAAAACATTACTGGATGGGAAATTGGGAGACTTCATACATGTAATTGGGGAGACTCATAAGACCTAACTTAGTCCAGGGACAGAGCATCAGGCAGAAAGAGGTGCCTTCAGAGCAGGAATTTAGGTGCTTAGGATAAAACATTGTCTTAGTTTCTAACTGAAACTTTCTCTTAGTGTCTGCTACAAAGCTGTGTTTTGGTTCTAGAAAGAAAACATGGCTNATTGTTACAATGAAAATATACTGAAGCGATGAGAGACTACCTCACTTCTGTCACTTATAGTGCACTGTTAATGAAGCATGAGGCTAATGAGGCTTTACTAAAATAAAAAATTTTGTTCATGGTAATTTTTTTGGCCGTGACAGCCAATTTCCTGAAGTTGTTTTTGCATTATAATCACATTCTCACCTCCATTTGATTAATAGCTGTTGTGCTACAGAGAACGTTCCACTCGTCAGTGTTAATCTCTTCCTTTCCTGCCCCTCCATGGGGTTTGTGGACTCTCTCAGGAGCTGAGGAATGCCCAATTCCTAGCACCCTGCCATCCATAGCAGGCCTGCCTATTTCACCACTGTTAGAAAGAAGTAACATACCTACACACCTGCCAGTTCTGCTACTGTACAGTGTTAGTGAGCCTTGTCCATTTATCGCCTCTTCACCTGACATGATTGGCATCTTAGTTGCCCCAAGCAGGTGCTATCAGGTAACTGTAAGTGCAGTTTTCAGTGCACAGAATCTTGCTGTGTCCACCACAAGGTGACAGATTTCTTATGGCTTCTCTCTTATGTAAAGCATCGGCTCAAAACAAAACTGAGCTTTAAATCTCCCTAGTCTCAAAAAATGCTAACGATGCTCCTTAAGAAACAGATCAGTTTTAAAAGGCTCCCCTCATTTCTTGTGTTAAGTTTGAACTGAGTAGAATTTATTTCCTATTTCCTCTGCACCTTTTAGTTTTAGGTGCACGTAAAGATTTTAAATATCACCCTAACAAGGAATGGACTGTATATTTGTAGTTATTTTGTTGGGAAGAAAAATTTCTCATGACATCATGTTGTTATATTTCAGAGGAAAAAGATGAAGTTGAACTTTCTATGGCTAATATAGGTAAGTGCTATGATGACTTGGCTTTAAAGTAACAGTTTTGGAATATTTTAAACATTCTGAAGCTTCCATGTTACTAATGCCATGGATCAAAAGGAAAAAAATATTTATGAATGGAAAAATTAGAAACTAGGAAGAAGTACATCTATTACAGTACTGATGACATACAGTACCGTTCCCTGAGTAGCAGGCCCTGCAGCAGTAAAGCTGAAACAGACATGGGTTTGTAGATGATGAGGTTTTTCTTCGTTTGAGAGAAGCTGTAACTGAGGGAAATAAAGAGCGTTACAACAGAATTATAGGGTACAAAGTCTTTGCATTTAATAATAGCTAAGCAATTTAGAGAAAAGCTTGACATTTTCTATCACTTTTTAATTTTTTAATTTAGTCAAATAATTATTAAATCTGGTGAGGAGATGATTTAGCAGATCATCTTTGTTTTTAATCACAGATCTGAACGGACTTTGACCAATGTCTTTTTTATCTGCCACTTAAAAGTCACAAGATATAAAGCACTTCCCTCGGGTTTTGGGCAAGAAAAATGCAGCTTTATGCAGTTTTAAGGGCAGCCATAGTTATAAGCTAAAATATGAAATTAGGAATGTACAAACCAGGTCGTTTTTAAAGACATTACATATCACTTGTCTTCCTACATAATCCTATGCAAATGTGGGTGAAAGTGAAATCTGTGGTCTGATGAGCTTCACCAAAACGGGTAATTGCAATTAAAGAAAACGAACAGTAAGTGATTACCCAAAAGATGAAAGTGTTACTTTCAAAATGCTAAACATTCTGTACTCAAAAATACTTAATTTTGTCATTAAGAGAGAATTTTGACTCCACTTAGTGGCAAATAAGGTTAGATCTGCAATATCTAACCTGTTGCTAGAATCAGGAAAAAATGCTGCTGTGTAGTCACAGTGCAGAATTTAAACTGTGTGTGTGGTATCTCCTTAGTATAAGGTTTACAAATGTTCTTTACTTCTCTTAGACTTTTTTGCCTTTTGTGAAGTGCTGTTAGAGCTACAGACTTTTACAACTGACATGAATACAATTTACTATTAGAACACAATATGAAGTCTCTTTTTAGGTGCCATTTACTTTTTACTAGAAAACAGCACTCAATAAAAACGTTCATACTAGTAAGAATTTCAATGACAGCTCCTTATAAATCTACAATATAGATCTATATATCGATCCAAAAATCTATAATATAGGTCCTGCCTACAGCATAGAATGCTGTAAGATACAATTCTGTAATATAGAGTGTTAGTACTTTAGACTAGCAGACATACATATTTTAAATCTGATGACTACTTTGTTCTTAACTTAGACCTACGGCAGCTGAGCAGTGAAGAAAATACCATTTGGACATCTGTCCTACTCTGCCCTCTCTCATAACGCTGTCTGCTGCTTTTTGCTTAACTTTAATGCATGCATGTATTGTTTCATTTGACACTGAAACCTACATCACTTTGAAAGATTTTTTAGCAATAGCATTCGTGGGCAAGACTGTATGCATCTGATGCAGAATTTTAAAAATAACTTATCATAGAAACTTCCTGAAAAAACAACAGTTATTCCTACTTAGTATCTTTGATTTACTGAAAAAAGATAATTATTCAATTTTATTTTAATTTACTTCAATCCATGAGAATAATCTTGTACAAAATTTACACATAAGAATCAGTAAATTATGTTTATAAATTTTCTTTAGGTCTTACCCCTCTTAATTGCACTAGCCACACAGCCAACTCTGAAGACTGATGCATACAAATTTGCTGTTCCTTTGCCCTTCCTGTGAGCCAGCTGTGTATGGCTGAGGATGGAAATAGCATTCTTTTCTGGTATTCAACTCTGGGCTTATGAGAGCATAGCAAAGAGATAACTTCTTAGTCATAATTCCAGTTGAAAAGTTGCTTGAGGTTTCTTGAGATTTTTGTTGTTGGCTTTTTTTTTTTCTGCACCTCTTTTTACTGGTTTATCAGATATGCTTTAAGAAACGTAGTTGGCAAAAGGAGGCCTAATTTTTGGCTCCAATGTATCAAAATGGAAAGTCTACCATCTGCACTATTGTGGGTTGTACTAGGGTTTCAGTGTGTTCCCTAATAAGGAAACTTGCCTTTGACTAGGGTGACCTGGAAGTGCTGCAGATCAGCTTTTGCAGTTTCTTAGAAAGATTAAATCTTTTAAATCACCCTGGAATAAACACTTCTTCTGAGTCTGTTTTCATAGCCAAATTGATAAGCAAAAGAAGAATCTAGGTCTTGGCCTCATGAGCTACAGAGTGTAGCCAGAGAGCTGACTTGGTCTGGTGCTACCAACAGTAACGACCTTCAGAGGTCCTTCCCAATCAACTCGTCTATAATTTTGTAAATTTTGAAAGCATCCACGTAGAAATCCTGGCAATCTCTGAGATATTGAGAAGAAAGCCATGCAATATTGACTACAGCTGTGAAACTGAATTAATGGACTGTACATGCCTATTATGTGTGCTACAAAATAGGGAATGCCAAGAAAATCATACCTGGTGTATGCAGGGTGTACCAGAGGCGTCATACATTTTGTTCATTTTCATGGATGATTATAGCAGAATGGATACAGAGCAGCACTGAAGGAGTTTAAAGGACAAATGTCAGATTCATCAAACATTATATATTATGTGATAGGCTTATGCAGAGATTTAGTTTCCCAGCTGATAGACATTAAGAAGGATTTATTGTTTTATCAGTCCTTGTTAGCTTAGGTTAGAGACAGTTTCTCAAAACATGTTGAGCCAGCTGATCAACATCATCATTTTAGATATACTAACTCCAATTTAAAGCACACACAAGGAAAAAAAAAATACAGGTGCTGGGAATTAAGATAAAATGTTAAATATCTCAAAGAAAATAGAATGAAACATGGAAGATTGAAAATATCAGGACTTGTCACAAAAGCCAGCCAGTTATTGTAGATAAGCCCGTTTTAGTAGACAATAAAAATCTCACATATACACGCCTCTAGATCTTCACTATTTTCCAGTTTATCAAAAAGTTGAACCTTCAAAAAGAATATCTGCTTGCCTTCTGATATGTAAGTATAGTGGTCTTCAGGAAGAATACTTTTTTTTTTTTTGGCAGAGTAGTATTGGCAAGAAAGAAAAGACTCTCATAGGAAGGATTCAATTAGCCAGGTCTACACTGATCTTAATCTGCTTTTATCTGTTATGTAAGGCAGAAGATGATACAGTTTGTGCAAGAGCAGTGTTATGTACATAGGGCTGACATACAGTTAACAAGTAGCACAGCTTATTTTCCTCAGATTGCGAGTGTTTGCAACGTGCAGTCCCCAGGTTACCTAACTGCACTCAGTCTTTCTAAAAACACTGAATATAACAGCATCAGAGCTGAGATAAGAAATAGCTGTCTCATTCTGAATGGATATGACTAAACCCAAGAGAGGTCATGTGAGCAGCAAACAACTATGTATCCTCCAGCAAACCTGAAAATAAAGCCTTCAATCAGGTTTGAATCTTAGTGACCTTGCTTCAGTCTCACCTACTAGTTCAAAAATATACTCAACTGGATGAGAAAGACATGCAAGTGTAAAATCAGAAAAGTGGCTTTAGTTGGGATGGTGTTTAAGCCATATTTAGATTAAACATTGGCTTAATGTGGCATCGCTCTATACAGAAGAATGAGAGCATATATTCAAGGGCTGTCTTAAATAAGAGCCATACAGTTGTGTCCTGAATGTATTAAATTAGTCCACCAATGACTATTCACTAAAGTTTGTAACCACCTGTTGATCAAGAGGGAAAAAAAAATACTAGTAGTAACATATATTATTGATTAAGTAAAAAATGTGCGGTGGAGTCTTTCCAGGATAAGCAAGACGTAATATAATTTGTATTCCACACCTCCCAAAATACCAAAAACTAAGCTGAAAGATTCAAAGGCATTCTACTAGAAAAAAGTAAATTCCTAGAGTTATTAAGGGATGTGTTTATGTTTAAAGAACACTCTAAATTTTTCTAACATGCAATTTTGCTTTCTTTCATAGGCCATCCCGAAATCTTTCCCTTAGTTTTCACTACAAAGACCCAAGAAATTTTTAATTGCCGAGTGGATAAGGATGTTACAGAAGAGAATTGTTTCAAACTTATTAAAAAAGAAGACATCGTTCAGGATCTGAAAACAAGAGCTGCTATTTCAGATTTCCACCCTGTCAAAAAAGTTGTCCTAGTACGTAGCTAATTTTGTTCTCACTTTAAGGCTTCACGCTCACAGAGCATATATTCTTTTAATGATAAGGCCTGTCCTTGTTTGACCCTGTAAATACGCTAATGCTGTAATAGCCAAAGGTGATGGACCACTCTCAACTCATGGTTCACTATGCACTTTTTTTTAAACTAATTTTAAACTGAAAATATGCTAAAAGTAACATACACGCTACGCGTTTTGATTCTACGTGCAGACAGAGCTGCCCATATTTTGGCCTTCCCTGATTCATGGCCTACTTACTGAGAATCGTTGAAACAGTTTCTTTGCTGTTTAATTCTGTATATGAAAAAAAAATAGTTTTGTCCCACACATTTTGATAACAAAATAAAATCCATCCGTGCTTTTCTATTAGCATAAGAAATTCTTTGTTAAGGTCACAAATATAATGGTTTTACACAACATCATTAGTGGGAGTTTTGCCAGTCATAGGTTTATGTCTTTTTTGGATGTTGTTTGTTTTCAGTTTTCCATTAATTGTTTTAATTAAAATAGGAATACCCAGGGGAGGAACTTCTGGTAGTCTTTGATGCAAATTTCCAGTATGGACAGAACTTTTACCTTGTTGCTTCTGAGGAAGCCAAGGAAAACTTTCTGAAGGTAAGGAAAAATACCACAGCATTATTCTATCTATGAATCTTGTTTCAGAATCTTGTCTCAAATATATTTCAGGATTGGTATTGTATTAATAAGCATCTGATGTATTTTGCAAGCCAGAATGTTTCTCTGAAGAGATCATGAAAAATAGATATATCATTGTAAAAATACCTTCTACAGTGAGAAGGACTGAATTAAATTCTGGATTTTACTTCAGAGGGCTAGTATAATCCACTGCTGCATATTTACTATAGAAGTGTTAATTTTCTCTGCCAACATCCAGGTCTTCAATTAAGATACAGATTTAAGAGATTATAACATATTGGATACCTTCAAATACGTACTAAACATATTTTTCACAATGTGTAGCCTATATATTCTTCAAGTAAATATTTTAAATGTTTTTTAGTTCTAAATATCTGCAGATACGTTTCCCCTTGTGCATTGCATCACAGGAGAAGGCTTATCATCAGATGATATAATTTTCAACTTGAGTTTCTCATCCAGCATCAGGAGAAGTAACAATTAATAGAAAAGCAAATTGCAATTCCAGACACGAAGGCCTACTGTAGAAAATCGCTATAAGTTCTTTTTATATAACAGTGATTTGCTTTCAAGACAACTCTTGAATATAAATTAATACTCTTCAGTATATAATGCAACACTCTTTAGTAGAATTTCTTTGACAAATTCTAATGCTCAAATGGATGAATGGGACCAACTCAACTGAATGCAGGGCCACATTATAGCCAGATGTATTGCACTGAGAGAAAGGAATGCGTGAATGAAAACTGAAATCTGGGTTTCTAGTTCATACTTACATTTCAGTAACAAAAATTGAAAAAACACTATTTTTCACTTGACGTCACAGCCTCCAAAAACTGAAGAAGAAAGTGAAGAAAAAGAGCAAACTCTTGAAGACGATGCTTATAAGCATCCTGTCCACAAACCATGGGTTTCTCTTGGCAGTGAAAAGGAAGTTGAAGAAGAATATGTAAAAGACCGTGTTAAAAAGGTGAGAATTAACAGATGCAATTCCATCGAATATCACAAAAACAGATTAATGTTGAGTTCCTTAAAAAGCAAAAGTCAGAGGGAAAAAAAAGAGCTATCAGCTGTTATCAAAGTTCTGTGGGAAAACTCTGTTCCCTTTAAGTCCTGCAAATAAAGCATGTGAGGCTGCACTGGGTGTATTTTCTTTCTAAGCTCTAAATTCAAAAGTCTTGATCATCTTTGGTCATTAGCATCTCTGCCACTTTTTGCTGAATTTACTTTCTGGCCAGATTACAATTTGAGTCCTTGTAATTACATTCTAAGGATGTTGTTCTGTTTCCGGTAGTCTGTATCCTACCTTGATGGCAAGGCCACTCAGAAGTGTTCGCAGAGTATGCCTCACCACCAAGGCTTTGTACAAAATGGAGTTTGAGGAATTCCTGCTGAGGAATTAGGACGGTAGTCTACTGGTCTGGCAGAGGAGAAAGTGGGAAGGCCTCAGTTTTACTTCCTGCTACAACTTAAGAAAAATTAGGCATTTTGTATTAAGTACAAATCTGGGAACTTTCTAACAGTGGGCTGTTGAACAAAATGGAAGTACTAGTCTACATTCCTTTACAGTTCTCTGTGAGGTGCTGGCATTAGTCCCTGGCTATGAATTCAAGACAAAGAAATATGTCTCTGCTGGTATTCAAGTGAAAATCAAGTGCCTGCTTCTCCTTGAGGGTGGAACTGAAGCCACATCCCTCCTTTTCTAGTTGTCACTAAGGAAACTGTATCACTCAAAATGTTTGTTTTTGTGGATCCTCTTTGAGTTCTTTCCTGTCCCTAGGCACTGCAAGCGAGGCTGAAATACTTCAAACAATTGCACTAAAAGAGATGGGCTGAAAAGTTAGGTCTTGGAAGTCCAACTCAGTAAACTACAGAAGTCCTTCTTCAAATTTAATCTGGACTGTAAATCTACTTGGGGTTGTGTGGCCTTTATTTTGGGAACTGCCATACAACTCACTTCAGAAGACTACATTGTTGGTGAGGGGTTTGGCAAGAAGTGTCTCCTTGGTCCTTTAAGTAAAGGTGCAGTTTTGATATTGCCTGAATTAGAAAATGTAATTCTTATCCCGCTAGCAGTAATCCAAAACATTCCCTAAAGGCAATTTCTTTATTTTGGAAATACAGATATATCACCTACTATGTATGTAGTTGACTTCTAAGTAGAGTACTTCAGAATTTCACTATGCATACAAGTAAACTCAGCACAGACACCATCAGGAGAACTAGTTCTACAATTATATGAATGCTGCTATTTTGCAGAATGGCGCTTCCAAAAACTCTCTCCTCTGCTAACTTCAGAAATATTTTTTTCCAGATTAAGTACATGTTTTCTCGAGCACGGAGGGAATTTGGGGCACCAATTAGTTTTACCGATAAGAATGCTTCCCATGTAAAAGACAGTTATGTTGAATGCACTTCCTACCAAGATAAAACTTTCAGTATTAAAGTGCTTGAAAAAGATGTGGGTGTACAAATGGTTCCCAAAGTAACAGAAGCTGGTACTCAGACAAAATGGTAAGTGTGAGAAATATTTTTCAGCTTATTTATTAAACTATGAACTGTTTGTGATTTCACATTAATTTATGCAAACTAATTCCTCTGGACTTGTTCAGTTATCAATTAAGAGAACAGAAATGGATGCTTTTTGCTCTTCTTTCACTCTTTTTCAAAGATATTCAAGAAAAAAATATACTTAGCTTTTAGTTTTACACATTACAGGGGTTTTTGTCTTTAAAGTTGTTTATAAACATACTCATATTCAAACTTATTCCGATTGGTTAGGACCTACCCAAAAAATGCAACCACACAGTACGTTCCTAGAGAGCTGTCAAACGAAGAGAAAGAAGAGTATCTGTCATCTGAGAAGCTGAAACAATTTCTCACATCAGTATGTTTAAGGTAAAGTTACTGCACCTGTACGCTTTCAAGGCTGTATGAAATAATATACAATTAAAGTGGGTGGAGACAGAACTTTTGTGTGTGGACTATCGGTCTGGCCAAATACTGAACTTTTTTTTCCTATATACTTTCTTTTGCTTATTACCTCAATATTAACATATATTAACTCGATATTTGTTTCTATGAAAATGAACATGAAATTTATACCATATTAATTTGAATGATAGCTTAAATAGAAATTAGACCTGTTACAGTTGGCAGTGATACATCTTTTTAGACAAGCTGCAAAGCCGATCTTTCAAATACTGAGCACTCAAGCAGAAGCTTATGCAGAAGAGCAAAGGTGCTGTCCTGCAGTCCTTAACCATGGGACAAGTCCCACTTAGCGACACTTTTTGCACAAGTATTGGACAACTGTATTGTACTTGATGTACACAGAACTGTAGTCAAATTCTTCCCCAGTGGGGAAGAACAATAAATGTGACTGTATTTCTTAACTATTAACTAACCTGATCTAGTACCAGATGGAGGTTAGCAGCCCTGCCTGTGGTAGGGGGGTTGGAACTTGATGATCTTTGGGGTCCTTTCCAACTCAAGCCATTCTATGATTCTATTTGTTTTTTCCCCATTTAAAAAATGGGGAAGAATCTCCTTACAGTTGTGATGCACCACTGAGGAATTCATTATTATTTTTCAATCATCCTAATTTTGTTTAAAACAAAATATTTCCATAAAGAGACAGCTTTTGTGATTCTACTGCGAAGTAGTTATACCTGAATTCTTGAAAATGTTAACTGTTCTTTCACAAAACAGAATGGAAATTGCATTGCAGCAAAATGAAATTATGAATGCTTTTTTTGATGACTGGAAAGCCCTAGAAGAAGATGAAAACAGTTCTGGTAACAAGACAGATGGTTATCTAAAAGCACACCGATCATTTACAGACCCGCGCTATCTCAAGGACAAAAACATAAGCTGTGTTCGCTGGCATCCAACCATCTATGGTAATGATTTTAGTCTTGAATGATGTGTTATATGACAAGTACAAAATGTGCATCTTTCATAAAATCGTCAGGCTTTAAATAAAAATAATAAAAAAACCCTGGAATCAGTATGTCTGTCAAAATTTCTAATTTGAGATGAAGTGAAAAATGATACAGACAAATTCTTTATGTAGTTCAGAAAGGCCATGCAAAGCCCCTCACACTAGCATTTCACTGGAGATAGGAGAGGGAAAATTCTCCCTTATGAGGCTCATCTAAGCGAGGCTGCCATTCTGCCAGGTTCTTCTAGTGGTTCTGCACACCACTGTTACTCTCCCCATGGCTGGGTCTTGTAGCATGCTGAATACAAGGGGATGTGGCTCTACTGCATGCCAGGGAGCACGATGAGGCATATCAAACGTCTCCTCCTGCTCCTTACTGCGTATTACTACTCTAACAAAGCCATACTTGAAGGCAAAATTAAGTTCCATATAAACTTCCTACCTGCACAGCACACTTAGAGCCAGCATTCCTGTAGGAAATTAATTCAGCTACAAAACATCTGGTTTCATGATGGGTGGACAGGACTGCGTGGCCTGTCATATCATTTCAGGTTAACCTGAAATACCATTAACGAGCAGATGAAAAGAGCTGCATTTTATCCTGATCCTTAGCTTCCACAACACATTGACAGATAATCTTAACAGAAGTAATCTCCTCAAAGCTGATCAGCAACAACAAAAATATAAATACATGGCTTTTCTTTCTCCCCCAATTGAATTCACAATTGAACAAGGGATAAATAAGTCATTTAGCAGAAGTAACAGCATGCTGAAATTTGGTGTCTCTCTGAGAAAGCGTGTTTTCTCCGTCAGGGATGATAGCGGAGTCAGTAACAAAGCGGTCTTCTGAAGGAGAAAGAAAGCATCTACAGCAGGACACAGCAATTCTTTTTTGGAGCTTTTTTGACCCGACCCACCCTCAGGTATTTAATCAGGACTTTTACATAGTCCAAGTGTTCAAACAACAAGAGAACAATAAACATGGCTATTTCTTAACTATTTTTCTTCTTTTTAGTTAAAATTAGAGGGTCCTGATGACATTGACTGCTTTCAGTTCAGTCCAAGTGATCCAAATGTCATCGCTGGTGGCTGCTTCAATGGACAGGTATTAATTCTCTATTTAAGAAACAGATACTTTTGTATTTTTGTAAAGTATAAAAATAAGGTTGAAGAGATATACTCAACATCTACAATAACACAGTGTAACAAAAAATATCACAGAATCTCAAGAATTCAGAATTCAATAATAGTCATTTCTATGAGTAGGGAAGTTTTCTTTCCAGTTTTGCAGTTGACATAGCATTTCTATTACTTCTTTGCATTTTCCTTGTGAAATGAATTATGGAAGTTCTCTGATTCTGTACTGAATTCTGCTATCATAGAATCATAGAATGGCCTGGGTTGGAAGGGACCCCAAGGATCATTAGGTTCTAAACCCCTCTGCCACAGGCAGGACCAGCAACCTCCAGATCTGGTACTAGATCAGGTTACCCAGGACCCCATCCAACCTGGCCTTGAACACGTCCAGTGTTGGGGCATCCGCAACCTCTCTGGGCAGCCTGTGCCAGTACCTCACCACTCTCTCAGTAAAGAACTTCCCCCTGATGTCTAATCTAAACCTTCCCTCCTTCAGTTTAAAACCATTCCCCCTTGTCCTATCACTGTCTACCCTTTTGACAAGTTGAGAAATTTTCCATTGTTGCTGTTGTTGACATAAGTCTTGCCTTTCAACCTATGGCATCACACTGAAGAGGCAATACTTTAAAAGACTTCATTAGTGCTAGTACAGAGAGTGAAATTCTTATCTTTTCCCCCCAAAAAACCATGAATTGTATTTGAAAAATGAATATTAATAGAAAGAATGAAATAATTCATAATATACTCATTTCTCATTGTAGATTGTACTGTGGGATATTTCTCAATACGAAGAAAAACTGCAAAACACAAAAAATGCTGTTGGAATCAGAAAGACAGTTGTTAATATGGATAATGCTTCTGCTCTAAAGCTGCTGGAATACAACAACGTGTCTGAGGTAAATAGAGGGAAACAGAATACAAGTCAGAGAGAAGAATGGGTGAAGGCACCCTGGCTTTTTGCAAGGAGAGACTAGGTAGGATAAGAAGCCTGATGAGTTCATGAAATAAATGTATTCTCACAACATCATTTCTACCCAATCAGTGCAGCTTAGTAACTGTATTATGTGCAGACTTTGGCTTCCATATGAATGTTCTTTAATGGGTTTTGACATGCACCCAATGCTTACCAAACGTAGTCCATCAAATGTGCATAGCATCTGTTGCTAAATATAACCCTGAAAATAATTCTGGAAATGTATGTACAAAAAAATGGTAGCCTGGAAGATGAGAAGCAGACTTCAGTCGAAGTCAACTATAAAAGGGAGAGACCTAAAAGCAGAGGAGGAACTAATAACTGGATATGTGCCTCTGGAGTTCTGTTGGAGTTCTTTTTAGGGCTTCATATCCAAAGACCTGATTCATCAGAATGTTCTGTATTAGATTCCAATAAAATTTTACAGGCTGTTCTGAAATACGTAAATAAGCATTATCAGTATAGAAAGTAACCTTTTCTCCTGGAGGAGTTTACAATTTTATTTCAGAAGTACACCAAGATATTTCTTTTTAAAACATTTCCAGCCATCATCTATGGAAAATGATGAGAGTGAGACAGAGCAACCTTCAGTGAGACATTGTGCATCCTCTTCCACACGCTATGGCCATACAAAAAGGATAACAGATGTACATTGGCTGCCAGATTATTTTGAGGTGAGTTTAAATGTTTTTCCTCTTTTTACTGTTTTCCTAATCTATTACTTCAGAAATCATTGTGTAAACTCAAGATAAAATATTAAAAGTTCAGTTATTTGTAACAGCCCTTGTTATTTCTGACTGCATTTTAGACTGTTAAATAATCTGGTGCCTCTTGTTCTGTTCATTGTGCTTTACAGCTATGCTGTGTTCTCATCCTGATATGATTCTGTCAGTATTGGGAGAAAAATAATCTGTAGTTTTACTCAAAATCTAATTCAGAATTATGTGTTTTCTGCATTTAAAATAAGTTGTATTTGAGGTGTTTACGAGGCAGAGCTGATATCAATTCACTTGACATACATTTTTAAAACAGCTCAACGATTTTTATAACGGCAAGTTCCTAAGTCCTAATTTTCAAACCAAGCCAAAACAATGACTTAATTTCTAGAACATCATTTTTATGCGTTGAAGTATGTACTTAGAGTATGATTTTCATCTCTCATTTTTCTCTCTCCTGTAATGATTATCATATTTAGGTCAACCGAACGGGTGAGACTTTTCAAAACAGAACTGAAATCTGCGTGCAGCTTGTAACCTGCTCCCCTGATAGGTATATGCAATACATACTTTACAAAATGTCTTCCAACTCCCTTTGAAAAGCTTTATGAAGCAAGCTCCATGATACTAGCACACTTTGTACTCCTGTCAGCCTGTCCTAAATAGCTGAAGTTCTGTACACAGAAGACAAGCACATCAAGTACTTGACCGGTTAAGCCCTTTGCAGTGATAGTATTAAGGGTTCATTAACCGAACAACCTCACATGTACACTCTGTGTATACCTTAAGAAGTGCTCATGACAAATACATTGGCCTGGAGAACCATGCCGCCACATTTATATTTCCTAAGTATGAGTCACATAAGATTATGAGACTCTCACACAAAATGCTGTTAAAGGTTTTGAGGCCACAGAAATATCGTGAAGTATATTTAAACTTGGAGACTTAGCTGGCAAAGTTATTCTGTATGAAGTTCTTGTGGACTAAATAATCACGAAGGTTATAAGCAAGTATTACCCCGTGTGAAAGACGGGGACAGAATGCAAAAAGTGGAAATACACGTTTAGCTTTCATGATGGCAAAAGGCTTATGCCTGGGTTCAATCTAGTATTTGCTAGTTACAGGAAAAGGAGGTCAGTATTGAGAGAGCAACATTGGTTAATAACACAAAGTTATTTTTCCTAATCAAAACCAGTGAAGACTTCAAAGAATTAAGATAAAAGAATGATTGCAAATATAATTATCTGTAAACCTGTACTGTAATGCTAGTAATACACATGGAAAAAAAAATTTTAAACTCACACACCAGGGCTCCACATTAATAGCATGCACCTAAAAAGCGGAGCAGTCACTGTACCATGGTCCTTGAGGAGCACAGGCACCTGTGCAACTCTGGTCAGCAAAACAAAGAAAGACGTCAGCGATGAGCCAAATTATCATTGCCTATACCAATTATATAAATGCATGTCCAGAGTAGGAAAGTAGGAAAGCAGGAACAATTTCAGGGCTGAAAACCTCAATGACATGACAACCTCAAACAAGCAGCACTATTTGTCTTAAATGTCAGCAAATAAGCACATAATAACTGGGAATGAGGTTTGAATCACTACATTACCTGCTACGGGGTTCTGTCCAGTTCTTTGAGGGTCCAGTAGTGGCCACAGTTGGAGACAGAATATTGACTTGGATAAGCTCAGAGAATATTTCCTGCATTTCTAGGCTGTATTAGCACATGCCTGCTATTCCAGTAAGTTAGGCTCATCTGAGTTGCATAACGGTCTCAGGATCAGACCCAGGAGTGGATTTCAGCTCCCCAGCCACTCCTTAACTAACTGTGGAGAGCCCAGGTAATCATCCTGGTTACAGATAAGAATTTCACCCAGGTAGTGCCAGTAACTTCTCATAAGCGAACTATATGAATTATATTTGTCTGCCTTGGTAGAGTTACTACTGATAAAACAGTGAGTAAATTAATATAATCCATCATTTAGAAAAGAAACGATTAAGTACTTAGCATTTTGCTTGCATGTCAGTCTCCTTTGCTACGTGAAGTTTGAAGATGAAAGGTTAAGGAAACATTTCTAAAATGCATTGAAAATTGCATCTGACTTTGAAACAAAAACAGGGAATAATATTATACAATCATTTTGCAGCTTAATATTATTTTGGGATATTCGAGACACCAATTTTCCTGCCCAGCAATCATCTGAGAAAGTAAAAGAGAAAGACAGATTTGACAAAGTCTCTAAAGCTCCACACACTTCTAAGGATCCAGCTGTCATCTGGAAACCTCTTATAAAGGTACCGTACACAAGCATGAAACAGAAGAACCAAACCAGACTGTAAATATGGCAAGAACTCCATAGGAATGTGTTCTTTTGCTTCCCAACCCTTTAACTTCCCCAGAGAACTGCAGGTTTCCTGTGGATATCCTTCTAATGATGAATCACTTTAAAGTTGCTGTGAAATTTCCAGAAAATATATTTTGTGAAGCTAGCTCACAAGAAGCAGCATGAGAGCCTCTTAAAAAATGCAGCATTGCAAAAGCAGTTGCAGTAATAGTGTATGCTGTTGTCAGCCTTTGCACCCTGTCTACCTCTGTGGCTCCAACTGTGAAACAGCCCTGATGAGCAAAATTACTGGCAACCCAACAGTCAAAATCTAATGAAAACAGTCATAGGACTTTGGGGGTGGCGAGAAGAGGAAGGCTGAAAATAATGTAAGGTTAAAAAAGGAAAAAATTTGAAAAAAAAGAAAAAAAATCTGTTCTCCTCAGAATAGCTGCAGTTGGCACAGATATTGAAAAAGCATGACCACTGGAACTGGTTTCTTTTGTTATTCTTGTTAGAAACACTGCAAAAGTCATACAGGGAAAAGTTAATATCAGAAACTGCACATTTACATTTGTCTGTACTTACAAGCGAGGCAGCAAATGCTGTGGAGTATTACACCAAATTACTGCAGACTGAAAAGACCTCTTCCATTACAGCAGGAAGGAATGTAGTCTTGTAGGTACAAAAGATCTCACAAGGATCTGACAAAATAAGTTATCAGATACATTTTTTCTGAACAGATAAGCTTGGTCGAGAAAGGAGAAGACCACCGTGTGAAATACACTCCCATCAAAATTAGTCTACAGGACCAGCATTACCATAACAAAATTTCAGGTAATATTTTTTATCACACTCTATTGGGAAGATGTTTTTATTAAGCTTATATTTCAGTATATATGTACTGAAAGCTAAGCAACAAAATGTTCTATAGCTAAACACATCTGGAGAAAAATGTTTCTTAAATATACTGGTACTCGAAGTGCACTGTAAAAATACTGACTACAAAGATACATACATTTATCAAATACAAAAAGAGCAGTTCTATACCCACAGTAACTCTGCCACATTTCACTCAGTAGATCATGCAATTCTCCCAGTCTCTTTACTTTTGAAACAGTATCTCCTTTTCAGCCCATATAGGAAAGCATCTTCAGAAAAAAATTCCTGTTGTAACTGTACATTGCAGGTATTTGGATAGAGGTACCCTAGCACTTCACAGTCTGTAGTGCATCAGTTTGCCCAGGGTCTCAGTCAGCCTGCAGGACTGCTGCTTTACTTGGCAGTCTTTCTTCATCTCTGCTCTTGAAACTCCCCTTACCACAAAGGTATTGTTTGATTTGGTACCTTTTGGTGTATAATATAAAAATGCATCTGTATTGTTTCCCAGATAAGGCACAATCTCTGAACAAACCACGAGAACCCCAAGAGAGTCCATATGCACAGATGGGTGTTCATTCAAACAGAAGTCTGAAAGCGTTACAGAATGTCTCCAACAACTTTTTTGTTGGAACTGAAGTGAGTGAAAATAACAGGTTACTATGAAAATGTTGATCAAAGATCTCTGAAAGACTGAACAATTAAATAATAGAGTTTCCACAAATGGATGCACTTACATGTTATTTTCAGGTGTTAACTAAAAAGATAGTTCTGGACATTTTTTTTTTAATATATTTTTCTGGATATTTTATTCCCGCTTTACTACATTTAGCAATGTACTTAAAATAATAATGAAAGCCTGTATTTGGTAGACTATGAGCCCTTACTTCAAGGGAAATTAGAGGACATTTCCAAAATACCATCAACTTAACTACCTACCATCAGAAACCAGAGTACTGCATTACTCCAAAACCCGGAAGACTAGTAATATTTTTCAGTGTTTCCCCAAATGTCAGGTGAAAATTATACTAGAATTTCTTCCACAACTTATCTTTACACTAAGAAGTCTCAGCTACTCATAGGCTTCAACCTGTCATACCTACCTAAAATTCCAAAATCTTTCCCAGTTTTGAGTGCCCATGGAAACAAATATTTGTCTTGTAGCTACCTTTCTTGCTTCCGCCACATTTTTCCCAAATATTTGGGCACCCAGTTCCGCAAGAAGGGCTGCCTACATACATCACAATAAATAAAGCTGTTCTAGTAATAAAAAACAGAAACGGTGATCCAAAGTTCAAAGTATTTTTTCAGTCATTGGCTGCAAACTTTTAGTTTACCAAGAATATATTTAATAACGGTTATAATTTAGTCACAGCTTAAAAACAAGTCACTTTGCTGTACATTGCCAGGCTCTATTGTTAACATCTACTTGATTTTTCTGGCATCACAGGATGGAGAAATTATTTATTCTGACTGGGCAATAAAGGTCATTAGTGACTCGGAAAAAGGAGCCAGTAAGTTCAAGTTTCTCAATACCCATTTAAACCTTAATTTACTGCTAATTTTAAAATATTTGCACCTATACTCTGTATTTTTAAAGTTCTTGCTAAATTGCTCCAATACGTCTATCCCACTGATGACACCAGGATTCAGCAGTAGATGCTCACGACAGCATGCAGCTGAGCTATCATGACAGAATAGCAAAAGCTCTCGCATGTCATAGGCGCTTCGCTGTGTGCCTATTGGCACAGAGCATGGAAGTCACACTTCACAGTAACTAGATCTGTGGCAATTCCAATACCTTGCAAGCAAAATAAATGAGGCTGGTATCTCTGAAGCCCATGCTGAATCCTACACCCCTGCTTCCCTCCTTGCACCTCCCATTGTGAAGACAACCTCTGTCAGCACTGGTTACAAGCAACTGTCTTTCTCACTGTTAGGTATGAAACACAACGTCCACAATGAAGCTGTGCACACTGTCCAGAGGTCTCCATTTTTTAAAGACATCATTCTAAGTGTTGGAGGCTGGAATTTTGCCATTTGGAAAGAAGGTGTTACAGTAAGTTACTTTAAACCATCTGTGACAAAACTGAGAGAGATAATGACAGGACAAGGGGTAATGGTTATAAACTGGAAGAGGGTAGATTTAGACTAGATATAAGGAAGAAATTCTTCACTGTGAGGGTGGTGAGACACTGGAACAGGTTGCCCAGAGAAGTCATTGATGCCCCTTCCCTGGAAGTATTCAAAGCCAGGCTGGATGGGGCTTTGGGCAGCCTGGTCTAGTGGGAGGTGTCCTTGCCCATGGCAGGGGGGTTGGAACAAGATGATCTCTAAGGTCCCTTCCAACCTGAACCATTCTAAGATTCTGTGATTCTATGAATAGCCTCATGGACTATTTTCAGAACTGTTTGTAAATCACAAAGCTTGATAGCTTAGAAATAAATTGAGTATAAAAAATTTTTTTCCTTTTTCTTCACCTCAGAAAAGCTGTTTTAGAAATGGCTTTGTAGATTTGCCATTTGCAGAAAGAACGGAGCAACCTTCTTTAACACCAACTTTGTAAAAGCCATATTTTCTCAACAAATAATTTCTGCTGCTAGGGAAACTAAAGAACAAAGGCAATGTGTGCTAAACAGGTCTGGAGAATTCTTACTTAGGATGCAGTCTTTTCATCAGCTGAAAACAAAAACACAGTTTTTTGTTGGTTTTGGTTTTTTTTTGTTTTTTTTAAACAGTTCCTGTTTTGTAGGGATCCAGGTTGGCTGCACCAGGCAAAATCTCAAGGCCATCGATTTTAACAGCAGATAGATAGATAGATACCTTCACAGACTGGAAGTGAGATAGAGTTTTTTAACCCCCACATTTCTCCTAGTTGCAGAAGGTGATACTGAGTCTGCCATCTGTGCTATTTTATAATAGGATCATTTAAATTGTGAATGTTCTCAAATACTAGAAAATTTAAAGTAGTGAGTGGATATTACTGTTTGATTGTTGGATCTTTTCTTTGATTTTAAAAAAACAAAATTCAAGAAGGGACCAATCCTCCAGTCAGGCAGCACAACACGACGATGCACTGCAGGACACTGGTCCCTAACAAGACCAGGAGTTTTCTTCATTGGCAGAGATGATGGAAATATAGATGTCTGGGACTTACTGAAGGAAAGTCATAAGCCATCTCATATCCAGAGCATCTCCGCATCAAGGCTTACTTGCATCAGCCCCTGGATTGCCTCACGTATGTTGGTGGTGATTACACCTTACTGTGCTCTACTTCATGTTTGTAAAATGGCCCATTTCTGCAGAGCTCACTGATCTTGCTACGTACTATCCGGTATAAAAGACAAGTACATACTTCCACTAATTTAACACTCCACTATAGACAGAAGCTCATGCATCACATTCCAAGTATAGTAAGTTTATTAGTAAGGCATAAAGCAACTGAAAACATTTTTTTTAATTAAAAAGGAATTTGAAAAAGCGTAAACATTAAAGACAATTTAACTTGTTAGGAAAATAGAAGAACAGTAAAGCTTTTTGCTGCAGTGAACAAGAAACGAAAAAGACCACAACAAAACCCTTTGTGGCTCTGCACTATCTGCATTAAGAGATGACCAGTTCTCATCTGAAAACACAGACATTTCATGGTTAGGTGGAAGTATATATTACTGTTGGAATTTAGGTTGTTCATACATTTTTGTTAAATATCTTCCAGCAAAGCAACAATTTCTGGCTGTTTCTGATGCTTCTGGAGTACTGCATGTTTTAGAAATCTGTCAGACATTAAGTCACCCTTTCAGCAATGAGGTTGGTAACAGTTTTTATTTATCTCTGTGACACATTATTATGAAAATTCCACATTAGAAACAGGCCTGGCTGAAAAATCTTCCCTTCAAATGGGTTAATTTGAGACCAATTGATTTTTAGACCAATGGACCATATTCTCCAAAGATCACTCATAGCAAAGCTGACTCTGCATTGCTCCTGTAAGAGGCACCTGAAGGAAACCTAAGTGACAGCCAGCAGATTTCCACTGTTCCAACACGCCTACTTGAAAACACAGTAAAGAGTAAAGAGTAAAGATGACGCCTGGTTTCATACATTAAAATAATGTTTTGCAGTGTATAACGTATGTAAATACACTGAGTTTCCATTTCTTTGTACCTTCTTGACCACATTAGCCTCTTTGGTTTTTTTTTTTCCTGTAAATTTGAGACTTCTGTTTACACATCTGCGTATCTGGCTCTAGCTTAAAGAACATTTTGCAGACTATTACTAACATTGCCATTCATTCATTCTCTATTGAAATTGGGACTATCTGAACCAATGGGCCCTGAAGACAATGCAGAGTTTTCATTTCTCCTTACTTCCACACCATTTTCAGTTGTTTTTCTCTCCTGCCTCACAGCCAAAGAACAAGCTAAGGTCTTCATGTCATTTCATTGAGCAGTCTTGCCTGCTGCCTAATCTGTGATTTTTACATTGCAAAACTTTCTCCTCATCTTATCCTTGTTCTTGATCTTCCCTGTATGTACTGAAGTAGTTTATTATAAACAGCCCACAAAGGTTTGCTCTGTGCAGAGCTACGGTGTGTATGTAGCAATGCAATGCCAGCTTAGCAGTCACATCCTAGTGAAACCTCTCCAAAGCAAGGTAGGAGCAAACTAAGTGCTATAGCAAGAGGAAAATGCTTCTGCCCAAATTGCGCGCGTTTTGGACCTACACAACTTAGGGCACAGAATTACGAAGCCAGGAACAGTCACTAATATTTAGATTACATTCATTCTAGCTGAAGTATTCCCTTAAAAATACTGGGTTGTTGAAAAGACTAAAGAAAACTGACACCTATAACTGCACATTGTCATACTGAAGCATGGTATTCTTTGTCTTCTTCATGCCTGAAATTGGGTCAGGAAGGGTTTACTGGTCTTGGTCTGATTCAGTGAAATTACTACACTAAAACTGGTTTAGTTAGTTCAGTGCAGGTGCCTGAAGGATGACCAACTCAGAGTCAGTGTAATAAAGATTATTTAACCTTATGCGTATTTGTATCCAAAATTAATTGGTTTCAATCCATCTTTGCATCATTTTGCTGCAAATCATTTGGATGAATAGAGATCTGTACTCCTAAAACAGACAAACTGTTAATACCATTCAGATCCTCAGCAATAATTCTGAGCCTCTACATTTGTAACAAGACTTGTTTGTCATTGCATTAATAGGAGGCCAACGTACTCGATTATTTTGAGAGAAGAGTTGACCGACTTAAGTATGGAATAGACCCAGAGTTTGAAAGCGAAGACAGAAAGGAAATGGAGCTGGAGGCACAGATGAAGAAAACAGTAAGTTATATCTGGAGTTAAGCAAACTTCCTTTATTTCCTTAGATCTGTAAAATGCACCTCTTTTTGCTAGGCTGCATTTCCCATCGTATTTTCAAAAATCAGGATGTATATATTCAGAATACCTGAGCAGCTTCTTATTTCGTATCTACCATTTTTTGGATTAGAATAGATGGTCCTGGTTCATATGAGTTCAGCTCTTGAAACCTCTGCAAGAGCATTAGAGCTTATGAATTCGCTTTTCCTTTTACATCGGATACTCTTTCAAAAAGTTACATTTTGGTGCCTTCCCTTCAAGCCAGGAGAGACCCAAGCCTTCATTTATTTCTTCACATAAGGATTTTGCATATGCAATCTCTGCTAAATGGTTTAATAATACCAGCTACAAACCAAGAAAATGACAATTTGGTTACTAGTCCTAGGTGATAGCTTGGTCCGCTCATTTCCTCTGGAAGGCAATGGAGTTGCTTTCATGTTTCAAAGCTTAGCAGTGAATGATTGCCCGGTTTGTGTTCTTCCTTCAGAGTGTGGCTCATGAAGAGAAAACAAAAGCAGAGATAGAGGAGCAGGAAAATGCAGACTGCAAGGCATTTCTGGAGAAACAGGCACAAATAATGGATTCAGAACAAGTAAAGGCACTATAAATACATTCCTCATCACATGCTTAAAGCCTATTACCAACTTGAAAAGCAGCAAACTTTTTATTTTGGGACTTTGTTGTTTCAGCAGAACATCTTCAGCTTCAGAAATAAAGCATTTCCACTTGGGGTTTGTTGGTTCATTAACTTTGTCTAGTTTACTCACAATGTGGTTAGAGAACTGTTCGGGGTGCACTTCTCCACTGTCTTTCATTAATAAAGTTATAATGAACATTTTATCTGTTTAAGTAGTAGTTTTTTAAAATTCTATGTCTATCAGAATTCTATCAAACTGTAGAAATCTTAAACAACTTATCAAACGGACACGCCAGTGCTGACTCCCCCTGCAATCCACATCCACTTGCTCCCATCAGAGGAGAAGCCATTCTGCCTGGTATGAGCATTCACACAGTCCATCCCAATTCTGCTGCTCAGCTCCACCCTCATCCCCAAAGTGCCCCCTCCTCTTCAACAACTGGGGACAAGCAGTAGTTTTTTGAGGTGTCCAGGCCACCACCTGCTCTGGAGATACAGCGACAGAATGAATGCACCCAGGGTGCAGAAACACCCCCCTGAGACGTGTGCAGCCCTGCATCCCTGTGTTGGTGCGGAAGGCAGAAGAGGAGGTATGCAGGCACTTGGGTACCTCAGATGGTCACAACAATCACAGTAACACATGAGGAGGAAGGAACAATTCCTCACATAATGGATCTACTCTCACCCTGTCAAAAACAGACCCTAAATTGCTCTTCTAGATCAAGGAGCCATTGCAGCTCATGTAATGCATAGGAACAAAGGTATTTTTTCTCCACTAGGTGCTCTCATCATTAGATTTACCCACTGCAACATCCACAAGGAATTGTTCCTCCAAACAGCATATGTACACTCGCCTGGATTACAGCTGGGAAGAGAGCTGGCCATCACCGCTGCAAGAGGACCCAGCCCAAGAAGATGGCCACAATGCCATTGCTTGTGCAGGGAATCATTGAAATCAGAACCTGCTCCCTCAACAACAGCAACCTGTTCCTGTTCCCTTAAATGCAGCTACAACAAATACTCACCATGCTGTGAACTCCCCCATTTATTACCTACTGCATTAAAATGAGAGGTGAGCCCACTGAGCTGCTGCCAAATCCATACACTGACACTTGAGAAAGGACCATGTCAATTAGTAAAAAAAAAACCATTCAGGGGCCACTGAACCAAAAGCAGAGATCTGAACACACTGTCCCAAGTCCTCCACCAGTCAGCCTCTGCAGGCTGAACCACATTTACTTATCATCAGATTAGAAAATTGTTAGTTAAGCCTGGCAAATGCTTCACAAACAGAAAACCAAAGCCATAAAATATATTGTTCCATCACAGACATCAGTACTGCTCAGAACAAACAGCTTTTCCTGAGCACGCTGCAGCTGCTGAGGGCTTGTACTTCTGTCAAAAGTTAATTATTCTTGAGGGAGACTGAGCTGCGTTATAGAGCGGTTTCAACATTGATGGGTGTAAATGAGTAACAGCTCATTACTATTGATGTTCATCCTCCATCCAAGAGATGACTCTTTCTGTACACAGTGCCTGGTTTCTGTAGCCAGGTCAGGCAGCATGTAACTGAGCATGGCCTGGCAAGGGGAAATTAAATCTGTCAGAGGACGGCAGATTAAACTCTGTACAGGCAAATTCACTTTTTCCATGACTCACCCAACTGCTGGAGGGTCACCGACTCCTGTCAGACAAACACCCATAGGGCTGCAGCAGAAACCAAAGCAAGAAAGAGAACTGACCCCTGGAGGATGTGCAGAGAGGAACTTGGGCTGACAGGGACGGCCAGCTCCAGTGCTCTGCTTCACCAGAGCAAACTGTGGCCAAAAAGCCACCAAACAGGAGCAGCGTGAGCCTCCTGCCTCCCGAAATCACCACTGCACATCAGTTTCAGGTAGTGTTAAAAACATACCTGTTCGCTTTACCAGGGCCAGGAGCAGCTTGTCACTTCGAGCTTCAGTCACATCCAAGGTAGGTTTGTGGTCACTGCATTGGACTAGGTCTGAAAAATAGTCTTTGGTTTGTTAGTCTGAAGTTTGACTGTTATAGTGGTATCTCTTGTCCCTTGCATTCAACTACCAATAAATTAAAACCAAAGAAAACTCCGTGAGCCCATCCCTACCACCTGCACCACGGTGTTTGCAGTCAGAGCTCAAACAGGAAGAGAACACAGTTCCCTGTAAAGCCAATATTTAACTAACAGCCCGACTGGCAGGGATGTGTAAATAGCCCACAGCTCACCAACCGCAGAGCTCAGCTCGTGTTATCAGGCCGGGGTTTCATCAAACACCGCTGCAGATCATGCTGCACAGATTTTTGATTATCAGCCAATTGCATATACATTAACACCATACCATACAGCCATGACATCCCCAGAATGGCCCCATCGTAGCTCTGATTAGCTCTGATTACATCCCATTGTGGTCTTTTATCCCCTCTGATGTAACCCCGGACACTCAGGTACCTGTGGATCAGCTCGGCACCACCTCGCTGCAGGCAGCTCCGCGGGTCCTTCTGCCTGGCCAACATTGTGGCAAAACACAGAGCGTCCCGCATGGCTCTGAGAGGGGCAAACAACATGAGAACAGTTCATTCCTCACCTAGGATGGCATCTTAAAACCAATGTACTGTAGTTACTATCGAGTGTAATACTGAAAGTCCTCCCCCGATCTCAAATAGCCATCTTTCAACCATGGCTAGCTCCACAGTTTTGGATGAAGATTTCTTACTTCAAAAGACAGTTTCACTGTTAAGACCCCCCCCATACCTGGGCATGGGGAGGAAGATGAAAGGGTTATGATCTGGCAGCAGAAATACCAGATGTGTCTCTGGCTTATCAGATTTGTAGATTTATTCTGTAAAACCCTCGAATGCCTATTTCTGCCAGGGATGTTTCCCTCTATATTTAGAGCATCTGAACAGCTGCAGCTACGCCCCTTACCTCCTGAGCATTAACACAAATCCATACACACGATGCATCTAGGAAAAACAGATCTGAAGACCTGAAGTGTGTTTGGGGAAATAAGTCCCCAGCAGCTTAAGATAACCCCACATCCACGCAGAGGATCCCCTCTTCACCCACACAGCCCCCAGCCATCTCTCGCCCTCTCTCACGGGTTCCAGCCAGCTTGGGAAGCTGCAGAGGGGCAGAGAAGCGGTTCAGTGCGGCGGGAGCAGCCGGCCTGCTGGGGATGCTGAACCAGTCATCAGCTACATCACTCTGTAACTTGGCCAGATTATACAATAACGTGAAATATAACCATACCTGTAAGCAGGTAGGTAGGCAGATGAAGTACAACATACAACGAAAATGCCACTTCGGAAACATCTGGTTAGAAGAGGGAAACTGGATACAATGCATATTCTGCAAGTTGCCATGACTAGAGGAACAGCAAGTATTTCATTTCAATAATACTCACACTGAACTGGTTTTATTATATCGTAATTAATTTGAGTAACATTAATAAAGTTTATCAGGTCATTAATTTCCCCTGCTGTAAGATTAAAATATTAAAAATTGACAGAACAGCACGCTGCTGCACTGACTTACACCTTCCTGGAGAAAAAGCATCCCCTTATTCAAAGGTGCTCACTTACTTCATCTAGATTAAAGCTCAATGTGACATTTATCAAATAACTTCGACACGACCTTCTTTCAACAAGTGCTAACAAGTGTGCATGTCCAATGCAAGACAGGCTATGATCCAAAGCATCAGCATCCTGAAAGAAAATAAAAAACCAGAACTGCTGCCAAAACACTGGTTTGACTACTTCCTCCAAATATTATTCCTTGTGGATTTGAGTATGGTCTTTATTAATATTATTTTTTAAATAATGCAACTGCAGTGCTGGGCCAATCTAAGGAAGACATCATAACCAAACACATTCCAAGGAGCTGAGTGCCTTTATGGAAGGAATGCACACGTGCAGCTACTGCAAATACATGGCACAGCCTTAGACAGCTTTAAGTAACCACCAACTAGGCTTAGTCAAATTTTGTTCTTAACTCAAATTTTACCTAGAATTAAAGTCAATAGTTTAAAATGTATGTGCGTTGTGTAGGTACAAACGTTTAAAAGAATACATTGATTTATTGATAAATGCTTCAGGTTAAATGTATGTTTTCACACATTATCATCATATTGCAATAATTGTTTTGCATCTTTTAACACTTATAAAAAATAAATTAATGAGATTGAATAAACCATTTGAAACCATGCTATAATAACTTCTTAGAAAGGAGAGATGAAGATTGCCATAATTCCCAATCCTTTGCTCCTGTCAATAAATAACTCTTGATAAGCAGCATAAGGAAGTCCAGGCTAGAGCAGAGCACTTACCCACGGTGCCCTGAAAGCCGTGGCGGGATGCCAGCGTCGCTCTGACAAAACGAAGAGAATGAAGGTCTGTCCTCCCCGCTGACAAAGATGTGGCACTGGATGTCTCGGAACAACAACCACCCTGCCCCTCCCTCCCACCCCCCAGGGGTGACCTGTAAAGGGGAAGGATTGACTCTGTGTCTCCTTTTTGACAGAGGGGCTATCGAAGCATCTGCATGTAACTTGGTAATTATTTTTCATTAAACAAAAATTGTTAACATCAAATGTTTAATTACTCACCACAAATGACTGAAAAAGAAAGCTGACCTGGCAGCATGCTGATGGGTGAATCTAACAGAGCCACAGTGACCTGTGAGCCCACCCTGGCCCCCAGGGCAGCACCCCCCTACCCACTTGGCCCCACATAGCACCTAGCCTTACAGCTGGGGGAGAGCCCTTCACCTAAAAGAGTCAGAAAAGTGAACTGCCTTTGTGCAGAACGTGAGATTGCATCTCCAGAGCCAGAGAGGCTCAAACTCTTCCACCAGCAGCCAGGCACCAGCAGCTCAACAAAAGCACATGGTACTCTGGAGCAAAAAGAAGCATCGCAACAGCGAGGATGAAGGAAGAGGCAACAAGGACAAATCAGGAGTCTTTAAATTAAAAAGCGAACACCTTCCAGACCTCCTTTGCATGAAAAAAACATGGAGAAAAATCAGTGCCTTCATCTCCTCACTGCGCATACCCGTCATCATCAAGGACACCAGAACAGTTCACTGCTAGAAATTCTGGAAAATCCTTTCAATTGGTCTGAAATTGGAAAATTGGTGGGGATTTGGGAGAGTTAACAGTCAACACATGTGAACCAATGCCCCACAATGCAACACAAAAGGTCACTTATATTAACCATCCACCCTGCCTTCCCTCTGGACGTGTTTCTGTGCATGACCCCAACGCTGCGCTATGCCATGGGTGGCTTCCTCTTGGCATCACTGAACCCCCTTGGAAACGGGGTGTCCCAGAGTTCTGAGAGCTCCCCTTGAAAAGGCAGCTGAAGAGACATGCATCTTTGTACATAGATATATACAACAAGGTTAGAAAAATATTTAATTTTTGCTTGTTTAAATAATTATTGAAAAGTGTTAATACATGAATACATTAATATTTGTACAATTAAAACTTTATATATAAATATTTTATATATATATAAAGCATTTTTCATAGCAGCCATTGCATATATAGTAAAATGAGTCTGTCTGAAGTTCATGCTGCAAAACTCAGGCCAAGCAGCACTAATCCTCTTCCAAGAGGAACTTCTGTACCAGAGCTGAAGTTTCAGGAGCGAGGAGTCCTGCTGTTACGGACAGCAGCCATTGCTCTCTCTGCTGCCAGCCATCTCCCACTGAAGCGCACAGCATTTTCAGGGAGAAATGTCACAACAGAGTCACTTCATGGTCTCTAAGCTTCTACCTGAAACACCAGGATCAGGTCAACACGTTCTACCAAGAAGGCAGAAATGTAAGGGAATGCCTTTATGTGGGTTCGTTAACACGAGGCCTCACCACAGCATGCCCGAGGGCAGAGGCACTGCAGCTAGAGGCACCGTGCAGGACTGGGCTCAGCAACTCATGTTCAGTTTGTTTTTGTTGAGTTCCCTTTCCAGGTTTCCTATCAGGGTATCGATACTTTCCTGCAGGTCTTTGAGGTTGGCTCTGTGGTCCCCTGCCGAGTCTATGGCCTGCATGGTCAGGTAGCTCTGGAACGCGCGCTCCCCATGGAGGGGCTGTGGGCGCTGCACCAGGCTGTCGGCATCATCGGCTCTGCTGCCATCATCCCCGCTCTCCGAGTCCTCTGAGGGGACATCATCGTAGTCTGCTTCGCCCAAGCAGTCCTTTGGGTGGCAGAAGTAGTCTTCCCCACAGCCGCTCCAGTCGCCAGCATAGCGGTTGCTGGAGGGGCTGTCCAGGCCGGCCGGCCGCGGCCTCAGCACCCCGCACACCTCAGCACCGCTCAGGTTCAGCATCTGGGGCCTCTGCCGCCGGGGCCGCAGGCAGTGCAGGGACGACGGCTGCTGGGGAGGCGTGTTCAGATGTGGTGGCTCTTGGGCTGCTGGGCGGTGCGCTAGAAAAAAGGAGAAGTTGCACCAAATGTGGCAGCACGAAGGGTCCGTGGCACAGCCCACAGCTCCCCTCTGCCTCACAGTAACAGCATGCATGCAGGCACAGCCAGCACACCACGCCATTCCATGTTCTGCCACTGACAGAATTGTTAGAAAAACCACTGTAAAAGCTTGGTTTCGAAGGGTCATGCCAGATCCAGACTGCAACAGAGAAATGCTCCCTCAGAGGGAGCACTCCCCACGTGCTGGTTACAGTCACTGCATGAGATAGCCACCAGCCAGCCCTGGCTCAGACCAAAGCCACCAGCACGGCTCACGGGCTTTGTCCTGGCTAACACAAGTAACAGAAAGCAGGCACAGCAAGAGGTTAAAACACAACAAAAACACCACTGCAGAGAAACGCTTGGAGAAGCTGAAGATGCACCAGAGCCAAACCACTGTGTTTCTCTTCTGCCCTCACGTTCTGCACTGTTAACAGAAGCTCAGGGGCATTCCCCTTCCCCAGCAGCCACAGCCAGAAGCGCACTCCGCAGGTTGGACGGAGCGTTACCTGAGCTCACAGCACAAGCCACTAACAGTCTCCTCCGCTGCTACCGGCTTCCTACGGCAAACAGCACAAGTATTTTTACTGGCCTCTGCCTATTAAATGACTGAGCTGCAGAACTCTTTGGGCTTTAAACAGACCACTGCCTGCTGTAATTAGCCGCAGACGCTCGGTGCCTGCTGGAGGCACAGCGTGCACAAGCACGCACTGCTTGCACCTCGCTCCTCCTCCCCTGGCCTCCTCAGAGTGCTGGTGCTTCTCCTCGGGCTCACACCTCAGCTCTCTCCAGGGGACGCAGCGGCGCTGGGTGTCTCGCACGGACGCACACAATAACTATCACTGCTTTCCCCTCCTCTCGCCGCAACAAAAGCCCTTCTGTTCAGACTGTGCTCCATTAAGACGAAGGGCCATGGGTTAACAATAACTTGCCAGTATTGCGTGTTCCAGCTAAACAAGGACTTATTTGTTTTCGGTTGGAAAAATACGGAAATTGAAGTATTGCACAACATGTTGATTATCAAGCTGCCCCAGTCTACAGGAGATTAAATGGAAGAGACCAGACTACAAGCTCTCCTCCAGGTCCAGCTGCTCTGTTTACAGCACAGTGTTCGCTTGCTCACAGCTCAGCATTCATGTTTTACCTCCATTTTAGCAGTGCCCTGCACACTTCTTGCAAGCCAGGGGCTTCAGCCTTCCCTTCAAGGCAAGCAAGAGCCCCACTGCTTACTTTACTCTCACCCTCTTGATTGCAACGTGGGCTCCTATGGGCAGAGCCGCACCTCCCTGCCCGTGCTCCCCGCAGCAGATGTGCCACAAACTATCCCCAACGCATCACAAGGAGCTTCAGCACAGCACCTGCTGCCCAAGCAGCTCATGGTCCCTCTTTCCCCAGCCACGCTTCCCACCCCTCCCGCACTGCCTCGCGGATCTGACAGACTCTGAGCTTGAGGCAGGCAGGGGCTGTGGGGTGCCCAGCAGGAGCTGCAGGCACACCAACTGGCTGCCCTCTGGCCCTTGGTGCAGTAAGGCAGGGCTCTGTGGGGCTGTGCTGGGCAGACCAGGCAGCCAGCCCATGGTTCTGACCCAGGACGTGGTTGGTGTGTGCTGTCACAGCAGCCCCGTGAGCTGCCACACTGCTGCCACGCTGCTGACTGTCAGCTCAGCAGAGCATGAAAAAAAGTCTGAAAAGCACCACCCTTGACATCACCCACCAGCTGCTTTCTAATGGAAACAGTCTCTTTGATTAGGAAACTAGACTGCCAAGGAGAAGAAAAAAACAAAACAACACCATGTAATGGAGACTGCATTTGTTCTCCCCACCTGGACACTCGCTGCCTTCGCTGCCCCCTCACCGGGCTCTCCCCTCCCGCTGCCAGCGGGGACATTGGCAGGTGCAGCGTGCAGCACAGCCACACACTGAGGTGCTCACAGCGGGACGGAGCCCTGCCATGCAGCCAGGCTGCTGTCTGTCTGCCTGTAGCAGGAACGGAGCAGCAGCTCGCAGGCCCTGCCTCACCCAGAGCATTTGCTACATGGAACAGCAGCTGACAGAGCAGGAGAGCTGCGAGCACCCAGCCCTCAGTCGCCATTCACAGACCAGGCATCTATGCCATGCTGTCATTTAAAATAAGTCTTTAGATAAAAACGTAACAAGTACTACTGCATAAGTAAAGCAGGAACTATCTAAGACGATCCCGGTAACAAGAATATAGAGTAGATTTCAGTATTTACTTTGTAATCATAAAAGCCCTTTAGGTAATAAGGCATCATGCTTCCTATACAGTTTATGAACCACTGAGCCAGATTACATGCCCACACGTCTACCCCGCACCTTCTGCCAGAGCACCTTCATTTATACCTCACATCCATGAATATACAAATCCAGTCAGCTGCCGCTTTGAGTTTATTATTTTCTATTATTTTTATTAATTTGACAGAAATAGGTCTTTGTCAACTCGTATTATCAACGCTGTGTTGCCAGGTGGGCCCTCTGTGACCCTCCATATTGCCTAGATGCCCCAGGTCCCACTGAAAAGCAGACCTTCTCCTCTTCAAGTAAAAATAAATTTAGGAACAAATACAATCAGACTTATGATTCATTTAGATTAACTGTAACTGTCTCACTGCTGCAGAAAATCAGTAGTTTTCGAAGAGCAATCACTATATTCTAAAAGGGAACAATGAAGAAGCTGCTAAGGTAAGCTGCATCTCCTCTTGGTCTGAAGAACCTCAGGGCTTACACGGTTCAGGTCTGAGAAGCCGTTACTCAGCTCACTGAACTGACCAGCGCTCCGCACCAGCAGCGAGACTGCTGTGAAGAAGGAAGGTACTACAGCACGGAGCAAGGGATCCACCTTCCCTACAGCGAGGGAACTTCCAACAATCTGGCTAAAGAATATCGGAATACAAAATTAAGCCCATTGGATCTAATGTTGCTTCACAGTGTTATTCTCAAACTTAAAAGCTCCACTGTCTCAGTCTGCTGTTGCCTTACAGCAGTGCCCAGTGAGGTTCAACAGCAGCAGATGAGATGCAAAGGAATTCACCATGGGCTGAAATCCAAAGCTCACTGATGTCATTGTATTTCCACTGACTTATGTCTCTCTGCATAGCTGGAGAAATGTTCAAGTGGGTCTTGAAAGGAAGATCTTAGCAGAAATAACTATCTTCACTTGTACTTCAGTGGTTAATTAAGATTAGAATTTCACTTCCCTTATTGGAAGCTGACCCCAAAATTGTGCAGAAGCTTACGAGCTCTCAAAGGGTTTGGAAGTGTGAGATAAAGGGTACAGGTATTTTTCCTTATGCAAAGCTCTGGAGAAACAACCAGAAGTCACGTTGCTCCTACTATAAGGAGGAACTCTGCCAAATTACGAATGTAGAAGTAAAGTAAATGATTGAGTCTCTCGGAGACCAAACAACTAATGAATCCCATACACTCAGGATTCTGAATGGTTGAAGCAGAAAAGCAGAAAAAAAAACCCAAAAACTAAAACAAAACGAACCATAATTCAGATGTGGAAACATTACTACCACTGGGCCTGCTTTCTCTGGTGTCTTTCCTTACAGAAAGCACTTCTCACCACTTCTTATTTTACACTCAAATGCTGCCATGTGGTAAAGAAGTAACTAAAACAATAAGCTTCACATTAAGCAGTAACTGAATACAAAGAGTAATTATAAAGCTGTCATGATTTCTTTACATTAATTGGTGATGCCACAGTACCTCATATATTTAAGAAACCTGATGCTGCTCAGTCATCTCATGAACTGATTGACACTGTCACACAGTAAAAACATACACCAATAGTTTGACATTTTCCGCTGATGAGATAAATGAAACAGTACCTGGCCATAGCTGGAGTAAATAGTGAAGAACTTCTATGTGTTTTTTGAAGTCCAGGGCACTAGCAAGCTCCTCCGAGTCTGTGAAGACTCTGTTGTTATGGTTGGTGGTCTCCTGCCTCTGGCTCAGTAACACGGGCCCAAAACACACAGCTAAGTTCTGGCACGTCATTTTGTTCACTTCGTGGTAAGAAGCCACCAGTTTCAGGTGATCCAACAGCATCTTCAGGGTAGCCTGCAGAACAAAACACTGATCAGGAAACAAACCTTTAGATGAATGCAGGGTCGTCACCTTAACATCACTGCTCTAGAGGGATAATACCAAAGTCAGCTGAGGCTTTTCTGCCAACACCCAGCAGAGGAACAGCTAAGTGCTGAATAAAAAAGCTGCATTAGACTGGCATAGAGGAGATCAGGTAAGACAGAATTTCTGGTAGAATTCAGCTCATTTCTTACCTGATCTCAGTTTTACGTGGATGAGCTTTCTCACAGCAGAGAGGGGTTGTCAAGGAAGGGAGAGACTGCAGAAGCAGTACAGGCAGCCCAGACACATTAGAAAATGAAGAAACCCTCAATACCACTTCAGCATCAGAACAAGCCTCCAGAATTCTGCCTAGCTTTATCAAAAATAACCTCTGGCCATCCAGTCCTGTTGTAAACAGGAACGGCTTACCTGAAACCTAAACATAAAGCATTGCCACTGTAACTGCTAAGCTTGCAGAGACAATTTGTGAAGGTACATTTAAATGGAAGTTATGTCCAGATGCTTTCACTCTCAGCTGCATCTGTACCCAAGGAGATATTTTCAAAGACTTGGAGTATTAAAAATTCATGTTAAATCCAATAACAGATGTACACATTTTGAGCTGTTTTAAATCCAGTGTGAAAATATTCCTCTATTTTCTGAAACCAGCAAATCACCACTTGACCCCATCAATACCACTCACCTTCTCAACATCTGGGAGGCAACTCAGAAGGGCTGCTGTGTGCTCAGAGTCACTCGGGTCATTTTCACAACCACTGGCTGCCATTTTCAAGGGATTTTTCATCATGGCATCCACCACTGCCTCATAGAGCTGTTTGGTTATCAGGGGAGAGGGCAGCTCCCGCAGGTAATCCTTCAGGACGCCTGCAGAAAGGACACAAGAATAGCTGCTGTTAGCAAGCTGCAGGCTCACTGTTCGAAATTGGTTGGGAGCACTAAGGCACATAAAATCCACCTATCTCAAGAGAAAACCCTTCATGTCAGTGACAGATTTGGGAGAGAGTAATGGGGGGTAGCATTAAGGGCAAAATGCCACCACAAAGCTGAGCAGCAGCTCTCTGTATAGGACAGGCACTGGCCACAGCCAGTGGGCAGCTCTGCTCCTGCAGCTCCGCAGCACTTGTCTTCCCTGGAAAAAAGTTCCTTGCTACTAGGCTTTCCCAGTTACAGGGAGGTACTGCACTGTCCTCAGAGCTGAAGGAGAAATGGGTTCTGTGGGATGCAGCAACCAGGCAGCGCTGCATCCAACCTCTACTCCTTCCATAGATGCAAACGAACTCTCGTAAGCTGGTTTAGAGGCTGGCCATACTTCTGTGTGAGCAAGTTCCTGTGACTGTAAGGAGAAAACACAACACAAGGCCCTGGAGAGCACACGAGTGCATGCCACTGGGGCAGTGCACCCAGCACAGCTGGCACTAAGAGCTCTGAGGGAAATGAGCAGCCCTTACTGTCCTTTTGAAGGACAAAGAAAGCGTACTCCATGCCACAAACACAGACCCATTTTGGTTAGGCTGCCTTTTAAGTAGTTTGTTAAGAAATGGGGGATTAAAACACTTGAAAGAGGACACTAATTAACAAATCAGCCTGTCATCTGATAACGCAAACTTGTGAAGATAGAAGACTTTTTGGCATGCTCCACATAGCCCTGGAAAACCCCACAACACAGCAAATACTGTCATGTTCTGCTATATAACCCCACAACACAGCAAATACTGTCATGTTCTGCTATTTAACAAAGCAACAGCTCCTATCAGTTCAGTCTTCAGAACTCAGTTGCAAACTCAAGTGTACTGCAGCAGGCTTTTTACGAGGCTGTTTCTGAAAAACACAGGGACTGGAGGGTAACATCTCTCCTTTGCAGCCATGTTCACATGCAGAATACAGGCTGGCTTCTCTCTGCACCAGCCGTTCTCCTGGCAGACGAGTGCTGCACCCAGCGCCGAGGCACGCAGGCTGCAATGGGAGCGTTCCAGCAGGGATGTAAGAAATAAAACGAACCATCTGTGTATTTTCCTGAAAACATTGCTCCTCTGGGCTTTTTTGTTTGCTTTTTGGTTTTCTGTTTTTGTTTTTATGTGGAACAGCTACAAAAGAGGCGTATTAAGGTTTTGTTGAGGGACTTGCTCACATTCCTCCCCTCTCACCAAATTTTATTCCCTCCCCTCAGTTTGGAGGCCCGTGTCCCATGGGTATCCACTGGTGAAAAGGTCTGAGACAAACGTGGCAGGAGCAGCACAGCATGGGCTGGGATGGCTTTCCCTTATTGCCATAAGTAAACCACTAGCAAGAGATGCTGACATTACCAGGACTTGGCTGGGGAGGCTGAAATCAGAATCAGCTTACGGCAGGAAATGAGTAAGAAGATGTGTCCGAGTGCAATCAGCTTACACTGCTGCAGCAGTCACAGCCACCCATTAACAGTAATTGAGAGGGATTCCTCCAACAGCACCCAGGGCCACAGGACCACTGCCTGCTGAAGGACTTTCCCCCGATTAACCCAGAGCAGCAGGACAGCTTGGGAGCCACTGGCGCCCTTTGGCCTTTCTAAACCCTTTTGCTATTCACTCTCCCAAATTAGCTCTGTAGGAGGCTGCTGCTGGTTTTTCCAGGAGCCTACGCTCCTGCTGCCAAGCCACTGGCACGTTCTCCTTGACACAACCCCTCAGCCCACAGAACAAATTGAGACAGCAAGCTGAAATTACCCTCCACTTCTGTAATCCCTCATTTTTCTGGCCCACTGAGCTGTTAACAGTGTTACGTGCTTTGCTCAGAGATATGAATTCACACGGATGAGAACAGACATGATGCAACAACATCGCTAGCGGTCAGTTCCCAAAATTGGCAGCGCGCTTCACTCTGAGCCACGAGCACACTTAATTGTGCGTAAGCCTGTGCCAACCCCAGGGGCAGTTCTCAGTTGAGATTTAATCATTAAATGTTCATTCTTTGGTCTTTGGAGAGCTGTCAAAAAAAAAATCTTTATAATCTTCTGGAAAAACAGCACTACTCAGATTTCAAAAAGGACAGAAGAAAGCACTTCTCTTCAAACCTGCCAAGATTTATGCTGAGGATTCATATTTTATGGAACACATGTTTCGGATTATAGAAGTCTGGATCACGTGTGCCAGCCGCAGCACTGCAAGGACAGTGCCGCAGTGCCAGGGAAACATCACCCAGTGACCACGCTCCCCCTGCACACACACTTGGCTCTGTGGGCTCTTTTGCTGTTTGTGCTGAGCACGACAGGTACCTCAGGGCTGCCAGCAAGAACTGCAGGCTCCCCTCCATGCCCTCAAGGACCCAGAGAAGGGCCAACGCTGCGGTCAGCAGGAGCCAGCGGTGCAGGCGGCCCTTCCTGGCTGCTCCCTGCAGCACTCGGGTGTCATTGCCCCCAGGCTTGTCAGCACCAGCATGGGGGGGCACTTACATGGCACTGGTGCAGAGGGACTGGGGGAAATATCTTTTTGAAAAGTCATTTCTTAAAACTATTTTCCTCGTAGGTGAAGCAGCAGGTAAGTAAACTCTTGCAATATAAAACACATAGAAAAAGCATGCCCAGTAGTCTTCACATAAGAAGCACACCAAGGCTGCATCCTTTCTACTCGTATGACCCAAATTCTGGATACAAAAGATTAGTAGTATGGTAGTACATATCAAAAAGAGGACTAGGAGCCCAGGATGTCCTGCGCAGTCACCGGAACATCACCCTCATCAGCGAGGCTTACAGTAATGGTTTTGTGACATTAAAGTACACTTTTCAGTTCAAGCACTGCATCATAAACTCGTGACAGACAGCACAGTCAGGCTGGTGCTGCTGCCCTGCCAGGGCTTTTTGTCTGCACTGAGCACTCCTGCCGTTCAGAGCTCAGTTTTTATCAATACCGGTGGTGTCTGAGTGCACGATGTGCCCAGGGACGCAACATGCACGTGACATATTACAAGTCCTTTTGTACATGGATGTGAGGAAGCTCCTGTACCCTTTCCCACGATGTTCATGAAACATTCCTGCAAATAGTTTTATTGTAGATAATTGCTGGTAGCATGGGAGTGCAATGCTATTTTTATTATTGCAGAATTAAATATCAAATATGTCAAATTTTCCGTTAGCCAAAAATTCACATTAACCAAATAAGTTTGACATTTGTCTGCTTACAAGTCAACATCAGGCAGTTTCAGCTCTTTGACAGAAAGAAGCAGAGCTCTTTTTTTCCCCCAAGTTGATTTACTAAAATTGAGAAAGAGGTATTCAGTAATAATAAACATCATGCTTCCTTCATGAATTTATTTGCAAAGAGAAGAAAAACATTCAGGCAAATGACCATTTCTATTATTTACTCCTCCTGTACGCCTCCTCCCAGCAGTGTCACAGCAGAGTGAAGCACCAAGGCACAGCTCTGCTGCTGGGAACGCTGCTATGCGTGAGCTGCACGGAACCCGCCGGCGAGGCCAGCCAAGGGAGGCCAGGTGAAGTGACTGGCTGGGTGTTCCTGACTAAAGGTTTATCTGACAAAGCAAATGTCACCGAGTAATATCTTCTGACACTACCTCGAGTGATTGCAAAATGTATTGAACACAAAATTAGTTCCCAATACACCGAAATGAAGTAAACAATCCAACACGATGGAACTGTCCAACACCTCTGAATGTCACAAAGTGCTCTGGCACTGAAGACTTATACCCTGACTACTGTCATTACATTTTCTGTCACTGGATAGGCAGTAAATAAATGTTCTTGCCTAATTGCCTCAAGCAATTAGTTTGCTCTGTGATCCCTGAAATTAGCTCAACTTCGGCTGATACAACAAATATCATCAACAGTTACAAAACTGTTCCACCTTTAAGCAACAACAAAAAACACCTTGACAACTTCAGCTGCACTGCACAGCCCCCGTGAAAGCGCTCACTTGGAGAGCTGGTGCAAATCAGATCTTTGTCAGACCTCCTCTGCTCCCAGTCCCTCTTACCTTTGCCAGGATCTTGCTGTGGAAGCCCCCTGCCTCGTGCATGTTTACCTTCCTAGACCCAATTGTGTGCTAACAAAAGTTCACGTTCTCCTCCCTCCCAATCACAGCTACATAACTATACATCCTCAAAGTCACTGCGCTCATTTTCACTTAATCTTTAGCAATACAGAATTAATGGCTCATTAAGCAACAACACAAAACTAGTTCAGAGCCCAACTGCACCTTTCAAAAAGCATGTTACAAATACATCAGAATTATACATTAAAAGAAAAGTAAATGTATTACCTGTTATCACGTTAATATCTGGGTACTGGCTTTCAGAGAGAGTGACTGCCTTGCTGTCCCTCTCAAACGCCTCTCGAAGCTCTTTCTTCACCGCTGCTGAGCCACACAGCCGATACAGACCGACAACCTGGAGGGAAAACAACAGCCCCGCATCAGTCGTTTTCCTGCAGAGCAGAGCAGACACAGCATTTCGCCTCACCTGGGAAGTGCAGCAAGATGTTCAAACTGCCGTTTGGAAACGAACCCTAAGAAAACTCCAACAGTGCAAACTGCTACATCACAGGATCATGTATGGTACCAAAAGTTACTCAAGAGACAGCTGGTTGGCAAGTGAATAGTGCTAAAGTTCTCTTTAACAGTGGATTCCCTGAGCAGTATTTGCTGAGAGAGCCTAAGTTTTAAGCCAGAAGCACTCCAGCAGGTAATCCAGAATTCAGTTAGTGCTTTGCTTTTATGTAAAACGTAGGACACAAAGAAATACAGATGAAACAGATTGTCCTCTTATCCGGCTCATTCAGAACACTTTGTTTTTCCTAGTTTAATTGTTTAATTATATAAAGGTAAAACTAGACCTTAGGCAGAAATGAGGGAAAAAAGCATTTTGAATTTTAAAGAGCTTTATACTAAAGCAGAATATAGCAAAATAATTATTAATCTATAGCAAAAAAAAGCTGCATAACTGATCACCTAAAACCAAGAAATATCATAAATCTCTTTTTAAAAACATCCTTAACATTTCCCTACAAGGATAAGATAGATATAACTAAAACAAACACTATTTGATGTCAGTAAAAAGGATTTCAAGAGAATTATGAATACTTCATTACGATGACATCCACAAGATGCTATTTGAAAGATGACAAGATGCTGACCTACATGTTTCAAATTATATGAAAGGTTTCATGCAAGGCAGGGGTTATTAAATATGCTCAAGATGATAGGAGGGAAGTCCACAACACACCTGGACTGAATTACTAATTCAATTATGTGCTTTCACAGACTCAGCTTTTGCATTTTATTGTTGCTATACTTTTCATTTTCATCAACACAATCTGTGCAAAGCATTCCCAAGACAGAGAAGGACTAAATCATAAATACATTATTTTTAGTGGACTTTGTAGACAGATGTACTGAACAGTACATGGTTAGCCCAAAAAAGTTGTGGCTTGAAACAACCAATCAACTCCAAAACCTGACATGGACTGCACCAACTTAGAATATGCACATCTAGGTTTGCAAAGAAGAGTATTTGTCTGGCCATATATTAATTCCTGTTTAAATATGTGGAAAGTTCCTCCGTGGAATTTGTACTCTCTCCTCCTCAAGACTGGATATGACCTAGTATTTGCCTAAGGCAATTTAACTCGAGTTTTCTAAGGCCATGCCTGAAATTCAGATGGAGATGACATGACAGTAACCTGCAGTCTATGAGAAAGTCAAAAATGCCAGAGAAGCACATGGTTAAAAGTTAACAGTATATTTTGCATTTTTGTTTCTCCCTGTGCAAATGCACAAATTAGATTTCATGCTCAGAAGCACCAGGTGCACACAGACAGCTCAGATCCCAGCTGCTTCATTACCAGTGATGCCTTGATTACCCAAAATCATTTGCATGACTAGGTGCTAATAAGCCCAAAATAAAATGCTGAAACCATGGGACACACACTGGAAGGAATACAACTTCTCTTTTCCACTGATGTGCACATTAGCAGAAGCACTCACAATAAGAATCACATAGTTATCAGCAATCATTTTCAATGAAGTAATTACACAGAAATACCTCCTGTCTATATTTTATGACCTAGGTTATAAGTAGCTGTGATAATCTCATAACACCTGGAAACTATATCCAAACTGTTAGCAATTAAAAATAGTAACAGTGGTAGCTGTGATTACTCAATTTCACCTGAGCAGGAACACGTGTCCAAGAAACCAAGGGCTCACTCAGGCTATGGAGCAGTATGCAGAAGTCCTCTCGCCAACTTCAAGTGAATTGCCAAGGGCAAATATCTGTCCGTAGGACTGAACATCTTCCTTCCTAACAGACTTCTTGTCTAGCATCTGTAACTGGGGAGCTGTTTCCATACCACAATCCTCATACGTATTTTTGTCCATCGGGTTACATCAACTGTACTATGTTGCATTAAGATGAAGAGAACAGACTGGGCATTACTGTTTTGCCTGATCTTAAGAATAACTTGAAGAAAGGCAAAGAGAAGCAATGTGGGGAAACAACAAACCCATCTTCTCCATAGCTCTTCCTCATCTTCATGGTGTGCAAAAAGTGTGGGAGGGAACATTATACTCCCTGCACACCAATACACTACGGCCTTAACGAATTATCTGTGCCTCAGGAATCAGACATTTCCAAATCTCAGTCTCAGCTCTGCCTTATTTTGAGGGTGACTCTACATGCTGGGTGCTGCAGTCCTAAAACTACTGTGAGCAAGCATTCTTCTCCTTTACAAAGGTCAAGCTGGAAGCAATGATTTTACAGTCCCGTTATTCTTCCCACAGTACAATGACTAGTGTTCACCAAACAACAGGAGCAACAAAACAAATAAAAAAGCTAAACTTAGAAAGGTTTTTTAATTATCCTTTTTCCACTCACTGCTCGTGCTTCAGAAGAAACAACATTTGCAACAACAGAGATCCAGACACAGCAATATTAACAAAACAATAAAATATGTACAGTACCTGGCAGCCTCTCTTTTCAATTTCCGTAACACATTTATGAATTAAAAGTGGTACCATCAAGCCTGCATTTTCCTTCTCTACAACTTTTCGAGCATCTACCCCAAACATCACTGGCTCTCGATCTGCATCCAGACCATCAAGAGAGTTTTCCCACTGTTCCATAAGAGACAGCTTGACGTAAATAAGGCCCCTTGGTTCCAGTCTGACAGCGAGCTGATGTGTCTTTGTCACTCGAAAGAGAGTAGGAAGAGCCACAGTGCCATGACAACAAACACGGTTTTTCCGCGGGGTGGGCTCCCAGCTGAACACCACCAGCTTTAAGTGCTGAGCATTTTCAATTTCTATGTTGAACGTGTGGTCCATATCTAGAAATGTTGTCCTACATGTAAGCAGGGCTGTTCTTGCTTTGTTTACTGAGTCAACCTGTATTGCACAAAAGACATCTTTTGAGTCTATTCTCGGTGGTTTCAAGTCTTCAGCACCATAAAAGTGAATGCTCATGAGTCCAGAGATGTACTGAGAACATTTGGGTTGATCAGAAAAGTTGTAGTGCCTGAACGCATCGATATCTATCTCAGTTTTACCACCGTTACTCAGAACGCTCTCCTTCCCTTTCCCACACTTGGTTTCATGTCCATGTTTACCTGATTTTGTTAAAAGTTCAGGAGAGTCGCCATCACTGAGGTAACCACCTTTGCTGGAGGATTTGGGACTCCTCGAGCTTTTCTTTTTGTAGGTGTGTTGTGACGATACACTGCTGTCAAGATGGTAACGACTTATCACGTTCCTGCTGGCAGCTGCGGTTGAGTTTCCAGAAGATGGCAAAGACACTGTATGGCTTGTATCCCGAGAGCTCCCTTTCAGCAGGGAAGAAGGATTATCTGAACTATTATGGCTTGAAGTTCCCTTGACACTCAGCTTCCTGCTGAGTTCTGGCAGCTTTTTCATTTTCATGGAAAGTTTCCTCACAGTTCTGGGAGATTTAATTCTATCAGGGAAAGGCCAGTTGATTGATCCACTTTTTTTCAAGGGACTAGGACTTGGAGGAGAAACTTCTGTAGATGGTATATCAGGCTTGTGTGCAAGTACAACTCCAGGCCCTTTAGGAAAAACAAGAGAAGAAATGAACGTTTTTGAACCATTTGGTAACTGCAGTTTGCAGAAATTAAAATAAAATATTGAACTAGAGAAAATTACATTGATTTGTCTTAACTTGATAAATGCAGCTCACTCGGACAACCATCATTTACTAGTTAGATATTAACAAGCACCCTGAGAGTTATACTCTGCTGACCTGTGCAGCCAAATTTGGCAGTTCATAGTCACAAGCCTGATTTGTTCTGCTTTATGGAGATGAAAGGTCCAGAAACTACAGATAAACAAATGAGCTATTTCATTCACTGCATTCAGCTCTGTCCATTTGTGTTATATCCCTCCCATCCAAGCAGACACAATTGCATTCCTGGGGCACAGGTGCAATGAAACCAGTCTCCAATGGGAAAACATTGCAATATGACAAGTGCACTTTTGTCCACGAAGCAGTTAGCCATGAAGATAACACATCAGCATTGCCCTCTCAACTCTAAAGGAAATGTGCCCATCCCTGGTGGAGAACGTTGCCATGTTCTTTTTCATGTCCCCCTGTTACCCAAAAGAGCCCTAGAGAAGTGTCTCACCCCTCATCTTCCATTTCTTTCAGCTCTCTTTTTCTGCTGCAGGAAGGAGGAGTAGGAACACAACAAAGATTTATTTATTCCAAAAGTTGCACTCATGCCAGCAATTTTCCCTTTTTCCTGGCACAACCACCCTATGTCAGGGCTTAAAGTTATACAGTTCTCAGCTGAGATCCTTGTGGGAAATCACTCATTTTTCAAGGTACAAAAAAATCATAACAACAGGCACTAATGCTGAAGAGGAAAAGAAAGAGAAAAAATAAGTATATCCATTTGACAGGGCAGGGCAAGTAATGAAGGAATACTATGAGAATAAGCCAGTACAGCAGTAACTTCTGTGCATGACACAGAGTCAGGACCCTGTGGCTCTCTTCATGCTTGAACGTTCAAAAAAACCTAAAAATCGAGTTTCAGCTAAAGCCTTTCTCACTGTCACCAGCATGAGGCAGTAACGACTGCAGGAAAGGCAATGGATTCACATGACTTGCTCAAGCGTGCAAGAGGGGAATTGAGGCCAGAACAAATAGAATTCCATGAGTACTTTCATTTAGAACATGGAGAAGAAAAGAGAGAAGAGCTGCTTCCTCAAGGTACTCAACAAATCTTACTTCACAGCAGTTTCTTTTACAGACTTTTCTGATGCTTACTTTTTAATTCCAGTCACTATTAAGCCCAAATCACCACTTTAAGCAAAGTAACTGCTTAAAAGAGCACCTTTATAAGAAAGTTTCAGTCATAAAGAATAATGCACAGTACCTGCTTTCCAGAGCAAGAGGAAAATACCTTTTGCCCACACCTCACAGAGGGAGTTCCTTGGAGGGAGCAGGCCATATCCAGCGCGCCCGCCGTGCTTTCCTGGCAGGCAGCTAGCTGGGGACGTGGGGTTTGACTGAGCCAGACAAAGCCTCGCTTGTGCTGCAGAGCACGGCACAGCCGTGCTGGCCCAAAACACTCCACAGCAGCCGGTGCTGTGCTCCAGCCCACTGGCACTCACCTTCCCTTTCTGCCCCAGGTCTCTGGCACTGGCTGAGAAAAGCAGGCCAGCACGTTAAACCCTCTTCCATCTCACCACAGCTGGAGAGGCAGTCTGACATTCTGACTTCATGGGTCTGACTTGTGCTGCCTTCAGCACCAAATGGTTAAAATGAAACACAGAGCTGACAGAAACTGGTTGTGTGGGACTGTATTCCCACCAGCATCACGCCACAGGCTGTCCCACTAATGCCACCGATGCACCGAGGTACAGACGCCATTTTGAAGCACACAACAACAGCATTGAACAAGTTGCAATGGGGAGCTGCAGCACAGACAAGCAATGTTTCACCTCCCAGTCACCATACCCAGCTGTCTCCTAAGAGCTGTGCCTTGCTCCTCTTACATTGTGCCAAGCTGCACAGCTGCTCTGCAAGCAGACACCTACCTGTCACTGTCCCACACACCAGCATCTGACCAGTTAAACTCCAGAGAGATCCTCAGGGAAGGCTGGCAGGAGCACAAGAGGCACCTGGGGGTCCATGCAAGGGGGTGATTAAACGGTGCAGCTGACAATGCACTTTGTACAGCTGCCTTACACTTTTCAGAAGCATTAGCAGTATGAAGAACAGACGAAAGCAGCTTTGAAGGACACTCCAATCCAGAGATGGACTGCTTGCCACCGGGCAGGTCGGAGACCACCCCAGGACGGTGCTGTGCTGAGGCAAAGTGACTTGGTGCCAGGACTGCCTCCAAGAGTTGGTTCAGGTGGACGGGTATTTGTTTTGGTTTATTTATATTATTATTTGTTACGGTTTATTTGTTCTGCAACAGCCACACAGACGGACAAAGGCCCTCCACAAGCACAGAGAGGCACGGCAGCCCCTGGACATGGAGCACAGCCATCGCCCCGTCCCTCACAGCCAGGGGCCCAGGCCCAGGGACGGCAGGGCCCAAAACCTCACCCTTCCCTATGGGAACAGCAAGCAAGCTCGCAGCACACTGCCTGCCAGGCACACGCCGTGATCCAGCACAGTAAAATTCATTCTGACCCTGCGTAGCATTGTCCTCGTGAGCCTGGGCGTATGTGTCACTGCCAGACTGACTGCCAACAACGCCTGCTATTCCACAGGCGTATTTGGCCATCCCGTTCCACAGGCAACATTCCTCATTGCTTAAGGAAGGGTTTCTGAGTTGTTGTAAAGTTCATCAGATGAGTAACTCAGAAAACATCAGTTTCTCATCACAGTGAGCTATTAAAATACCAAACAGGCACCCTCGTAACTAACAGAAATGCTGAGCTCTGACCCAACTAAACTAAAGCTGATATATAATTCAATTTTTCCTGCCATCCTCCAGAAATACTTAATAAGTATACTACATCTAACACTGAAAGCGTATCTCCAGAAAAATGATATTAGAGCTGAGTTCTAAGCCATTTCATTCTAAAAAGAAAAAAAAAAATACAACTTACACTGAGTGGCTATAATTTTCAAAACCAAAGTTTCCCTTATGTCATAGATTTTTTTTTTTTTTAAATTACTATTTTTAAAAATCAACCCAATGTCTTTCTTGGGAAAATACATTTATTTATTTATTTTTTAAGCAACAAATCAGAACAGAAAAGTCCAAATAAGTCAAAATTATTCTCACAGCAAACGGCAGGTAAGTAAAAAAAGGCTCTTGTTTCTCTGTGCTAGATTCCACCAGATACTGATCTGGATCCTTGGCTGACACAACCAGCACAGCTCTAGTGATGCCAAAGGCTGCCAACTTACTCTGGCTCAGGCCCTTTTCATTCTCAGATAGTTCCAGACCTATTCTGATATAAAACCTCACAGCAAAGCTGCAAATGGTGTTAAGAACATTCGTGCTATATCAAATTCAAGCAACTTCAATTATGATGTAAAAAAAGTGTCACTCTATCCACATGAGCAAAATAAACTTTTTTAAAACTGGGATACAATGAAATTATTTCTATGTAACAATTAGCTAAATAAAAGGAAGAATCTCCTCTTTAAATCTGCTAAAAGAAAAGTCTTTTTTTTAAAAAAAAAAAAAAGCTCTGTGGAAACTACTATTTTGACTGATCAAGTGTACCCCCAGGAAGTTGCTGATGACACCAAGCCGAGTGGTGCAGCTGACACAACAGAAGGAAGGGATGCCACCCAGAGGGACCTGGACCCATGTAAACCTAATGAGGTTCAACAAGGCCAAAAGCAAGGTGTTGCACTTGGGTTAGCGCAATCCCAGATATGTGTACAGACTGGGAGAAGAACTCCTTGAGAGCAGCTCTGCTGAGAAGCACTCAGGGATGCTGGCTGGTGAAAAGCCGTCGGGCTGACCCTGCACCACCTCAGTCCTCAGAGCATCCCCGCTAGAGGGAACAACAAGCATGTTTAACAGCACTCCAGGTCACCCACTGGGCTTAAGAGTTCGCTATCTGCAAACAGAAATGAATTCTTGGCAAATATTTTAAATGTTAATAATTCTCCGTGTCACAAAGACTGCAGCAGGCTTCATTTGAATGCTGGCGTTGGACCAAGCGCCATCGGCCCCAGTGCCAGGCGTGGCTCATTCAGGCCACCTGCACCAAGTCCTCTTCCCCTCGCTGTTTCTTTCATGGAATAGAAAGCCCATTTGCCTCTGTTTCCCCAGTAAGATGATAAAAACATTATTCTGTGCAAATCAGAAAGTGAAATGACTACTTTACGTTAACTGCTTCAAGTCCTCAGCTGCTACATCCCCTCTCCCCTTTCACCAGCAGGACCTTACGGTATCATCACTTGATGGGCAGAAGACACATCTGTGAGTAGGCCTGCAGCCTTCAAGAGCTATATGCAACTCCCCCAAAATCCCGCTGTTCAGAAGAAGCAGGATGTCCCTCTCCACCAGTAGTGCAAGTCCATCTGCAATGCATTTGTAAACCAGGATAGCAGTCGGGTAAGTGAAGAAAGAGCACTGTAGTTTTAGTTTGATTTAAATTAACCCCAATATATGTCCAGCTGGAGCTCAAATGGAACACAGTATCAACCTTCACTCCTGCAATACTGAGAAGAAATCCATTTCCAGTGATTCCAACCAGGATTTTGCATCCAGACAACTAGCTAGCAAACATACATTTTTAGTAACAAAAGCATGGCCAAGGTCCTTGCCAGCTACAATGAGCAAGTCCTAGCAGAACATCTCTGAGATACGCACATGAAATGATCCCACAGATCAGCTGGATGCTAATCCCAACTCCAATCCTCACCAAAAGCAAAAGTATTACAAATTCTCCAAATGTGGAGCTCCTGTTTGGACAAAACCTGTCGCAAGAGAAGGAGCTACAAAGGGGTGCTGTTCTTCAACATCTCTCAAGTGACACACACATCTAGCAAAACATTCAATTAAGAGTACAATCTTAAGCAGTTGTAAAGAAAATTGACTTCAAAATTTTGTATACATGAAAAATTCTAAATGCAATATGAAAAATTCAATATATAACAAAAATGTCCAATTTTTTAAATTCCCAGACACAATCATTTTGCTTGTGCAAGGACACAAACTAAAAACACGTTCCATGGTCCACTTATATTTTCACCTAAATTCTTCTCCTGTAGACCTAAGAGCATGAAGCTGCCACTACATTTCTATATTTCTACCTTAGAATCAAATTTTCTTCTTACTGTTTGTTACCTTTTGTGTTTTCTCTAATTGCTCTACTATAGGGGCATTTTATTTTAACCAGTTTCCTTTCTGAAAACCAGCCTGGCTAGAATTATTCAGCAAGGAATTATCTGACAAATCCTATTAACATGCATGGCATTTACTGGAGAAAGTAACCCAATTACCACCAGGAATGAACGAGGTAACTTAAGACAATGGGCAAATCAGCACCTCTATAATTTATGTCCCATTTAAAGCAAACATTCACTGGACATATCTATTGGCTACTTTGTTTGAAAAGACTCCTAATAACCAAACTCTTTTATATTTTTTCTTCATATTTCAATGTAAACTTTTTCAAAAAAAAATATAAAAAATCCATGACCAATTCCTCTGTACCAAGTTTGAAATCCAAATGAGGCAGCACTGTTTGAAGTTAAAAAGTTAAACTCATGGCATTTTCCAAAGAAGAAAGCAGCAAATGAGAAAATGAACAAAATATGTATTTTGTTGGCTTTAACAGTATCCTACTTTTTTCCATCTTTGAATCTCAAGATCTGTTAGAGTCCAGTAGTAATCAATACTGACACACATAAAATTACACCAGTAAGAAAGATAAGTGGACTTTTCCCCAAAGCAGTAATAGAGTATTTGTCAGGAGTCACTGCTTGACCTATACAAACATCTATTTCATAGCAACTGTGTAATTCAAACAAGGTCCCAGCACAAATAAAGTTAAATTGGCCATGTTGCCTTCATGGAATAATTGTATATGGATGAGCTGTCACCCTACATTTGACTGAAAATAACTGGAGACATCTTAACTGAATAGAAGGAAAAAAAAAACACTTCTCCATGATAAAGCCAATTACTGAGCAGCAGGGATCCACTTTATCACCAATTCATCTATTCAGTCTCATCACTATTAAATACATGCAAAAGAAGAACTGCATTTAAAATAGCTTAATCAACTCAGAGAATACCAAACTAATTGGGGGAAACTCAAAAGACCTTTTTCCTGGCTTCATGAAAGACACTTTAAAAGGGTAATTTTGCTTTCATGAATACATGTTTCCTCAGTATTAAAAAAAAGTAGTTTTCCTTCTTGCATAAAGAGTTTTATTTTTTTAAGGAGAGTCACCTGTATGTCAGGAGACTGATGACTAAATGGGAGTCGAGCAGCCTGCAGGACGTGCTCGTGGCTTTCCCCAGTAACCCCACATACTGACCTCTCTCAACTGCTTTGGGCTCCAGCAACGAACAAAACAACAACATGATACTTCAGCAATCTTACAAGCAAATGTAATTGGCCTAATGCAGACTACAAAGTGAATTGTTTCTAAATAAATGTTCTCAGAATACTTTGTGACTAAAAGTACGCTCAGATCTGTAGTATTTCCACGAAAAGAACAAAATGTGAGCTCTCAGAAGAGAGGACAGAGTACTTTTTCTTCCGCTGTTTACAGAAGTTGCTTTGGTGCCTCTGAAAATATCTCCCATTCCCAGAAGCCATCACTGCACGAGGAATCCAGGCAAAGCAACTTCTGGCATTTACAGATTTGGGACAAGTTTGCCAGGACCGAGCGGGATGGGGACAGGGCTCCTCCGGAGGGCAACGCACAACAGGAGCCTGGCACCGAGCTGCACGTCCACTGCTGGCCAGGGGGAGACACCAGCCCCTCCCACACTGACCTCACAGCTAAGTGGGCACTACACCAACCCCAACACACACCGAGCAGTTCCCCCCATCTCTCTCCACAGGCTCAAGGTATCCAGGTGTCTACACAGTGTAGTACGAACCCTTCCTGCTTTTAATTATAAAAATATTGTATACCCACGCAAAGTGGACGATTACGAATCAAACTGCTTTGCACAGGAAGCAGGGGGGGTGCTGGCAGATGAGCTGCTCTGTCGAGAAACCGAGTCACTGCCAAGAACGGAGCCAGGAATTGCTCATCTCCTGACCTTCCTGCTAAGATTGTAATTCTCTCAACGTGACACTAAAGTTAAGGTCAAGATATGAGAAACATCAGGAATTAAAAAATACCTTTTCAGATTTTTTTTTTTTAATTGTTGTTCACTTGTTTTTTATTTCTATTTGGGTTTTGTTTCTCTTTTTCAAATAGGCTGGAAAAAAACCTTTACTAAGATATTGAACTCATGCACACATGGAATTATTAAAACGAGACCATCAGACATTCAGCCAAAGGTAACAAGGAGCGAACAGGCTGGCTGCTGCAGTGGAAACCAGCCCTCTGCAGCCCATTAGATTAGCCTGAGTCACCAAGACAGCAATCACAGAAAGTGACATGATGAATGGTGCTTTTAGTTTCTTCCAAAACGTATTTATTAAAAATCCCAGGCAGCAAGTTAAAGAAACTTCTGAGCAGTTTCAAGGCTGGAACCCAAGACCCAAATCAGACACTGGGTAACAGAAAGGAAACCAAGAGTGGCCTCTCGTTAACAGGCGCGAGTAAGTTCGCTTTGTAAAACCTTTCTTTTTGGCCAGGTGAGAGCCTAGAGGAACAGGGTCTGTTTTGAATTCAGAGCCAGCTCCAGAGGGCTGGCAAGCACAGCAGAGGAAAACCACATCCGGAGACGCCAGGTGAGCAAATTGACTGAGAAATCACTGTGCAGCTCTGCATTTCGCAGGTATCAATATCCCTACCAGAGTCTCTCTCCCCCCATCTTTTTTTAATGAATGCAACATGCATTTCTACTGGAAATTTGCTCGATACAGATAAAAGGAGGAAAAAGGGAAAAGAAACATAAGAAAGGCTTATTATTCCTTTAAAAGAAAGCAGAGGATAAAACACCTTTGTTTTCCTGAACCCTCTTACCTGCTGAGGGGCACTTGAACGCAGGATTGGCTTCTGCTGCCGGCACGCTCTGGGTCTTGCAGGCAAACCTCTGCCGCTGCTGCTGCAGGTGCTCCCCGGGGCTGGCAGGACCCAGCTCCCTGGGCTGAGCATCCCCTGCTCGCTCTGGGGAGCGCGGGGGGACACTGAGGGCCCCCAGCGCCCGCCCCAGGTCCCTGCCGGGCAGGCTTTTGCAGCAGCCCACGGGGCAGTCTGTGGTGACGGGGTTATTTGTGGCAGGACAGAGGACCCCTGGGACATCCGGCTCATCATCTTCGGGGATGGGGTTGTACCATATTTCTCCTTCATCATCTGCATCAGTGTCCTCACCGAAGTCAAAGGCACAGTGCTGCAGCGTGGCAGAGCCCTCCAGCCCTCCCGGGGACCTGGCAGGAGCCCCCCGCGTGCCAGGGGCGGGCAGCAGGCGGGGGGACATGGGCACCTGGGTGACAGCCCCCTGCATCTTCTTACAGGTGCTCTCTCCCTCCAGGCGGGGGGCTCTGCGGGAGCTCTGGTGCAGCCAGTTGCGTTTCTTAGACACGGTGATGCTGTTGGTCTGCGGCCGGTGCTCCGGGAGCTCGCCCGCCTTTGGAGGCTTGGGCTCCTTCCTGCTTCGTGGAGTTACGTAAACATTTTCAATTAAATCTCCTGTCAGAAAGGGAGAGAGGGAGACAAACGCTTAGAATATCATATTGCTTTTAACAGGACAGACAGAGCCATAATGCCATCATATTACATTCGCCTTAGACCTCATTTGAAAGGACAGAAGACAAGGTGATGCTATCACAGCATCTCACTGCAGCCTGCCAAAGCACAATGTGCACACAATTAATAAACAGTCAGACTCGCTGGGCTGTATTTTAACACCATGTCATTTAGAGAATCGGCAGCAAGACAGCTCTGCACAAAGGTCAGCGTGCTTAGCCAGAAACGGCTGCTTTTTGCTCTGCTAAGCTTGGGTGCAATGGGACTGAGGAGCAGCTCTCTGCTGTTCTGCAGGGCATTTACAACATGCAGAATCCCTTTCAGGTTTGGGTACAAAATAAAGGCAGGGATCTCTGCAGCACAGACCCCTCCAGCATGGGCTGTCCTTACCCACTGCACCTGTGTCTAAGGCAGGAGCACCCCCAGCTTTGTGGGGACAAAAGGAGCAAAGGAAGAAGGAGCAATCTATAAAACTTTTTAAATGCATCATTTTACAACAGAACTTTCATCTAACAACTATTCAAACTGCATCCTTGGCTCCCAGCTTGACGCATCTGCCTTAAAGCAAGGCCGGACTCCCAGGGGTGCTCTGCTGGGCAGGCTGCCCCGCCCCTGCTGCCCCCCACCCTCACTCCTCCATGCAGCCCACGAACGGCTCCTGTGCCAACATCACAGAGAGGTGCAGCGTGCCCTGCATGTCCACAGACAGAAGCACCCACTGCTGCTACGGAACCGCGGGTGCTGCTGCAGGGCTGCCAGCTCGCGATCCCCAGCACGCAGCCCCTGAGATGTGTGCATGGCTCAGTGCTCACCCGGAGCCCAGGGGCAGTGCACCGCAGCTCCCGGCACACCCCTGGGTGCCCCATGGCACTACCTGCACCAGCAGCCCGCAGCAGCAGGGCACCCGCTCCTCCTGCCCGCAGCAGCACGCTGCAGCCGTGCCGTACAGCCACTCCCGGCCTCTGCATCCGCCAGCGCTGCCAGAAGCCATCGATCGCGAACGCTCGCTGAGTGCCATCCAAACGACACATTTGCATTTCAGTCCTCCGAGCGCAGCTTTTGCAACCCATGGCTGCGCTTGCAAATACTGCTTCCCCTTTATTCCAGCTTGGCCCTGATCCTGACAGCCCTTCTGCCTGTGTTTATTTTAGTAACAAACTGCTTCACATGCAAGTATCTGCATGGAGCTGAGCAAGTCCCAAACGTCCTCACTGTTATAGTAACGAGAAAGTCAAACAAACACGGAGCTCCCGCAGGCGCAAGGGTGAGGAACACGCTCTGTGCTGTAGGGCACAGTTTTGTTCAGCAGAGCACTGCCTGCTCCCGTCCATGGGATGGGTGCGCTCCCAGAGCAGACCCAGTGTTTCCCCCCAGGGGCTCCACACAGCACTGGAACCAAGGGGCGAATGCTCAGCTCACCTCCCGCTCTACCTCCTGCAGGTTACGTAAATCGTTGTTTAAAGTTAAAACACGGTAACACCATGGGCACATCCACAGCCACAGCTCACTGCTCCGGCCCAGCTGAGGCCAAGACAAACAGCGTGCCCCTCACGTGCATGTATCCAATGTCTCAAGGTGATGCCACGCGCTGCTTTTCGCGTTGCAACACTCTGGGAACAGCTCTCCCAGCCTCTCCGTATGGGGACCCCCCATACTCCCCCCAGTGCATAGCATTGTGCTGAGGCGGGACAGGAGCACGGCCAAAGGGTGCTGCGAGGGTCCAAACACAACGCGTGACACGCCGAGGGGAAAACAAAAGCCAGGGAATGACGAACAGTCATAAGGCAGAGAATGGCAAACGGGGATGTGGTGAGAAGATGTGCGGGGGTGCACATGGAGCAGCAGTCTGAAGCCATGAACCTCATTACGTGGCTGTACAGAGGAGATGTGGTCGTGGAAAGGACAGATGCGAGGGCACTGCCGCTGAAGGCGGACTCCTGACCCGAACTGCGTTACCTCTGCTGGCAGCAAACAGACAGACAGACAGACAGACCCTGGGCAGACCTGCACCCGTCAGCCTGCCTCGGGGCTCTCCGTCCCCCGCGGTGTCCGGCCCCAGCCCGGCCCCGTCCCGTGGAGCGCAGCGAGCGGCCCCGGGGGCGGCAGGGAGAGGCCCCGAGCCCCATTTCGGTGCCGCTCCCCGCGGCAGCGCCCCGCGACCCTCCCCTCCCTCCGCTCCCGGGAGGAGCGCAAACTCCGCGCCCGGAGGCGGGAGCAGCCCTCTGGCCCTTGGGAGCCCCCACCGCGACCCCCGTCCCGCGGGCGCACGGATCGACAGACCGACCGACCGACCGANTTGCCCGCGGCGGCCGCGTGCCCCACGCCCCTTGCCGCGCCGCGTGCTTCAAATACTTCTGCTCCTTTGATGTTCGGTGTTTTTTTCCCCAAAGAAACCACTTCGTAGGCTGCAGACGTGCGCCTCGTCCCGGGTCGGGGCCCGCTCCCCGTTCCCCCGCAGCTGTGGGGCGGCCGCAGCCCCCCCGCTGGTCACCGCAGTGCCACATGCCCAGCGGCACTCGCACGGAGCAGGGCGGGCGCTCCCTCGTGGCACCGCGGTACGGCAGCGTGAGGGAGCACCCGGCGCTCTCCCCGCGAAGCCCCCTGCCCGCGGCCCTGCCCGGCGTATGGGACGGGCTCCTGGCACCCCGCCTGCACCTCTCCGCGGGCACGGTAACACCCCGGGTGGCCCCACAGCAGCCTCATAGCAGCCCCATAACAGGCTGCTGGAAACACCGCCCAGATTTTGGAGAACCAGCCTGTGAGCACAGCACGCATTCTCAGATCTTATCCCTTAACAAGTTCTGAGGGCTTTAACGATGTTTGAAGCTAAATCTGAAGAACAAAATCAGATTCAAATTTTGAGCAGCAGTATCTGAGATCCCTGCAGCCAGGGCCTGCTTGTAACTGTGCACACGGTGGGGGCTGCTCCGAAAGCCCATCCAACCTCAGGCACAGAATCACAGAACCACAGGGGCCAGAAGGGACCTCTGGAGGTCATTTCATCCAGCCCAGTCTCTCTCCTGACCCTGAACTCCCTCGCTGGGGCTGCCCCCCCAGCCATGCACGCCGTGGTGCCAGGGCCCGACACCAGCCTTCCCGGTGCTGCCGGCTGCGTGCCCGTGGTGAGGGGCAGGCAACAGGTGGCGGAGAGAGCACCTGAAGAGTTGGAAGCAGCCAGTGGGTGAACCCTGTGCTCTTCCCAAGAGAAAAAGTGAACACAGCCATTTCAAGCGCAGTGAACCCCAGCAATCCTCAGCCCCCCCGCTGTGCCCTCCCTACCCGTGGGTTTGCCATCTGCTCCAGAGCAGCCCCCTGCCCACCTGCGCACTGTCCTGCCTGAATCAACCCCCGAGGAGTACAACTCGCTGTGTGTATACAAAGTAACCACGTGCCCAGCAGCAAGTTCCTCTTGTTTAGGTGAAGTTGAAACATTTTGGAAGTTTTTGTCTCTTGCACATTTCCTTTAAGCCCTTAAAGCACTACTAGAAGGTCGGTCCTGGCCGGAATATGGAGCTAATCCTGCAAAGAATGGCAGCACCCATGTTCGACGGCAGCTCTGCCTTCTCCCATGCATATTGCCTGTGGAAACAAAATCCAGTGCCACTGAGTTTTCTGTGCTGCCTCACACAGTATTTTCCTCACGTTCCATATGGTTTTAAATGTTGGTTTAAGCATTCAGATGGTTCCTCCCTGCAGTAGGCACACAGGAAATGGCCCAGTGAAAAGCTGCCAATGGTTGGGTCTATAAACACAGTTTGATCCATATCTTAGAAAATTGTTTCCATTCCAAACCGTGGTTACAAAGCACTTTTTCTTGTTGGCAGCTGGATTTTTTTTTAAATCCCTGTGCATCCTGTATTTGCCCAACAGAGTTGGCACTGGTCACACAAAAAAACCCTGCAGATAAAATAACATTAAGGATCTGGCTGGAACTAACTTGAGCCAGTGCAGTAGGAGTCAAAGCCGAGCTTTTGTTTTCAGCTCAGCCCGTTTTGTTTGGGAGCTGCAAAGCACACAGGGCAGAACGTGATTCGCTTCACCAGGCCCTGCACAAAGTGTGAAAGTGGCCTCAGCGGAACAGAACAGAGCCTGCACCGGCTTGAAGGGACTTCTTACTGGGACAGGAGGATGTTCAGAACCAGTTAAATACAGTGTGACTTTTAACAAATAGCAAGTGGTACTTTTATGACTGTGAAAAATGTTCTTAAAAGTTCTTTTCATCACTAGACCAAGATGTTGCCATTTTTTTACTTAATCTTTTCTGAGTTGAGGACATAAGAACTGTAAATGACTGGACATGCAAAAAAGTCAAAATCGAGCTGGAACAAAACCACGCAGGTGAGGAGGAGGATGTCCCCGGAGGAGAAGCTGGCATGCGGGTGGCCATGTTTGGGCACTGATATGTCTGAAAGATGACATGAAGCAAACAAACAGCTCGTACTGAAAGGCTGACGAGCATCCTTTAGAACCTCCCGGCGGTCTCAGAGATCGGCTCTGTCTCAGTGAATACCTCCTAGTGCCTGTGTGTTCCCACGAACGCAGGCTTCCATTTCCACACAGACTCAGGCTGGTTCTGAGCTGCCCTGGTGTGATTTTGGAAAATTCCATCTCTCATAGCATGTAAGATGTCCTCAGGTGTACCTAAAATAAGAGTTAAATATTCATTTAGGATGTAACTCTGCAAAGATACTTAACTTGACTTCAGTGGGATTCTCTGGTGTGAGTAAAACTAGAAGTGCCCACACACAGGCGTGGGTCTCCTTTCACCAGAGTCTAGCTGATCACTGCCTTTCGTCTGTCCAGATCTGTCTGTCCCAGGCAGGGGATAAAATGAAAACCATGTGATTAAGCAGAGCCATTGACAGTTGGGGACTGGAAGCTGTTGAATGATCGAATAAAATCTCTGAGCACTCCTGTTACTGAAAGCATCTGCCTTCCTGACACCCAAGTGGACTGAAACAGCCCCAGGAAGCTCTCCCAGCCACACCTGCCAGCTAATGGCAGCGGGCACGATCTCCTGCCCGCCGTGCAGCCGATGTCTCGCGCGTGCAGGCACCACTCCAGCCATCCACATCTGTGTTACCCCCTGACCTAGCCTGAGTCTGCCAGACGAGGCACCCCAGTGGCTCTGAGAGTTGGAATCCAGCTGTTACCTCCTTGCAGAGACAAACCAGGAGGACAATCCATTCCTATTCTAGACCTGAGGAGGCTGCTAGACAAGAGGACGGACAAAACCGAAGGTGTTCACTACCAAAACCATTCCACCATCAGCTCTCTGGTCTCTGGCCCCATTTAGAGTTGGTGTTACACTATTTAAAAGCAAATTTTACAGACTTCTAGAGCAGTCAAGTGTTTGGCTCAGAGCAGCGACTCCCTCTTGAGCACATCCTTGCCAAACACTTCCTCAATACAAAAGTGCTTCAGGAGGCATTGCTGTTGTGATCCCATACCCGGTGCAGGTTCTGGACAGCAGCCACGAACTGCTGGATGCTCTCAAGCAGCACGTGGTCTGCCAGCCCACCCTGTGATGTTCTTGCAGCTGCCAGTGGTCTACTTGCCCTGTGAAGCCGAATTTGAAATTAAACAGGAGAGGATTTTAAAAACTACGTAGAGTAAGCGTAGATTCAAACAAGCAGTGTGATGGAAATACTTCTGTCCATAGCTGAGTTAGGCAGCAATGGCATTCGTGGCTCCGCCTTCTGTGCTTTGTTGAAACAGAAATGAGACAGTAGCTCATGCTCTTTTTGGTATCTTGCACTTAGTTTTTAAGTTGGTGTTTGCCTTTTTAGGGGACACAAGCTAACATTTCCATGAGCTTTTCAAAACTTCAGCACCGTCATTACCACCTCTGCAATCTTACAGCCTGAGAGTGCTATTGCAGGATGCCAGTCTCCCTGAAGATATGCTAAAAATACCAAAGTGTGCTGGCTACCAAGAAGCCAAAGCATTACGCACACAGTAAAAATAGTAGGAATAGTGACCATCGTTGCCGTTACCTTCTCCTAACATGGAGACAAAACCAACAGATCAGTGATGCTCCACTTGGGCTGAAGTGAACCAAAACACTGAAAACAAGGATGTCATGTGCCCAGGCAAAAGATAAACAAGTTCAAATTTATGCTTAAGACGTTAGAAGATACTCTTAAAAGGAAGTGAAAAAAATAAATAATCATTTCCCCATCTATTTTGTCCTGTCTGCTGCTGGTCAGGACCACATTTGTAGGTCACAAGAAAGCATTTTCCTCTATTTCTGTCCCAGGAGGACAAGGAAGAGCAGAATTCTAACCAGAGAACTAGAAAAGCAGATGAAGCCTGGGTTTCTTTTTTGGAGTTTTTCTGTGGCTTTTTTTTTTTTNTCCTGGAGTGTACCTACCAAGTAGAACTGAGAAAAATGTTTCACGGGAGAAAACAAGTTTTCCTGTTTAGGCCAGCCATGGTGAAGCACATGTTTTGACCTGATGGGGTTTCTCGACTTGTAAGGAGCAATCCAGCAAAGATGAGTACTTGATCCCGCTGGCTCAGGCAGGGAAATTCCCTCATTTGCAAACTTGCCAGGGTTGCTGCTCACCCTCTGCTGACAGCTCGCTCCCAGCTCTCCTGCCGTCCTGTGATAACACGGAAAGGCAGAAGCACGGCAGCTGATGGGGAGGTAGCATGGCCAAGCTACTTGTAACTGTTTGTGTCTGTTACAATGTTTAGTCACCCCTGCAAGACGCAACAGAATCTATGAAAATTGAAGTGAAAAAAATACATTTATAATCTCATTTGTGCTCCCTTAATCACAAATCTTGTTTACCCATATTCAGACCAATCTAGTTCTAAGTATCTCAGGCTCCACGGCCCTGCTGTCAGCCCAAGCAGCCCTGTCGTTAGGAAGAATTTCCAACCCACAACCCAGATGTCAGCCAGCCATTCCAGCCAGCCCCAGCTCACGGGCTGCGGCCTACTGCTGGCTGTGCTCCCTCACTGCTCTCACTTGTAGAAGATCCTCCCACCCTTTTTGGAGTGGTTTGGTTGGCTATTTTTGGTCTCAAATTCTATTTTGCATTAAACTTGGTGAAATTTGGCTGACTCAAAGTGCACCTCAAGGCCTGGGTCAGAACAACACCTCAGCATGGCCCCTGCTCTGGGCCACAAGCTCTTGCCTCCTGCCGCCAGCACCATGGCAGACACGGACACGGCACGTGGCCCAAGTTCACCTCAGGGCTTGACTTCCTTGGCTTCACCAACAGCCACTGCTGAGAACAGGCTCCCAGGATGGAGGTGCTGACAGCCGCCCCTGATCCCAAGCAGCAGGCATCCTGCAGCTCCAAGCACATCTGAAACGGGGAGTGCGCGTTACAGCATGGCACGTCCGCAGGTGCCGCCAGGCTGAGGAGCGGGTTGTGAGGAAACAGGACTGTCACTCACAGCAGCATCACAGCAGCAAGCGGGAGGGGAACACAGATGTCAGTGATTGTTCTGTTAATTCCATTAGAGGAAAAGGCAGTACTCAGTAACTGATTAAAACTATGTAATAATTACATAGTATATTAAATACCTACTGAATAAGCTGTGTTAACTGTTAGGTCTCCAGCTATGAGGTGGTGCTCACCAGGCAGCAGTACACACGTGTAGCAATACAGCTCATGTCTGATAGCATAATATTCTTGTAAAGTGAGTTGCATAGAGAGGGATGCACGTGACACTCATTTGCTGTGGTGCTGTGAAGCCCACGGCATGGCCCTGTGCGTCTCCTGCTGCCCTGCACAGCTCGTGGCAGTCCTGCAGGAGGAGGTGGCACTGGACGCTGGCACAATGACTGGCAGCCCATCCTGCATGGGCTCCTCTGGGATTCTGAGAACATTACCTAAAATTACCTACATTACATAAAATAGATATTTAAATGCAATTTAATATTTCAAATAACCTTAAAACAATTTGCTTTGAAATATTTTCTGAGTGGGATTGGAAAGTCCTTGCACCTCAGGTAATTCCAAGTGCACGGGAAAGGCTGCCAAGGCTTCTGTGCTTCCTGCAGCAGCCCTCACGTTGAGGGCACTCCTCAGGCAAGGCCTGTTATTGAGAAGTGTGAGCTATTGAAAATATTCAAAATATTTACATTCTTTAATGGATAGAAGCACTACTTTATCCTAATCTCCTCTCTAATTGCTGCAGCCTCCAGCCACGGCACAGCCTCACCCAGTAACCCCCACGGGGGCTGCAGCTCCGCAGCATCGCGGAGAGCACAGCGGGGCCCTTCCAACAGAACGTGCGTGTTTACTAGGCTACATCCACATTGCAAAATGGATTGTTCCTTATTTAACCCCCTCCAATCTTTCTTCTTATCCCTAAAACTTGTTTCCTCAATGCTGTATTCTGCAGAATAAAGACTCAGCAACATGTAAAACCCAAGAATTTAAAATTAGACCGCTGGGTTTTTTTACATTTATCTGTACGATCTAAAAATGCTTGATCTTGTTTTTTTTTTTAATCTATTCTTGGACAGGTTTAATTTTGTCTGTTTCCAAGCACCGGTTTCATGCTCTGAAACATCATGTGCAAGGTCATTTTCAGTGTTCTTCCAGCTTTGTCTGGCAAATCCCCCTGTTTATATAGAAAAGAAACACAGCTAAACAGGATATGGTAAGTGTAAAAACAGTATTTGCATGGGAGGGACAAGGGCAGAGGGAAGTCTGGAACTAAAATTACTCTAACTTACTTGTTGAAACGATGTCTCCAAGGTGACAGAAAACCTTTTATTGTGAGATTGCTCATTTATCTTGAACAGTTGCCAGGATTTTGATCTAACTTCTAACTGAAGACCTAAAATTACCTCCGTTCTCCTCAAAATAAAAACCTCCAACCAAGCACAACAAAACAGGCTTTAACCATGTAGAGGCTTCTATCTTCATGAATGACAGAAAACAAAGCCCGGGTCCCACTGTAAAGCTGCCAGGACCAGGAACAGGACTCCCCCCCAGCAGGTTCTAATCACGCACACACAGTTTATCAGGTGTCATGGCTAAGCTATGGGATCAGAGCCCAGGACACCCTGCAGCCCTCCTGGCCTGGGGTGCTGCGCCCTCTGTGACAGGCAGGGCCCTGTCTGGGCAGCTGGCAGGTCAGCGCCTGCAGGCCTCCAGAGGAACACTTCGTTGACATGCACAGACAGACACACACACACACATTCTCCCCCCAAGACTGACAAAAACGCTGCTGGAGCAGCGCAGCTGGCACCTTACCAGCCACAGCACCAAGCCTCAGAGCTTCAGCACCTCGAAACCACCAGTGCCTCGTGTTAGGACTCAACGCTCTCCTTCACACAGCATGCGGTCCTTCTTAAAGACAAAAATGGTGAGGTTCATTTTCCTCCCAGTCCTGCCCTTCCCTTACTTACATCCTGCTCTCATAAAAAACATTCTAAAAACCTGACTCAAAGTCACCTTCCCCTTCTATTTGGCTGCTTCTGAAACGCAGCAAGTGGTACAATGCTCTAAACCAACATTGTTTCCTTTCTGAACAGTAGTGAAGACACTCAGCTGTATACAGCTCCAGAGAACTGCACCTTTATTTCCCTCTCTGCTTCATTATCCTCATGTACAACACCATAGCTCAGCTACTGACCAGTTTTGGGACGAGTACCAGGACAGAGCTCCACAGAGGATTTCCTTGCTTGAAGCAGGACCCCACCAGCTCTACACTCTGGGTCCGCTATGCACCAGTTTCTTTGGGCACAGAAGGGCTCTGCCAAGGGCATTGCCCGGGCCCTGGGTTTTGTCCCCTCGGAGCAGCAGAGCCCTGCCTCACTGCTGCTCTGGGCGCAAGCTGCAGTGCTGCCGCTGCCTTTTCCCCCAGGACTGGACAGGCTCCTCTGGCCCCTACACCAGGGCATGCTGCTCTTCTGCAGCAGGAGACAGCTCAGTGTGCTTATCGGTCAGCTGGACAGCCAGTTAGTTAGAGTGGTTTCACGACCAAGCGCCTGCAGTAGCTGATCACTTGGACTCAGCGTGCACACACAGGCATGTGCCATCACCCAGGCTGTCCTGAGAAGCACAACAGGTGCAAGTGAAGGACTGCTGACCAGGGAGGCACATCCTTTGCTTCTGGCACATAAGAGTCCCATGACTTCCACTGCCCAAAGCCACAACTGCTGTTATCTTAGAGATGGGCACAAATGGAAGGAGAATCTATTGTTTCCAGACATCGGGGTCTCTTAACAGACTGGTTGGTTCTCAGTTCTCCCCATTAAGAGGTCATCAAATTGCAGTCATTAGAGACAGGACAGTGCTGCCAGCAAGAGAGTCAGCATCAAAGTAAATATCGACTTCTTGTGCACAGGCAGAAGCAGCAGTCATTCCAGTCGCTGCTACATGAGCCCTGCTCGTGCTCTGCAAGGAACTGAGATGGAGTGCACCAGAAGGATGCTAATGCACCACTCTCTCCCCATCTGTCTCCCATCTCAGGTAACAGAAAAGACATCAGCTCTCCCTGCTTCTGTAATGCAGGGCACTCCCCAGAAGCCCCTTGTCAAGCTCCTTGTAATTCGCTATGCCAAGTCCTGCCAGCATGCAATATTTAGGAAGCCTACCAGGAAAGGCACCTGGAGCATCAAATAAAAGGTGAGCGATGCACTTATCTGTCTGATTCCACTTCAGAGCAAGCAGTGCTGGGTCATTTGTCCAACGAGAAGTCCACTGAATGCAGCCTCTATGCTTCTGTGAAAAATGCCTCCATCCTCTGCTTGGAAATAGGAGACATGAGAGGGAAGCTCCGAAGGCTTTTAGCCCAGCCAACAGGGTGAGCCCCCAGTGTCAGTGCAGCTACGATAATGCAGACCTATGCATCTCAGGCACTTGTTGGATGCCTGTCACACTGGCTTGCACTCCCCCTGCCAGATTTGTATACAAAATGGATATTTTTGAAATACACCTAATGTTACCTGAGAGTTTTTCTTTGCCTGCCAGCAAAGAGCATCTGGAAATGATCAATCTCTCTCTCCACCTTGCCCAGATGTCCTCAGGGAGAAATTCATCTTCTAAGACAACTGTATTGCAAAGAAAAAATGTTTTTGCAAGCTTGCTAAATTCAGATGCTGTAAGTTTTCCTGAGAAGAAAGCACAGGGAGGAGAAAGGGATCCATTCTTTCAGGTGTAAAGAACCACAAATCGCTTTCCTTACTCTACTGTTAGATGCATAACAAGGCTTCAGTCCCTATCACAAATCGGATGCTCAGTGTCATGGCCCCCTATCAGTGCAAAGTCACTTAACACTTCGTTTCATATACAGCAGATTTTCCACTGCCTGCAGTGGGATACACATAGCTGAGCTTCACATATGCACATTAACTGCTGCAGCAACGAATGGTGCATCCCTTAGGAGACATGCTACCAGGCTGGGGACAGTGGATAAGCAAGGGAAAGTGCTTAAACTTACCAACCCCTGTGCTTGATGTAAGAACCATCAATAGCAAAAAAAAAAAAAAAAAAAAAAAAAAACAGCTAAATTTAGAAGGCAGCATTGGCATGCTACCAAAAGCACAAACTCTGAATCCAATCTGCACACAGTTGTGTTTGTCCCAGCAAGGCTTATTTCGGGCAATGCGCTGTGTCCTGGAGGCAGCGCTGCCCACGCAGGCAGGCTGTGGCAGCAGCAGCTTTCTGGCTGGGGTTGGGAGTGTGCTTTTGAGGTGACTCCCCATCTCCCTGGCAGACTGTGCTTTGGTTTTCAGAGTGCTCCAGCTGGATCCCTCTTGGATGAAACCTGAACCAGAAGATGCACTCCAGGAGTGCATTTAGTGCACCCCAGCTGCTGCTGGCTGGTGAGGCTGTGGGAGCAAAGCAGAGCTAACTGCAGTGCTGTGTCACAGCACAGACACTCTCTTACTGTGCCAAACAACTTACTAATGTAAATGCAGCCACAGACTGAAGAGCATCCTGTAGCATGGTATCAGAAATAGAATTAAAGTGGTGGTTATACCATATGGAGCCTCCCAAGAACCCTATAGCATTGACTAGGAGGGTCAGTAAATCTGTTTATTCTGCAATAAAAACAAAAGAGCAAATAAAAAATAAAGCAAATAAACAAAACCCATATGCAGTGTAACTATAGGAAATAAACAGCTTTTCAAGATGGAATTCACCTTCTGAAATGAATTAGCAAGTACCGGGAGAGCCAATTTCCCAACATTTCTGGTCCTTAATGTTCAAGTATGACACAGACTGACACAGCGCTGATGGAAAATCCTACAGTTTCCTGGGAATTAGTGCTATCTGTTACTAAATGTGATAGCTTTTCAGGATGATTTCTGTGGAATGTTACTAAAATCAGTGGGACTTCCCAGTGTAAAAATGACTGCTTTAAGTTCCTCCATGTTATCTACTAAAAGCTGAATTTCACAGCAATCAGTGACACACCTGTGCTGCATCCAGCAGGCAGGGCAGGCACACACGGAGCTGGAGTTCACATGGAGCTTCCAGCTACCACAGGACATGTTCAGCTCATGGCAATCTTTGCCCTTTACGCACATCCCATCACATTAGGTATTTCCACAGCAAGAAGATTATTAACTTCCAGCTTTGTATGGAGCCAAAATCCTGTGAAAAATTAAATGAAGTCTTTAATTAAAAACCTAAACACATACAGTGGGTCCTCCATTTCTTGTCTTGTATAACAGCAATTACTCTTCATTCTTCCAACAGTCTTCAGGAAGAAAAATGTTGGTTTTAAGGGCTACTCTGTGAGCAAACTGCAGGACCTACCTGCATTAAGTCCTGGCCACAGTTACTCAGGTACAGCAGCAACATAGTCCTCAGCAGAAGTCTGCTCCAAGGGAACATGGACGCAATGCATTACTAGGGTGTTTTGACCATTAAAAAAATGCCTTCAGAAATAGTATCTTTTGCTAAAATTCTGTCATCAAACTTAGAATTCTTTATTTGACATAAGAACTGTCTTTACTTTGGCTATGTCACAACCAGATAATCAAGAAAAACTTGAGATAAATCACATTTGGTATCTCCAAATGTGTCATCCTGAGCCATTTACACCCGTGCTCCCACAGGAGTTCCTGCTCTGTGCAAACACAAGGCTATAAACCCTGGAGTTGCTTCAGCAGGTTACGTGCTTCCCAAAACAGAGATGAAAGGTGTTAACTCCCTTGTTCAGCTCCACACGTGTGCTGATTCCTACCAATTCATTAACGTGCTAACTTGACAAAACTGAAAGAAATGCTGGCGGTGTTCACTGCACTGCTGTCTTCCATGGAAGCACTGTTATCCAAAGGAGATGTCTGCCAGGAACGGCTGGCCCTGCCTGGGGCAGGGGGGCTGGATGGCCTCGGCATGGCAGCCTTATTTCTGTAATTTCTATGAAAGAAGGGGGAGAGAAA
>WBMW01004394.1:902773-939230 GCA_013396635.1 Penelope pileata
AAAAAAAAAAAAGACTGATGTAAAATGCTGCTTAAAACTCAAGTTAAACACATGCCCATTTTTCTTAATAAAATAAGAAGCTTATGACTGGGTGAAAAAATGGGTAAATAGAACTTTTCAAAGCCAATTCTGTCTCACTTTCTTACTTACAAGGAATTATTTTTCTGTCTGTCCTTAAATTCCATCCAACCATTACTATTTCAGTCACAGGATGATAAAATACTTGTTCTTGATATTTTCTCTAAGCTAGATACTATGAAATGCTTTCGTAGTACGAAGACAATCCAGAGCAAGATCTCAAGAAAGTAACCAAAATAGCTGAGTTCTCTTTCAAGAGACACTTGGTCAAGTGTGAGGCTCAACCAAAGAAAACCAGGGTCTGTACGCAGGGCTGTGCAGCCTTCTGGCTTGTCTGGGCCACGTTGAGGGAAGAGGAATTGTCTTGGGACACATAGAAAATAGATAGTTTATGCATATAAGTAACAAAACTTTATTTTTAAAAAATATTTTGTATTCAAACGCAGAAGAAGAGGGCAACAAAAACGCGGAACTGGAGGTTGGACGCGTCCCGGCCAGCAGCACGAAGCAGCTGCTCCCCCAGCCTTTAGGCCCGCAGTTAACCAAAGCACCCCCTACCGATAGAGACCTACAGAGACACTTTGAAACGTGTTACAATGTGTTATTCTGTTACTATGTCAAAGATCATGGCTACATGGTTTATTTAAACTCTCACAGAGATACAAGGTATTTGCATCTGAGAGGCTGCTGTGAGCACACCCCGCTCACAGCCGCTAACAGCAAGCAACCCTCAGACCTTGTACAAACACCAGTACTCCTATTACATAGCATGTTTGTAAACAAGCTTCTGCTATCACTCATGCTGATGTTATACTACATTAAATTGCCAGTCCCTGAAACATTTCGGACAAATATGAAGCTCTTAGTCTCACAAGATACTATTCCACCCATCCCAAGGAAGGGATTTGTGCATTTGTCTTAGACATTTTCTCATTGCAACAGAAAGTGACATTTTCTCTGGACAAGAAGACTAACAAAGAGAAACATGTTGGGTTTTGTTTGTAACAAACAAACAGAAAACATAAACAAACAACTTCTTTAGGTCTTTATTAAGTAATAGCGTTCCCTCCCACAACAGGGATGAAATCAGTCTCTCAGATCACCAACCTGGTTTCTGCAGGCATACCGTAGTGTGTCAGAAAAGTTTATCAAAACTGCCCCATGTTCTGCTTCCCAAAAGAAAGGCTCACAACGCTCCCAATTACCTTTGCTTGGAGCCTACAGCTTGGGGGTGTTGGTTGGTTGGCTTGATCTGAGGAGGGGATTAACATCCTCTGCTAAATCCCGTGGTTTCGCTTCCTCTCCCCGTTACTCTTTCCCAGGCTTACTCTGTATTAATGCATTCTGTATTTGTTTTCATCAACCCATCTACAACAAGAAACAGACTTTGAGAGGAGCTAAGAAAAATGATGGGAAACCAGTGTTTGCTCCCAGGAATAGGCTCACGTTGTTCAAAGGCAGCAAAGCACAGAGCACTCGTGCTGTTGCTCACAGCCACGGCAGAGCAGAGGTGTGATTAATCTTCTGAAGCTATCAAGATGAAAGCATTCTAAAGATGAAGAGCACTTCATCTTCTAAATGAAGAGCACTGATAAAAGTATTTGATAAGGACCAAAAATGCTTATCTCCATTCATTGAATTCATTGCATTCTTTTGTCAATCCAGCTCCACAGGTCCTGGCTTCCCTGAAAATTCCTGATTTTTCAGAGGTGCCCTGGAGAAAACAGTTCAAAGGGACATGCAGCATAAACCCATTCCAATCTGTGGTGCAACTCCCCAAGTCCAACTGATCTGAGTCCACATGTCTACCAAGGACACAAATTCAGCAGATTCCTAGGAGTACTGGGTTGCTCCCTTTGACCTGTAATACCTCAGGGACTCTATAAAAATTAAGAACCAGCTCACTAGAATCTCCATTCCTCTGTTATTCCCACTATTTCTTGGTTCCTCATTACATGACTTACAGGCTCTGACAAAACAATCCACTGCTACCTAAAGTTTTGTCTCAAAAATTGTTCACTGAGACTCCCATGTCTCACGGGAAGCCTCATGTGCAACAAAAACATGGCATTTCTCTGAGTAATTTTCTGTATTTTGCCAACCACTTGCTGCACAGAAATTCTGCTTTTGTTTCAATCTTGAAATTTTGATGAGCACACAGAATGCCCAGCTGCTCTCTGCCTCTTGTTGCATCACCCTTTAAGTTTGACCTTAGCCAACACAGCCAGAAAACATCGCTGGCAGTAACGGAGTGCTATTCCCTACCAAGAGGCCACCTCTTGCTAAGGGCTTTTCTAAACACATCCCATTCAATTCTTCTTTTTGAGAAGTCTTTTTGTCTGTAACATTAGCCTGTAACACTCTTTTGACAGCCCTGCACCATTCTCATATCAAACCTGCACCCAAACATCTGTGTCCAGCAGTAAAAGGGTTGTGGAAAAAACAAAGCTAAAACACAAGTGGTCACAAGAGCCTTTCAAGCCTGAAAAGAAAACCCAAATTGTATCCTGCTGGTGACTGAAAGCATTACATCTTTTCATCCAAATTCCGCCACGATTTTGCAAGATTAGCAAAGTGGCAAATGAGCTTCCTGTCATCAGAGAAAGAGTCAGCCAGTTCCACACAGCTCCTGTTTCCCTCTGCTGATAAAAAGCCCTCCTCCTTCGCTGATTACAGGTTCAAGATAAATTACTCTTTGTGGAGCACAGTGCATTTCACTGGATTCAATTTCAGACTGGCAGCCTGAAGCTTATCACAAAGCATTTGTAAATGAATCGGTTCTTCGACAGCGTTAGTATGCATCCAGCTTTCACACGGAACAACAAGCAGACAGACGGGGACGCCTTGCAGCAATCTCTCCATCAGCATTTCTCAGAGGAAGCGTTGCCTGCCATGAACGCCATTATCCGAAACAGCTGTAGTTTTATACAAACTTGAATTTTTCTTCTCCGGATCCTCTTGCCTTTCTTGGTAATTACATTATGCAACTGTTATTGTGCCAGCATCTGGGGGCAGCACAACGTGCTCATTGCAAACAAATTGCCTTCCAGCCACCATTTTTCTACTCTTGACAAATTTTTTAGAGAATTCAGCTCCAATTTGCAGGGATGTTTCACGGTCATCTTTCGCCCCGTTACACATAACGATCATCATCACATTTGATGCATCATAAGAACAGTGCAATGATGAGTTAATAGCAGGCTAATTTTCCAAGCCGATATTCCACATCTGTAGGTGGTGTATGTTCCCTGTCCCTGAAAGACAACCAAGGACAAACTGCTCTCCAGGAAGGCATTTTTTGAACTGAGCTATCAGTTTAAGTTTAGTAAGCACTCACTCGTGCCATTCACAGATCCCATTGCACAGAGCAGGCAAATTTTCATGACTAGCTGCCCAAATCTAGCTTTGTCCTTCAGCTTCTTGTATTTCTCTCTGCAACTTTTGAAACAAATGAGAAAAGCTTCTGATTGCTCGTTTCTTCACACTTACCTGATCTGCTGCTTTTCAGCACTGCATCATTACTCGTTTTTTCCTGTTTTGTAAATCAGCCTCACTCCTCCTTCTCAACCAAAAAGACTAGAGCCCCTTTTTCCATGCTGGAAACCCTCCTGGAATCGCAAGGCTTGCTGTGACACCTTCCCTGGTGGCAGGGCTATCGAGGAGCTTCAACAATGGCCGCTGAGTTTGCAGCCTCACAGCTATCAATGCCGTTGGAATGCAGTCTTGATCTAGAAGCCCAGCCCTGGGTGAATATTGTAATTTAGTTTATTGCCAATTTTTCATAGAAGCATTTTATGGTTTCTGGATAAGACCTTACAGATCCTCACAAAAATCAGAGGGCTTTCTTCTCCTTTTCTTCCTCTCCTGGGTACCAGCCGTGTTCTACCCAGCCCAGCTCAGCCACTTGTACCAGACACAGACACTGTGCTTTCCTCCCTCCAGAAGTGAGCACTGCTTAGTAAGCACCATGCTAGTAAAGCTGATCACTAGAAACATTTTCTGTCTTTTCAGCCATTTTCTTACCACAGTTGGTCATTACGCACCACAAGCAAGGCAGGCTGCAAGGGTCCTGTTCCCAGCTCTCCTCTAACACAGTTACATTGGTAGGCAGACGTCCGTGTCAGTCTGTAACCTCTAAGCTCTCCTTAAGACTTGCTGCAATCGCTCTCCATTAGAAACCAAAGCTGGTCAAGCTCTGTTTGGTTTCAGTTTTTCTTGGAGAAGTCCCATATCCATAACAATCCAGGCACAGGTCACCTACTGACCAGTGGGTCCGTGAGCACTGAGGCAGCCATGACAAAGCCCTTAGACCACAGGGCCTGGTGCAGTCCTAGCAAGGATTTTAAACCTGTGGGGCCCCAAAAGCTTTGTTCAACTTCCAAGTGCCTCTCATACTTTTTAATTTCATAATGGGAAATCAATCAGAATTTCCCTTTAAGACGTTGGCCACTACTGGGATGTCTGCAGTTTGCATTACAAGGCACTGAGGATACAAGTACCACATTTCTTTCAGGTAATCTCAGTTACTTTGCAAAAAACCGTGCATGCTGTTATCTCTGAAGACAGAAAGGTCAGTGCCCTCCCTGCTCTGGCCTTCTCTGTAGGCCCTGTATGCTTCAGGAGCAACACTAGAACTTCTCTAGACTGAAGCATCACTACCAAAAAAGCTCATCCAGCAGCAGAACGAGTTCACCCGGGTACCTCCACTTCAGAGAGGCTTTCTCACAGCCCCGTTTCAGATGTCTTAAGATAAATAGTTGCTTTTGCCATGCATCCTGATGGGATGCTGCCCTGGCCACCGTTTACAATGAGGTTTCCCTAAATGTGTAAGTAACACAATTAATCGTTCTCCTCCCAGATTAGACACGCTGGTTTTCCCCTTGGAAACTGAGTATCAGATGGTGTCAGCTGCAAGACAACTGGACACCACCTATATCACATTATCTGAAAACAAAAGGAGTGATTAGCACGGTAACTTCCTGAGATGCCACGCAGAATAGCAGAGCACACAGTGCAAGGACAAAAGCTTCCTTGCTCATGGCAATCGTGGGAATGCATCCTATTTCCAGAGCTCAGGACACCTGGAACACAGGGGGAGGCCTCCCCTTGCAGCCAGGGTCAGACAGTGGGGTTTGTGTGGGACAGCCGGTGCCCCAGGAACCCGCAGCAGCGTACAACATCATTTCCAGCCTGGCAGAACAGAAGGGGGAAGACATCCCAGATTTGGCCCAACAGTGTCTAGAATCAGCCAGGAGTGGCTGCAGAGCCTGCAGCTACAGAGGGATCCTCAGAAAGCGCTGTCACACTGCCAAGGCCAGAACTGCGTAACTCATTGCAGCACGACTTCAGATACTCACTAACAATTAACAGACTTCTCTATATCGAGGTTAAAAATATGTTTTTAAAAGATAACTTTTGAAAGTATGAATATTACATTACCATATGCACGTAAAGTCTGTTCTGCCAAATTAAAGCCAGCCCAAGACAGAAGGAAAATGTAATTTATCAATGTGTGCAGTGATTGCTTAACTACATCAACTTCAATCAGTGGGCCTGATCTCAGGGCAGATTTCCTAAGGCACAGATGCTTCAGCTAACAAAAACCCCTCCTCCTTCCCTCAAAGCCTGCTGTTATTTTTTCCATATGCACACCCAAAATTCCATGCAGCGCATCACAAATGCAATAGGCACTGGCTCTAACACCTTGACAAGCTGAACCAGTGTCAGTACTGAAGCAAATACAATTTGATAGTAAAGACTGTCACAGCTACATCTTAATATTTTTTCATGTACATATCTAGTTGCTATTTTCAATTGTAGGAAGAATACAGTAAATGCTTCAATTCTTTTATCACTTAGCTTCACTGACATGCATCATAGAACATCACAACAAATTAGCTAATATTAAACTCCACTTTCAGAAGCATGTTTCAGTTTGCAGTTGTGTGTTTATTACATAGAAAACCCTGAGGAATCGTTGAGTCTTTAGAAATACATCACTGAAACGCACACAGAGCAGAATTCATCGCTCCTGCTCACCAAGCATGCAGTGCAATGTCTCTACTGCTGATGTTTTCAAACGTTGTTTTATTCCAATGATCTATTTACAGTTGTTACATAAATTTCAAAACAGCATTATTCAACCATGTCACAGTACAATACTTACAGAATCTTTAGTATATGCTCCTTTATAAAAGGCTTTGACACAATGGAAAGGTCAGTCAAGAAAAGCTCATTACCAGGTTTCCTGACAAGCCAAATCCCAGCAAACCCCGTGGCCCATGAGCACGCGTCTCCATCACAACGCCAGAAGACACCTCTTTAAATAAGCAGGTTTACGTTTTGTTTAGTAGATGAGTTTCTATCACAACACTGTCCATGAAGATTTGTGCTTTGCAAAAGGCAAGCATACCACTGAAATAAAATTCCCTACCCGACAGGAGAGAGAAATTCCGTAAACATGTATCTGTTCCCCCCTCCAGGAGAGGAATCCAAGTTCATTGAAATTCTCATCACATCGAAACCAAGCGCATTCCTCTTATACCTTCTTCCTCTTTGTTTGCTGCCCAGAGTCCAGTTTCCGTTTCTTAGCGTAAGCTGGTTCCTCATCTTTTTCCTCATCTTTAAATAAAAGACAGAATTAAGTCAGTAAAGCCACCACTTCTTTTGCGGGTTAACCACCATCCTCGTCCCAGAACAGCTGACTGAGCCACATCTGAGCTGCCCAAAAAACAACACAGTAACACTGACACCATCCTCACTGTTGGAACGTGGACACTGAGTGGTCAGAACAGGGACCATTGGTTGCTTCAACTCAGCACAACTAAGAAAAGGCCTCATGGTAGATAGAGGACCTACTCCAAATAAAAATTGATAAGATAAAAAGCTCAGAAATATGTTTTAGAAGCAGAAAACAATGTTAAACTCTATTGTTTATCTTCTTACTCTCTGGGTGAAGGCTAAAAGAATTGAGGGAAAAACAAGACTGCACCAAGCACACGGAGCACAGCAGAGACAGCAACTGCTGCTGGGAAAGGAACACTCTTCTCCACCATCACTTTTAAACAAAATCATTCCTCCCTCCTGCCAAATCCGTCTGCCTGTACTTCTAGGCCACCACCACCACCACTAATTACGTGCTTATTATTTCACAGTTCTGCAGATGGGGAACTTTGGCCAAGGCTTCCAGCCCTGCAGCGTCCCACAGAGGGGCAGGGGGCACCACACGGGCCGCAGCCCCGCAGCGGCCCCTCCCGCCCGTACCTGACCCGGAGGGCTCCTGCTCCTGCTCCTCCTCGGGCAGGAACCGCGCCCTGCCCGCCGCCCGGGGCGCGTCATCGCCGTTGTCCTCGTAGATGTTGGACCACTTGATGGCCATGTCCACGGCGGGGGGCGGCGGGGGCTTCCTCTCGGGCGGGCTGTAGACCTCCGGCGGGGGCACGGCGTTGCTCTTCCACGCCTTGAACTCCTTGGGCGGCTGCGGGAGAGAGCACAGCAGAGCCGCGGTCGCGCCGCCGCCCCGGGCCTCGGCCCCAGGGCCGCCCCGGGCAGCACAGACCCCGCCAGCCGCCGGCCCCCAGCCCTCCGCCCCCGGCCCCACCTCCTCGGGCGCCCGCAGGACGCGGCTCTCCCAGTCGATCTGCTTGTTGAGCGGGTTGTAGAGGAACGCGGGCGGCTGGGACACCCTCCGGAAGAGCTCGTCCGGGGGCGGCAGCCGCGGCCTCCCTCCCGAGCCACCCCCAGCCGCCGCGCCGCCCNCCCGCAGCTCCGGGCCGGGGGGGAACCGCTGCCGGGCGAGGCCCGGGCACAGCGGTGGGGACAGCTGAGCTGTCTGCCTCCGCACTGGGGCAACTGGTGTTCGAGCCCAGTAAGCCAGGGCTTTTTTCTGAAAGACCATTGATTAAAAAAGAATTCGACGTGAAACTGAGACAGCCTCCGTTTCTCTTTTTTACACCTGCAGCCTTAACGAGACGTCACATTTTCCTCAGCCTCGGAGCAGCAGTCACTTTAGCCCAGATCTAGAGCACCTTCACCTGCACAAACGCCTCAGATCGGTGGGAAGGTGCGTTGCCAACAGGGCCACAGAGCTGTCCTCAGTAAGCTGGCAGCACCTCCCAGCACTGCTCCCACCGGCTGCACTACCAGGGAAGGGCTTCGGGCTAAACATGCTCTGATTCTGTATTGCAGTTACTGAAGTGTGTTCAGCCTCTCTCATAATCAGCACTGTGACCATTTTATAACAAACCCTACACACAAAGCAGGAGGAAAACAAGCACTGAAGTCCCTGCAGCACTCAAGAGCCCACTTGTAACCAATGCTGGCTGCTCAGTGCCCAAAGGTTTTGTTTCTCCCACACTGCTCAAAAAAATCTTAATTTAAGACTGACGTTAATCCATGCATGGCCAGAAGCCACGCTTGTTGCATCTTTAAGAGGCGGAGTGCTCAAGCCCTGTTACAGAAACAGAACCAGGTTAGCAACACTGGTCATGAACCACAGAACGTGTAGCCAGGCAGGCGAGGCCTCCATCACACATGCACGTTTTCCCTACGCAGGGCTCCTGAATGCAGTCCTGCAGACACACAAGTGTTTCACACCGTCAGTCTTTCCACCAAAGACAAAACCCCTCTAAAAAGAACAAAAGCCTCTCACCCATACGAAACCGAAACCGCACATCCAGGTACTGGCAAGAACTGCTCTCAGAACCTACGTGTTTTAATAATGATACAGGCAAGCAGGAAAACAGTCAAATATACAAAAGAATTTATTCAAAAAGTTGTGATAAAAATACGTCATTTTTTAAAAAAAATGCTCATTATAAACATTGATGAGATAATACATTCATTTAAAGTCTCAGGTTAAGAGGCTCCATTGCAGGAGCGTTCCCTGTTCAGGCAGGCCTGCTGCCCGCTGCGCAGCGTGGCAGGCAGCACACAGTGCTTGTTCTCAAGTACAGCTGCAAGCCAGTTTTCACCTTGAGCTGATGCTCTTTTTCAGTTAAGGACAAGCTCACTCTCTCTCCCCTCCATTTACAAGAAGCCAAGAAGAGACCCAAACCTAAGCTTCCAAGGAGGCGAAAACAAGAAAGGAAAAAACCAAAGAGGTTTGAGATCACAAGTGCAACTCTTCGAGTGGTATACAGTGACCAAAAGGATATTAAGGCAAATTTTTATACATCCTGAGTAAGTGCATCTGCAGATCAAGTTAATGGAAGGAAGACTTGCACCTACCCTCAATTTCATGTTAGAGAGCAAGACTTTGCTTGTATTTAGGTACTTAAATCCCAGAGTGCCTTCTGTACTAAGCAGTTTCATATAGAATAAGTTTCACCATGCTGACAGTTCTCGGAAGTTTACAAGAAAAACAAGGATGTTTATAAACGCACTGAACAGAAGCTCACATCTTTAGCAAATGTAAGCTAAAGGAATGTGGACTACAATTGAACACTGCAGTTTATGTTCACCTACTTCTGAAACCAGAGCAAATATGAAATAGAAATTTAGAGACTATACTGAGGTCCTGCAGAAGGCCAGTCTCCACAGAAGGAGAACACAACTGAGGGTTATTACTAGGCTTTGAATTTGAATGGAATTACATGGGTACAGAGCTTTACAAAAGCCCAAATCATTAAAGCCTGAAATACAAAACTTATATTCTGAGATACTGAAAACATCACTTCAAAGCACAGTATTACAGAACACATCTGTACACATTTCCAAGGAAGAGTTCATCTACGTCTATTAATTTTAAAGTGGTTAATGGCCAACTTCATAAGAAGTAGAGTATGAGAGGAATATCATGCGTTACATCGTGTCAAGAAATATGAGAACCTTCCCATGCTCAAATAGTTTAAATGCCTTCAATCCTAAGCAATTTGAAATGTAAACCTGTCTATCTGCCTTGAGGAGTAGGTGTCTTAAGTGCAACACTTCCAAGAATCCTTCAGCTAAGGACACTTTCTTGCTACACGACTCCTCTACTTACCTGCTGGGACAAAACATAAAGCTGTTAAGGACTAACATTTGTATACAGTAACAGTTTCTTACAGCTCACATCATGTGCTTACAGCAGTTTCCTTTCCTTTTTAAGTATTAATGAAAATTTATATTTAAAGTGCATCTCAAATCACAAATCTCTAATACACAAGACTAAGATGCCAAGACTTGTAGAAGTATACCTGCTAACTTGAAATCACTGTGACACGGAGTGCCTTCCCATCTGCTGGTGGGACAAAGAACAAAGTTCAGAAAATTAACAAACTTCTTGCAAATATGCATAGCTACAGATTTGGTCAATTTGTTTTTTTCAAATGAAAATACCTTTTTGCAAATAATACACATACATGGAGGACAGACATTAATTCGGTAAATGAGTTTAAGCTTTTCTGCAAGTGAGCTTGAGCTTTTAGTTCAGAAGTTATTTTTCAATACTTTTAATCATCTTTGCCTTTCACTCGTCACAGAAACATTAAGAAAATCAGTTTGTTAGTTACTGTTCTGTAACTGCAGCTTATCTATCTGCAACTAAACATGATATCTTAAATATATTGGTTTTAAAACAAAACAAAAAACAAAACAAAGAAACTTTTGCTGGCAAGGTACCATAATCTTAAAAAAAGAAAAAGAAAATCTTCCTAAAATACCAAAATCGAGCAGCTACAGAGTCACTCGATTACCAAATAAAAAAAATGACTCCTTAAAAACATTAAATAGCATGGATTGTTTCCTCTGATTTCATTAATTTACAGCTGGAAAACATTTTATACCCTCGTAAGACATCAAACTCAGTTTCAGTACCGTTTGGATGAACAGACAAAAGTCACTAAGCTCACTGTGGATTAAGAGAACGCGATCTTAAAGGCAAAAAGCAATTGTCACTTGAGCTAGTACATGGCTCCTGCTGTTCTGACTGCAGCTCTGGAGGGAGAGGGGGGGCACCGGGGTCTCCTGGGGCTGGAAGGGTGACTGAGAAAACTGTGCTCTCTGCATTCCCCATCTCTGCAACTGGTAAATTCATTGAATGAAGGGAGACAGCAGACACAAACACAGCAGTGCTATAATCTTCCTCTGGATGATGCATCTGGGTAGATTCTTTGTCTTTTGTTTTATCAAAAAAATTAGATTCATTAGAATATGATCTAGAAAGATTATTCGTTCCTCCATACAGTGAGGTCATACAGGTGCTGCAGCTTAGACCTGAGACAAAGAACAGAGAATAAATTAAATTACAATATGTAAATTACAAAATAAATTACAACACCTTTCAAACTGTGCTCTGAGTCAGCATCAGTAACATTGTCAAAGATCAGTTGTCTGCACTTTTAACAGACTGTCCTCTTCATCTCGCCTGTGACATCCCCGTATTCATGACAAATTAGAAAATACACACACGTCATCTACTCAGCCATGTGAATGTTTTCTCTGTATCCGCTACTAGTTGACAAAGATGCACTGTAATTGAAGCTTCACTCCAGGAAGCCCCTTCAGCCCTTTGACCTATCTTCTGATAGAATATTCACGCTGTATTCTTCAAACTAACTTTTTTAAAGCTTCAGTTGCACGCTTCTACTCCGAAGTAGACAGCATTTGAAGGCTGCTGTACTTGAAGCCAGAGAAAACTTCAGGCCTTTCATCTCTAAGGTTAAAAATACACTTTCTTCCTTCTTTATTTCTCTTTTGATGGGTGCGGAAGGGGAAGTAAGGGTTTTGGTTTAGAAAATTTATACTTTATTTTTCTGCCTTCAAATATAGCTACTTAAGTTTTCTCTGTCAACAAAACTTCTATAACTGCATGAAGCAAAATATTCCCAGTCTAATTTTAAAGTTCTGACATTGAAGGCATTCAGGAGAATTCCCCTCATACTGTATTTGCACGTTGATCTTCTGCTGAGATGAAAAAGTTTAACAAAACCAAAGCATCCTTCCACTGCAGTAAGTTGCTTCAAGAGAAATGCAAGATGGAAGATAACCACCTATTGTGAGTTCTGAATTAGAACTTCACAGAAAGCAAAACTGAAGTGTGAAGCAGACTTATTCATTAGAACAACATACAGCACCGTTGTTTTCTGGTTTGGTTTAGTTCTCTCCAATTTGTTATTTACGATGTGCTCAGATAGTAAAGGGGTAAAGCTATCTTCACCTCGGGATTTTAAACCCAAAATCATGTTTCCAAGAATGTTGTCCCAGACACTTGAAGAAGCAAAAAAAACATGCTCAAAATAAAACTTCTGTCTTACAGTATATTATTATAAACTTCTCACCTTTGAGTGCTTCAAGCTTTTCATTTTTGACTTTCAACACTACGTCAGTTATCTTTTGTAACAGAAAGTTCTGTGTTCTTTCTCGCCTGATAGATTCAACCAAAGCATCCAGTCCCTTTGGGTTTTCTGCTAAGTAGTCCAGTAACTTCCCAGTTTTTTTCCTACTAGAAGATCGAGACGAGATCTCTTCTGTGTCCTCTCTAGTGAGGATTTTCTTTGACCGCAGGTAATCAAAGTGTCTCTCAGCTATGATCTTGTCACACAAGTAAGGACGCATCCTTTCTAAAGCCTGGAAAACAAAACAAACTAACATTAGCCACTCTTTCAATTTATTTTGAAGACTATATTTGCAATCTCTATGACTTGGTTAAAGGTTAAAGAAACAGTTTCTAAAGATGCTGCCATGTTATCTAGCAGAGAATTTTTTCAATACACCTCTGTAAAAAGTGAAAAAAAAAGATTTTTTTAAAGCATTCTTTTTACCTATGTTATTTCATCAGTTTTCTCTGAGTGATCTCAGAAATTTTAATGCACGTTAAACAGTGGAGACAAATACTTGCTGAAAATAATACATGAAGTCTGTGGTTATTGCATTGCAGAACAGTCACCAAGTAAAGCAAAAAGAAAGTAAACCAATAAAACACAACAGCAACTACTGATTTTGTCCACGTTGCCACATTTCCACACTATTTGTATCCAGGAGGCACAACAGAAGCTTCGCCATTCGTGGTATGTACACTGAGTAAACGCAGTCTCAGAGCAACAGGAGGAATAGACTCACTGTTCAGAAGTTGTATTAGACAGACACCACTGAGTTCACAAGTTCACCGGTAGATTCCTGGCATCCACGACACATGCACTTTCTTCCACAGATGCATCTACTCTCACCAGATTTACTGGCTGCTTGTCCTTATCAACCTGCTTTCTGTTGGCTTCAGACGTTATATTGAACACCCCCGACATGCCGCATCGATCCCTGAGAATCAGCACAGCTCGGATGACTTTGGCAAAAGCAAAATGCCTCTACCCCTTGAAGCATAATTTCAGCTAACACGTGTCAACTGGCTGGTTAATTCCTCCCTATAAAAGCAATAGTCTGCCCTCGGGAGAGGATTCCATCCACAGCCTAAAGATCCCAGCCTGTAGTCAACCCACTGGGCAAGGTGAAGCAGAGAAGCCTGTTCTGAGCACCTAACAGCTGTGCCACTTCACATTCTCAGGCACTGTACCACCTCACACCAAGTCCCACTCCTTAGAGAGCACATTTAGCCAGAAAGAATCTGTCTTTTCTTACCTTATTCAATCATAACATGACTACCAAATTATTTCAGAGGTAATCCATAGGAGCAACGTCACCACTTTGAATTCCTCTTTGGAAGATCACGTGTCTTCTCTCATAAGGACCAATTTATCCATACATGCAGCAGAACATAAAGTGACCTTCACCCACCTCGTTCAGAGGGTTCGCACAAGCATCTCCAAAACGGAGAGGATATTCCTCTTATTTCAATCCATACACGAACTTCAAGACAGAACTAACGCCTGCGTTCACTACTCTCTGATTTCAATAACCAAGGCACTGCTCTAGGAAGATGAGTCACAAAAGGTATCTTTTTATTTGAAAAACAAGCTTTCATTTTACATAATACTACAGAACTGGCAGTTTCCCTTGCTGACAATTTTCACTGTGAAGAAATACACAGGTCAGATACCCACTAGCTGCAAATTACCAGTGTGAAAAAACATCCCCTCCCCACTAAATTTGCCTCATTTGATTCAAAGAAAAAGGTTTGAGAGCTACAATGGGGGATAAAAACTTTACAAGCAGGAGATGAAAGAAAGAACGCTTTTTCCTGATCAAAGTTTTCAGATTTCCTCCAGTTTTTTGAGATTATATTCTATGAAAGCAACGTGAAAATCACGCTCTGCTTTACCAGCTCAATAAACAGAGCTGTCTGGCATTCTCTGCTATGGAAAACACCAATAGCTCCATTAGAAGAACAATCTTTCTGGACTACTTCACTAAATACAGCAAAGAAAGAATGTGTTCTCACAGTTCTCTGTTCCTAGAGCTGCAGGACAAAGAAGCCATTGATAAACAGCCCGTGGTCACACAACTGTTCAAGACACAATCAGGAGAGCGTGCATGGATGACTGGGGAAGGCTCTGGACAGCAGTGCCCCAGCCAGATCAAATTCCCTGTAAAACCAAAATCAGAGGGTGCTGCTGCCTGGTGGCTCCTTCAGGCTGAGGGCAGACCCGGCAGCTAGGTGTCCCTGCTCTGCCCCTGGCAGCGAGAGGAGCCAGTTCCAGAAAGGGATGAAGGGCCTGCTGCAGCTCAGGGCACAGCCACAGGGCGCTGGCACTGCCAGCACCAGCCTGGTAAGAACAGAGATGGGCAGCAGGGCTGCCTGCATCCACGTGCTCCGCAGTGCATCCCAAGCATCCCGTGGCAACAAGCCGTGCTTGCATGGCTACAAATACTGCCAGCAGCACAGATTCTTTCACTTACCATATAAACCGCTCACTTCCACCAAAAGGGATCCAGCAACAAACTCAGAAACAGAAGAGTCAGTAAATTTTTAAACATCAGCAGTACAGAGCAAGTTGTTACTCAACAGAATAACGATTGTGTTTTGACTAACACCTTCCTGTAACGAGCCTTACACTGTACAAAGTGCCTCCGCTCTGAATTCCCCTGACTGTCCTCACAGGTTTGTAAGGGACAGAACGAGTAAACACATCACAACAGGAGCTTTAAATATTCCTGTCTATCAATGGTTTTGCAAGTCTCACTGCTCCCTTCCCAGCTCTCACACGTGCCATTCCAACCCTTGTCATTTCCCCTCCAGCCAGGCTTACCCAGGCCAGATCACCCTCCCAAGAAAGCTTTCAGAGGCACACTGTCACAGGGCACCCACAGGATTCCCAGTGCAGCAGTTCTACTTCACAGCTCGGGATGCATAAGGAAGGGGGTGTGATGTGTATGACCCCTGTGGCTACCAAGGCAGTGGCCCTAAGCTTTCTCTGATGTGACAGAATGGTAGGGAGAGGGTATCAAGAGTCTGGACAAGAGGGGAAAACATTTAGTTTACTTATCTCAGACACCAGAAAATAAATCCTGACAGTGTGTGGTAACAGCAAAAGATAGCACGAACTGTTTGCATGTTCTACATAAAAAGCAGCAGGCTTTAATTATTCTGATATCCTCAACCCTCTGTGAGTGTAATGTCAGCTTCACACACAGACGATGCCTTTATCCAAGAGAAACAAAGCTTTAACACAGCACTCTTGATGGCTTTAAAGCTGGTGCACAGAACAGCATAGAAGCAGTGGTGCAGATAACACGTAAAACATTTTTACAAAGCTTGTAGCACTAAAATATTTTCTTTAACTCGGCCACCTGCGTGACACAGCCATCAGTGATGAGCAGTAACCATCTGACAATGCACAAACACAAACCAATATATATTTATGCAACAGTATATTTAACTACCTGACACTTTTTTTTTTTTTTTTTTTTTTTTTTTACCTAGGATACGAAGATTTACATTTTCCTTTAACAAACGCAGCAGGCTGAGTGACTTGGAGCAGCCTGCACTTTTATTTCAGATGGAACCTACACCAACAGTTTTACAACACCGATCTGTAGCACTGACACCAACTGTCATGACAGCTGTGCTCTCACACCGATGGGGCTGGGACTGCTGTACCTGCTGTCCTGGCTGCCCTGCCCACCACTGAGCCTGGCGGAGGCACGGCCCAACACCCACTCCTGCTGTTACACTCACACACACCGGCACTGCGAGCTGGGTGGTGCCCGGCCCGGCCCACAGCTCACCATGACAGGTGACATCAGAGGGACCTGCACAGCCCTGGGACAGCTGAGTGGGCTCACACTGGAGGGAGCCTGACACAAGTGTCTCTGAAGTCAGATTTACTGAGTTGCATTGTATTTCGATGATAAAATTCATGTTATTTCTTGCTACATCCCGGCTTCCATCAAGTCCCGCAGTCACTGTACAAGACTGTGAGATCAGCCAGCGACACTGGCAGACTCTGGGGGAAGGAAACCGCGAGTTCAGCCACCAACACGGCCACTGAAATCAGCCCACGGGTGAGCCGTGCTGTGTCAGCTCCTGTCCTCAGGGCTTTGCCGGGGCTGTAAGGGCTGGATGTCACCTGCTGGGCACTGCCCCGTGGGTCTGTGGAGCAGCAAGCAGCAGCTCCAGAGATGCCTCGCAGGGCTGTGACAGAGCAGTTACAGAAATAAAAACGCTGTCTGCATGTAGTTGCTAGGGAACTAAAACTAACCCCTTACTGAATTAGAAGGCGACACAGGAGAAAAAAATCGAATAGAGAAAGTTTACCTAAAAGGCAAAGGGATCCCGCCCTTCAGAAGAGCCCGAGATCGCTGTGCACAGCGGGCGCCGCAGGGACGGAGCGCTGCGGGCGGGCAGCGAGCCCAGCCCAGCTGCCCCCTAACGCTGCCCACAGCCGCAGGGACACAGGGCGGATCGGGGACGGGGCGAGGGCCCCCGCTGCAGCCAGTAACGGGACGGAGGGCTTAAGAAGCGCAGCGGTATTGAACCCGAAGAGCCGTGCTGCGCGCCAACGGCTGCGGCCACGGACACACGCACGCTGCCGGCCCCGCCCCGCCCCGCCCCGTCCGGACCCCGCGGCACAGGAGTGCCTCAGGGCGGGCAGAGGGGAGCGCGGCCCCGGGAGAAAGTTCGCCCGCTCCCGGAGCTGCGGCCGCCCCGCCCCGCTCTGCCCGCTGCCGGCGGGCACGGGGAACGCCGGGCTGAGAGGTGCCCCCCGCCCGCTCTGACGGGGCTTCCGCCTCCCGCCGCCCGGCCCAGCACTCGCCTCCTTCTTCACGTCGGCCATCTCGTCCTCTGTCAGCGGCCGCCCCGCCGCACCCGACGCCGGGCCTGAGCCCTCCATGGCGGAAATCCTCCGCCCGCGCCGCTCCGGAAACCGTCCCCGACCCCGCTTCCGGCCCGGGCCCCGTCCCAACCCGCCAAGCCCCGCCCCCAGGCCCGCTTCCGGCTTTAGCCCCGCCCACCGGCCCACGTGAAGGCTCTCCCGCCCCAGCGGCCGTCCCACCCATGGGCGCATGCGCAGTGAGGCAGTGCCCCCATGGGACAGCCGTGACGGCGCCCCCTGCGGCTCTGGGCGGCGCTAGTGGGCGCGTGGGGCTGCGCACCCGCCGCCCTGCTGGGCAGGGCGAGCCTGCAGGAATCTGGGGACAGCTCGGCTGTGAGCAGCCCCTGCACGATGGCAGCCTGAGGGCAGCACAGCGCCATGCACGATGGGCCATGGTGTGTGCACGCTGCTGCCACTGCTGCTCTGCCTGGCCCATGGAGTCATGCAGTCGTGGAATCATGGAGCCATGACGGTTGGAAGAGACCCCTGAGGCCACCAAGCCACCAGCCCATCCCCACCGTGCCCACTGACTTGTGTTGCCGAGCCACTGCCGCTCACACTCCAGGTGCTGGCTGGGACTTCGGCTTTGCAGCTTCTTAATAAGCACGCTGGCTGGCAAAGGCCCTGCCCAGAGCGCTTGACAAGCACAGGAATACTCACCAGCCTGATCTCCAGAGCTGAGTGCTAACATCACAGCCCCAAAATGGCTGCAGAACACAGCGCTGCCGGGCAGCTTGTCTGCATTGCCTGCACTGATCCCCCCTGGTCTGTGGGCACCCAAACACGCAGAAAGGTCCTGGATCCTCCGAGCTCCTGGCGAGCTGCTGCGGCACAGCCGAGGCCGGGCAGGCATCCCCCTGGCTCTGTCTCCAGACACCTTCCAGCTCCTGCTCTTCAAGGTGAATTCTGCTGACAACGTTGCTGTCTCTGTACAATACTTCTGATAAAAATAGCTACTGCCCATTCTGGATTTAGGGTATTAATGACCTTGCTCAGTGAGAGGTGCAGTTCAAAGCCACACAGCGTCAGAAGAGCTCTGCTTCTGGATTCCTGGGCTGCGTCGGCCAGCATGAGGCAGGCTGAGAGGAATTAACTTCAGCTATCAGGGAGGAACTCAAGAATGGAATAGATTTTAGCAGATTTACTGGCAATAAAACAGGAATTAGCAGTGCAGGCAGCTGGAAGAAGACTGCTCTCAGTATGATACTCATTTCAGGAGGTTAGCAGCAGTTCAATATCGAGGAATGAGCCAGAGAGAACTTTTCTGAAGGGAGGCGAGGAGATTTTGGACACTGCATTAGTTTATATAATTATGTACATATGTCCATATAGCAGAAATTTCTGAGTCAGAGAAGTTTTAGAAACTGCTAGCACTGCTCAAACTGTGCAAAGACTGGCCCCAGCAGGTGCTGTAATGCTGTCCCTTTGGGAGAAGAGGTCGCTGGGCTTTTTGGCACCTTGGCTGGCTCCTGGATTTCCTCCCCTCTCTGCCTGCACTGATCAGCCCCTCCTGGGCAGCCTCCCTGCAGAGCAGGGGCCTCTCCCTGGGAACCTCATGTTCTACAGCAGCACTTCCCTGGGGAGGAGGAGGAAGGGAAAGAGTTTGGTTCAGAGACCCAGATGAGGGGGCCTTGGCCAAATGGAATGGATTTCTGGAGCTAACTGCAACTTTTACAGCTACAAACCCACAGCAATCAACTGACACCTCGTGGGTTTTGGGGGTGAGGTGAGGTGACTGAGAATACGAGGATGTCTGGAGTTCATGATGCAGGAGACCGTGACTGAGGCTTTTTCAGCAAGTTGTACTTACAGCAGGAAGAACTCATACACCCAAGTGCAGCAAGCCTCCACTTGCTGAAGCAACATTCTACAGCTAAACTTCTTAAGGGACGCCTCTTTTCAAATAGTACGTTGCTTTTGAAGGTTTTGATATTTTATGAGGTGCTTGTTGATGCGGCGAATGGGAGTGACTTGTACAGGTTTTGTACTATTTTAAATTATTGCCATTCAGAAATAAACTCGTGAACTGGTACCAACTCTCTCCTGTGTGCAGGTACACAGAGATGCATCTAAATGACAGAGTTTACTGTGTTAAGTAATTGCACCAAGCTAAATGTATCCACAGTAGAGGTAGCACTGATTTAAATATAGTGTAAAAACCTTACTTTTAACCTGTGTAGTTAAATTAGTACAAAAGCTCTATTTAGATCAGCTCCAGTAAAAGATTTCCTCATTCTTGCATCTCCAGCAAGCCTGTATTATGTTATGTTTAAAGTCATATAGACAAACTATGCAGTTCTGAAGTGATGTAATTCTTTTGCTCCAGTATTGTTCTTTTACGTTGGATTTCTTTAATAAAGAGTTGAAGCAATAATATTGAGCCTTGCACAATTAAAACTTGGGTTGCCACCAGGTGGCACTGAAGGCCTATGAGCACTTACATCCATGTCCTCGAGGCCTGAGTAACCACATCATCTCCTGGCATCACTACTCCTAATACCACAGTCTGATGGCATTAGTGCACGAGGGTACATGCAGAGATTAGCCCCACCTGCACCATTTGTAGCACACAAGAAGAAATATTTGGATATCAAATGTGCAGCCATCTGCTGTATTACCATAAAGCAACGTTTGAAATGCACTCAGTTCTCTTGACATCTCGTGGGGGAGAAAGACCCAAGAGCTACATGAAGAATTAAAACATAGTGGTCATGCCACTAAACCTTTGTCATTTCACCTGGTGTAACTTGCAGTAAATACATGCACTGCAGAAAAAAGTACTGTACTACAATAACATCAACATAGTTATCTTGAACAATAATACAATTAATCACACCCACTGCATCCAGAACACTTGGCCAATACTTCCTCTACCTACATTAAATGTAAGTCTAAAATCATGATTTTTTTTTTATAGTCAAATTTTCTTTTAGCAGGCTTAAAGATTTTAATACTCCTGTCTATTATTGGCTTTTTCCCAGCATGTAGCAAGCTTCCAAATAAAAAGATAGCATTTAATTAAATGCATTAATTATATGCTTGCATTAATAATATGCTTGCAGTTTCAAATAAGAGGCAAAAACTACACAGCTCACAGTACAATTGACACTTTATTCCATTGTGATAGGGATATATAGTATTGAAACTGCAAGAGTCAAAAAAGAGAAAAAAAATCAAAGTGCAAACCTCTATTAGAACAGATTATGGAATGTACTGATGTTTTTGGCACAAGAAGTGGGAAACTATATACTGCAACAAGATTTTAAATTTAATGAAATGAAACACTTCTGTGTTCAGTAGTCATACGTGTGCACTGCAGAACAATACAACGTAAAACAGTGACTAACACAATTCACATGCAACTCTATACAAGTTACATCATACATCCAGTTAAAACTTCTCTGGAAATACATGAAGTCCAATTATACTTTGTTCACAATCACTTAACAAATACCATTCTTTAAGCAGTCTTATCTTTTCAGCTTCCTCATTGATAAAAACAAAAATAGAGAATCTTAAACAGTAAATTATTTTCCCCAAATGGTTCCACATGAATGCTGATATTTTCTGACAAAGTAATTTGGCTCTGACTTTACTAATATAATGTTCAAGAAGCTGAGTGAAATCAAAAGCTGCTTTTTCCCATATTTTATCCACAATTTGCTGTGAACAAACAGAAAAAGGAGATTCTTTGTTCTGCATTTCACTGAATGTTTATTTTTAAAACTCAGCATGGCACTACCTATGACCTCGGTACCTAACACATGGAAATCACCCAAAAATCAGAGAATAGCTTCATACAGTGGCATCTGTTTAAGACCAAAAAGGAGTATACTAGCATGGAAATTACAGAAATGCCTAAATGGAATTCATGATTATCTTCTAAGTACAGTATGCATTCACATTTTCATTGCAGAGAGAGATACTGTATTCACATTTTGTTGAAGAGAAAAACCCACACATCACAGCTCTTCTTACACTCATAGTAAAGATAATATCCATGAAAGATCTTTAATGCATATTCTAGCTCTTTCATTTAAGCTGAGCTAAACCTCTTGCTCAAAAACAAAGGAAAAACCTCCTCTGATGAGTAATTCAAGCCCCACTGCTGAGCTGTGAACCACAAGATCTTCTGCACTGACCTGCTATGTCATACAGCCTGGCAGTTGTTATCAAATGTTTTATGTGGGCAGTTCAGTGTCTCATCTCCTTTTTTGGTTTGGGATTTCATTATCTATATTCATTAACGATGACAATTTACATCAGACATCTGAGAAATGTTCAAGTGACAAGATGCACAGGATACCCCTTAGATGCATATGTGTTACAGCACAAATGTCCTTGCAACTAAATTATTTGTTTGGGCAACAGAAAAAGTAGCAAACACCAAGAAGAAGCATTTGGCATGATTTTAGTTCTTAGTACCGTACTGCAAATGCACAAACGGAAGTGCTAATGTTTTTCCTTTATTATAATGCCATAATAAAGAACAACGCTACAAGCAGAGAGGTGAGGGCAATTTCACTAACCAGCTTAGGAAACTTTTGGCATCAGACTAAGATTTGCTTTAGAACGTCATGTTAGGAGGCTATAAGACAAACGGAGACAAAGCATGTGTGATTTAAAGCACCCAAACTCTGCACCTAAAGTTAGACAATTTGTGTACAGTTTGAAATCATCACCAGAGGGAATTCAAGTCCCTCAGCTACTCCCCTGCTCTTTCCTTATACCAAAATGCAGCCGTGAAGGCAGTGAAGTCTAAGTAGCAGTAGGCGAAGGACTTGCCCCCTCTCTGGAAAAAAAAGGTGTTGCTCGCTCTGAGATCACCTCTCCGTACCACGGAAAGCCATTAGCTCCTTGCTTTCAGGGACATAAGGTATCAACAACGTCCACCACATTTTGTCCTAAAGAGGAGGAGCCCCCTTGTCACTCTCCAGGTACACAGCTCCCACATACACTCATCCTTCCAGCTCAAAACAAGTCCTCACAGTCAAAGCAGACCCCTCAACTTCTCCCACCTGGCACCCACTTGAGGAGTGAATTTAGGACAGTCCATCATGGAGTCAACAGCAAGGAGACAGGAGTGCAGAAAAAGATGGCTGAAGTAGGAGAACTGAGGCGAGAGAAGGAAAATTCGCTTGGGGTTAAAAGAGAGAAGAGTTTATTGTGTCATAAAATAGGGACTACATTCTGAGGAAGAGAGTCAGGCAGAAACAGAAAATTTGAGGCATAAGTGGAATGGAGATCCCACAGCCTAACGCTGGCACAGGACAGCTGCATGCTCCTGCTCCCAGGTGAGATGGCAGATGGACCGAAGCAGAGGGATGGGGGCGAGGAGCAGCTGGGCCCAGGTGTATGGACAGGTCAGGGGGGTCTGCGTGGGCTTCCTACAACAGCTCCCACAGATACTGATGTTTTTAAGTGTAAAGCTTGCCTCTAGAAGGTCACAGTTAAATACTGCAGGGTTACCTTTTGGCACAAAATCTTTGTTGAGTATCAAGTCATTTTAAAAAACAAGATGCTTTATCAGATACTTCAAAAGCACTGAGGAAAAAAGGGAAAGGAGATTTCCCACTGCAATGTCTACGTCCTAGAGCCTGACCATGTGGGTCAGGCTGAAATGACGGTGCATGGGAATGGAGGAGGCAAAGGGGAGCCCCTGGGAGAATCCTTTGGGACAGCACACAGCCACAGAACCAGCACCTGCTGTCTGGCTGGTGAAAGATTCCCTTTGGGACACGTCTTTTCACATACGTTTTATTTGACCATCATTGTCCTCTCCCGCATGATGCCTCGTGTCATCACAACATGCAAACAACACGACACATATCCTGGTGGCTGCCAGGATGTTTGCTCCACATCACCACCGAGGTGAGATGAAAAATGCACTGTGGAGTACCTACGGATATACGTACTTGTGTTTCCTCCCTGATGACTGTGTGGAAAAGCACGCAGGCTTCCAGAGGATACCAACGTGTGTGCTTGGTTAATGCTACTTGCTGTGTGACAGACCCCAGCGACTGAGCCCCACACTCGTTCCTGACTGCACCTCAGTGCTGCACTACAAGTGGTTCAGGAAAGGTGGAGGAGGTGCCTAGGAAGTTGATAACATGTTCAGACTGTTTGTCAGGCTCTGGAGAGTTCCCACTGCTGCCTCTGTTTGGGAATTTCTCCATCCGCAGTTTACAAATGACTTAACAAGAAGCATGTGAATACAATGGGGTATGCTCCACTTTGCTGTGGTGAAAAAAAGTATGACTCAGTGGGTAAACATGTTGTGGAATTTGCTACAAAAAATATATTTGTTTTAACTGAATACCACAGTAAATATTCATGCAATTAAAAATTAAGATGGTCATTGTTCCAAGGAAAACCACCCCAAGGGCAGACAAAGTACACATGCCAATCTTTCAGGAAACAATAGCTTCCCTTACTCATGAGCATAATCCAGGAATAACTGTCCTTCAGCTCATTCTATCACCCTTTCCTTTTGAATGTTGCTAGTATGTGGCCTCCAAAAGAGGAGAAAACAACAGAAAGGAGGGACAAATACAAAAAAGAGTAAACAAAGAATAATAAAAAAAAAATCACTTTTTTTTTTTTTTTAAAAATTACTTCTGTAGTTTTAACTTTACCAAAAGCATCTGAGTTTTTCATTTTTGTGGTCCAGGTATTCCCCGGTCTTTAAAGAAAACTCCTCCTCTGTTCTCACCAAGGTGTAAGGCAGTGCAGTAGCAGCAAACTGCGAGCTGAACTAGCAGGACATGTCCTGTGTGGCTGCACTACCATTTATTTTTCTGTCATCAAGGTTTCCCAGGCAGACGCTGCCCTTGAATGCTCCCGTGTCAGAGGAAGCTTTTGCCAAAGTTGCTACCTGGTGTCCGAAACTGATTCCAGGCACGATTCTGCCCATCAGCAGCAACGTGACATGGCTGACACAGTGAATGCAGTCTATCATCCACTGTTCCAGCTTCCCTACCAAACAAGATACCAAGTTCACGAGCCCCCTGAACTTTCTTCAGTCCCCACTGACACCTTGCATCACTGAAAGTGAAGAGAAACAGAGGTGAAAGACTAAAGGCAAAAAAAGCGCAGATCAAGAAAGCAAAAGAAAAAAAGAGGAGAAGGGAAGAATGCAAAGACAACAGAGGTGCCTGAAGTGTTGAGAATTAGTTGGTCTTCATAAAATTTTCACACAGGTAAGTTAGATCACTAAAGCTAAGGGTTAGCCATTACAATTGTCTTCCGCCAGCCCGTGGCACTAACATACTTCAGAGTTATGTGCCCCTCAGCAAAAGCATACATCCACCTTACATACCATCTGCAAGGACATAATAAAAATACACAAAGCAAAAAATTTGTAAACAAGGGTTAGTAGCACAGTGGTACAGTAGATTGTCAATAAAAACAATAAAAGTGTGGATACAGATTCGTCTACCTTGTGTGTAACATTATTGCCAGTTACAAGGAAGGGACTCTGTAAACTCATAATACTGAAGATTTGTTAATAAGCACAGAGCAACAGGTGAGTGCCCCATCTACTTTCTCCAGTTCTGTGTTGGCTATTGGGATCAGCATGTGGTCCTTCAGTTTTTCAAAAACCTGTTTAGGGAAGAAAATGGAACAGAAATCATTACATTTTACACCTCCTTACTTCCCTTTTTCTCTAAGTATTTACAGAATGAGTAGGCATGGATGGATCTGTGGGTGCTACGCTGTCTCACTGTAACCCACACCAAGGTTTACAGTGTGTGTGGCCTTCTGGCTACGGCTCTCAGAGGATTCACAGACATCAGTACCACAGCAAGGGAACTGGCACTGCATCCAGTTGTGCAGAAGCAGCACCAGGGGCACAAGAGACAAATGAAATCAGTGGGGATGAGCACAGAGCCCAGGCCCACCTTTTGAAAGCTGGTGCTTCTGCCACCTGATGCTTTCTGTGACAGGATATAATTCCGTTCTGGAAAGCACCGAATTTCAGTTCCCAGCCACTTCCCGGCAAGGCCGGGATGCTGGCGGTCTTCCCAGCCACATGTCCCTCACCTTTGCGCTCTCCGGGTACTCCTCGGGGGCTCGGTGCAGCAGGACGTGCCCTTTGCTGGGAATGTTTAAGTAGATGCAGTTTGCAGCAGCATCGTCGGGCACCGTCAGCTTGTCGTAGCGGTGGTCGCTCATCTGTTGCATGGTCTGCCGGGAGACACAAAGCACAGCTATTGAGAGCCAGCGCTGTAGTGGGCCCAAGTAAATGTGAGAATACAGCCTTCAAAAAAGTGCTGATTAAGATTGTCAAGTCAGTCAAGAGCCATTTTGCTCTGCAGCATGCAAGGAGACCTCCTATTATCTCTGCCTTCAAGGAAGAATCAAGTAACCCTACCCAAGAAAAGCAGTAGAAGACCTGTCAAATGGTTCCTGCAAGCGGCAGGATTAAGCAGGGTGCTTGATGGACAGCCAGTGGGGTCTTTTCCTTAGGGAAAGTACAATGAGTATGCAAACCTGCTGCTCACACTGACAAAAACTATAGGTGCTCAGCCACCTTTGAAAAAAACAGCCATCATTCAATGTTTATAAAATGAGCATGAATGAACAAATGGGACAGGAATGGTTCCCAGCTTGGACATCAGCCCAATCTTAGCTCTTTTCAAGGACCTTCTTTCTGCTTTCCGAGCAGTTACTCTTTCAGCAAGCACCTGTGCTGGGAGTGAGAAGGCATGTCCAAGTTAATCCTCGTTCCCAAGGGGACAACACAATAACTGTGTCAGAACAGTGGAGCTGCTGGTTTTCAGAAGGTTGGTTTATAAATATAGGGCTCATACACAAATTTGGACCCTGGCTGGAATTTCAGAGACAGAGACTCAGCACATGAGAAGCCTGAGATCCCAAGTTTTGGATGAGGCTCAACTTTTTACTAAAGATGGAAAAAGCCTGGAGACAAGAAGCCTGACTCCCCATTGTATCGTTCCAGCTTTATACCAGCTACTCTGACAGAGACCTAGAATAATGCAGAAGTGAACAAAGCCCAAAGCTTTGGCTCTACCCAAAGCCTAAGCAAATTCAAGTTTTTCAGTTTCTCTCCCAGCTCTCCTATGTTCCCACACACTGCAAAGACGCAAACAGAAAAAGCCTTTTTTCAGCTTAAAAATACTCACAGTAACATTATGTTTAAAATAAGCTACTATTAACAAAATTCTTCAACTAAATTCCTTTTTCTCAGGGAAACCCCAGAGATTTACATCACACAGCAGAGAGCAGACTTTGATCTGAGGCACAGTTAAATTTATCTTCAAATTATTGGTAAGGTCATTTGTACTATCACTCATTCATAAGAAATACCATATGGAACTTAATTATAACAACTGCACTTACAACATATTGTGAGGTACCCATGCAACTCATACTTGCATGCTGCTACAGTAATTCCTTTATAGGTCTGGATGCATTTTTCATGTTGCTGTCTGAGTCATCCACATCCTGTGGAGAGCATGAAACGCGTAATGAAGAATGCCATGCATTCTTGAGGAAGCATTATCGGATTGTCATTTCTTGTTCTTTCTTAAGTTATGAAACTCTCCTCAGTTCCCAAGGTCACATCTACCTCCATAGAAGGTTAACGTGTTTTGCTGAGGAGCAATCCCTGGACCTTTCCTTCACCGGATGTATCTTTATTACGGCACTTAGCAGGTCTGACTTCCCTGTTTATGCATCTGCTTCCGTTACGTTGCCGTGATGCATTTTTTCAGGCTCTCCGCGATGCTGCAGGCATCCAGCAGCAGGTGACATGCCAGCAGGGCTGCCGCTGCTCTCCCTCGTAACAGTCTGCAGCCTCATGCTCTGCCCACAGCCTCCCTTCTCCTTCCCTACATAATCTGTTTAAGTCTGAATTAAGGAAATGTATTTATTAAACCTGCACTGAAACACACGCAGCAGTAGAGGAAAAAGCCACCGCCTGGATTTCACTCAGCTCCCACAAAGTCATGCTTTCCTCCAGTCCTTGTTGGTTACAGAATCCCGTATTGCAGGTTTTCTAGAGAAACAACTCATTCATCAGAACTGTACTGACTCACTAAGAAACATTTCCATAAGAAATTACAAATTAATTCTCAATTTTACAGACACATCTCCCATTCATTTGCTTCCATAAAATGCTCCAAGTAGGAACATCCACAGCAAGCAGAAATGAAGGAGTGCAGGGCCCTTGCTGTGCTGCAGGAGGCACAAACCAGCTTCAGGAAGCCTGGGAGATGATGGTGAGAGCATGCTAGGATTGCTTTCAAGATTAAAAAGCACAAATGTGATGGCTGAATTTATTTGGAAACAAAGAGAAAAAATGAGTGGGAAAATGAGACAGAGAATCATGAGACTTTAAGCCCACAGCTGTGGCAGCGGGGATGGGGTCTGTTAGCTACACCAGCACTGCATGAAAGCAGAACTGGCGGGCTGACAGCACAAAATTGCTCTCTCTTCCTCAGCTTTTAAGATAAGAAGAAAATCATATTTGCAAGCTTTCATCCCTGTTTTAACTACGGCTCCATGTTGAAGTAAAATTTCAGAAATCAATTTGTCGAGAGCATGCACAGGCAATAACAGCTCAGATCTGTGCCACAAGGAGTCTAGGAACAGAGCAGAAACGTGCTGATACGATGTAATGGGGTTATTTTAAGGACCCATGGTCTTATCTACTCCTATGACATAAAGTCTCTGAGCACATACATCTGGCCAGGGCAGAGAAAGAGATAAAAGCAAGGTGCTTATGTTCTATCAGACACACCCTAAAAATGGGTATTTTTTGGAAATGACCAGTTAGAAAGAATATAGCCTGCGCACAGTGCATTTGTGGAGGGCTGGCTTTCTGCCCACGAGCGTTGTATGACCAGCTATGTTAACAGTCAGGCATTTCCCGCATGCCTAGTTTTTCTGGGAATTTTTTTCAGCCTGGAGAGGGTAATTTTCATTGCATTCTCTCAGCCCTTAGTCATGCTTTCCTTATGTTGAAGTCATTCGCATAGCCTAAAATGCCTTTCCTATAGTTTTTTACAGTGTGTCCTCAGACAACTGAGGTAATGGATAAGCTAAATAATCCTAAATATGAAGCAGCATTATGCATGAAGGAAAAATGTGTATGTGTTCAGGGCCTATTATCACCAGCAGAGCTGAGGTGACCACATGCGCCTTTAAGGCAGGCCAGGCCCTGCCCCCCTGCTGCCATCCAGGACCTGCCCAAAGGATGCAGCGACCCCCCCATGCCTGCATCCCGCAGACAAAGCCAAACACACATCAGTCGCTCTTCTTTCCAACGCAACAGCAAACACTGTGTAAGAATGCCTGCATCACGCTGATAGAGAAATGACTGTGGATTTTCAGGGTCCTGTTTTTGTTTTAATCAATGCCCCCCCTCAGCATTTAAAAGAAGAAAAGCAAATCAAAGCCCAGTTCAGGTGTGTGCAACACTACACTCAGAGGATCACCCTCCTTCCACACTCCAGTTCCCTTGTCCTGACTCCTTCCAGAACTCCCCTGGATCTTGCACCAGAAGAGACGGAGAATGGTTGATCCCCCGTCTCCTTTTCCACATCACTCCTGGATTTATAGGCATCTCTCACCTCTTGTAGCTGTCTCTTTTCCAGGTGATAGTCATAGCTTGCTTAGTTTGTCTCTTATCCAAGCTGTTCTGGGTATTTGTCCATTGCTGCCCTTTTCTGAGCCTTTCCAGCTCTACTCTATCTTTTTTTTGAATGAAGGGATTGTGCATGCAAAGGGCATGTGACAGCCAGCACACAGACACACCACAGCTTTAATTAGCAGCATAATGATGTTCTCCACTCAGCTCTCAGCTCAGCTGACAGTCTCGATGAGCCAGGACCTTATTTCTGTGGTAACGAGCAGTCAGAGCACATTACTTCACAAGTGAAGTTCACACTGTCATTCTCCCAGCCCCTGCTGCACTTCGCTTTACATTTATCTACACTGACTTTCATTCACTGCTTTATGGCCCTGTCTCTGTCTCTTAAGCTCCTCAAGTTCACTTCTTCACGTTTGGAGAAATCATTGACATTGGAGAGAGGCAGCAGCAACCTTAGGGCTGAGTGCGGGAGCGGGGATGGAGGACCGTGCCATGGCGTGAGGCCAGCCTGCTGCACACGAGGCCACCCCAGGAACGTATCTGCCACGGTCCCTACAGCGAGCTGCTCTGGCTGCACACAGCCAGCATCTTGCTTTCCTCTCTGCCTGCTCCCACCCTGCTCCTCGGCATGGCCTGGGTCATGCCACGCTTTGTCTGGCCGCTCGCACACGCCTGTACCGCGCTGTCCCGCCACAGCACCTCGTGCCACCAGCACCCTGTCACCACAGCCTGTCCCCTGCCTGTCAGCAGTGCCCCAGGGTGGTTGCGGCCCAAGGAGGGGAAGGGGAAGCAGCAGCTCTGCTGCCGTGTTCAGACAAGATGCCTGGAGGACGAACATCCTGTTGTTCGGGACAGGAACCCAGGGAGGGTGCAGGCAAAGGAAAACAGAAGCAAGGCATAGGAACATGAGTCCCCATTTACGCAAGTTGGATGACACTGCCTGTCAGCCTCTGACCCAGCTCCTGGGGCTGACAGCCTCACTGCTGATGCCAAATGTGTGTTTAAAAAGACACTTGCCTCGCCTTTTTAGGAAAAACACAAACTCATACAACACACACTGTTCTATAAATACACTCATGTCTGGAACTTCCAGAAGACTCAATTCTGCTGCCTATTTGCAAATTGAACAACACTGACACTCAATTAAGCATAGTAACTCATTACAACACCCAACCTTAATTGAAAGAAACCCACAACTAGTTGCCTTATAAAGCAGCAGGTCATCCGGAACCCAGCAAAGACCTGTGTCCTTTGAGACGCCCTACACCCTTAATCTGTGAAGTAATGGAAAGTCAGGAGCTGAAAGCATGCAATGTCTCACAGGACCTGATCCAGAGCAAGCAGCTATGAGCTAAAGGAAAGTGGAATCTTATACATTGACTAATTTTCCTATCTATAAGGCTGAGAGCAGCAAATGACGTCTCTTTCTTTTTTTTGAACTATTTTAAGGAGGAGGTTGTCACTTGTTCTCTGGATTTCACTGCCTTCTTTGCTGCTGCATTACATAGAAGTCAGCGCTCATCTGCACTTGCTAATTCCCTACCTGAAGTCATCCTCTTTGGGTTATTAATATTAGCAATCATTTCCACAGCAACCCTTTGTGATATCGTAAATAGAGGATTATGACTTCATGCAGGGAATAAGCAGAGGCACAAACGATGAATTCTTAAGGAATAAGAGATAATGTGTTCATGCAGACTTCTGCATTACTAGAAAAGAAAGCCCCTGTGCAGACAATAGCAAGAGCATGAGCCTTTCCGTTCCGCCCAGGGGCATGGGCTGTGCTGTAAGCATATGGGACGTACTCTGCTTTTCCCCTTGGTGCCCATTCCAAAGGTTCTCCTGCGGCTGGGCTGGGAACCCATGGCTTTTCTGCAGCCACCACATCCCTGCTGCAGTGCTGGCTAACAGCACTCTGCTCCTTAAAGCTGGCACTCTGCAGGGACTTGGGTTAGCCAAGACACAGTGAGAACAAACGGCATTTAATCACGGGAAGGGGGCAACTCTGCCAATGCTGTAACAACTTCTTGTGCTGAACATCTTTAAAAGCACTGCTGTGATCATAGCTTTGGATACAGACCCAGAGCCTGGATGCCCAAAAGGGACCTCTTTCTCCTCTATGCTCGCAATGCGGTCTCGGTAAGCCCTCCCTGACCTCTGTCAAAACAGAGGGGCTGCATTTGTAATAGTACCCTCTGGGGAATCCTTCAGGAGATGAATGAACAGCTCCACTCCCAACAGAAGATACTGAATGGGGGTACCTCTCAGATCCTCCGGGACTGCTACCGAGACACCCAGAGGGGACAGGGGATGGCTTGCCTCTAGACAAGGATTCCTAAACTGAGAGCAGTGCCCATAGGCACCATCCAAAACCTCACTCACCAAGGAAAGCATAGGCTCTGTGCCAGCCAACAGAATGATCCAAAGGACACAAACACAGCATCTTCATGATTTAGCACACAGAGAGCAGATAGTAGCACACAGCAGACACTGGGTCACTATTCTCATCGCAATCCTGTAATTTGCCTTTGCCGCTGAACCCTGACTTGACTGCCTGGGCTGGCTCCCAGTGCCTGGGCTGTGCCCCATGAAGTGGGCAGTGGGGTGCCGGGCTGTGCCCCATGGTGTGAGCAGCGGGGTGCCGGGCTGTGCCAGCAGCACCCTGCTGGGCTGCTTGTGCCCACCCCAGGCCCCACTGGTGCCTCCAGCACTGAGACCAGGGCCCAGAGGTGCCACATCTGGAGAGATCCTGGCCCCACCAAGGGAACAGAAAAACCTCTGCAGGCTTTATCTGCCCAACAGCCATAGCAAACATTCAGCTACAGAATTACAGACAGGGTTAACTGCAAGGAGGAATGAAACGCATGCTGCACGCAGCAGAGGGAAGCTAATGTTTCAGATGTGAAAGCAGGGCATGCCACGGTACTTTCTGGAGTTAATTTGTCTCTCTCTTTCGCTCAAGTTTCCTTGAGCACCGCTTTTCAGCTGCAGCCCAAATAAATATTCTATACTTGCCAGAGCCTGAAGAGGATTTCACGGTTAGAACGTCACTCGTGATTTACTGTCTGCTGCTAGCACGGGCTCTACAATCCTACACTCTGAGAGCTCATTTCATAGTTCACTTGCGGTGCTCCCCGCTAAACACACGGCACCCAACTCATGCTGAACTGCTCTCTGCTATACTTGAGCACCAGATGCCATTGTTTTTTTTTTTTATTTTTAAGGAATTGTATGGATACATGAAGTGCACCAGCAAGAACAGTCAAGAAAAACTGCTGACTTTCAAACAAGACTGTAGTAGAAAAGCAATCCCATTTTAAATATAACATGTTAGCCCAGCCTGGCACAGCAGCTCTCCTGTTGGCCACCAACACACTACAGAACAAAACCAACAGTGCCCAAACCCAGCTTCATCACCTTTCTTGCTCAACAGCACTCCCAGTGCAGATGTGAAGAATGGCAGCCCCCAAGGGGAGGCTCCCACAAACACGCTGTCCTAAGGGTGGGGACTGCCCCAGGCAGGGGCTCACAGGGAGCTCAGGGGACAGCAGGGCAGCAGAGGCTGTGAGCAGAGGTGGGCAGGCACTGCTATCACTCAGTCAGTCAGCCCAAACCCGGGCAGCAGCTTTTAATTCTCACTGTCAGCACCTCTTAGAGATCCTATTGCAGTTCTATTTCCCCAAGGTTGCAAGACACCGATCACCACTGCACTTCTTTTCCTTCATAGGCAAGCCAACAAATACAAAAACCACTTGGGTCAAAAAGCAAGAATTCAAGCACCGGGCAACATTAGTGATATGCAGCACTACCACTGCAATTGTTTCCAGGAGGATGTATTGCCTGCTCGTTTTCATATCATGTCTCTGAGAATCCCAGCACGCAGCGTGTGAGCAAATGTGACTCGTGTGCACGTGAGCATGCTGCTCAGTCTCTGATGCACAGAAATACACTGAAAACTGACATAATTTATATATTTTTTAAACAACAGATGGCTGGATTATCTTGTTAATTAGTGCATATCCTTCAAATTGTATCTCCTTTTCAAGGCACCTTGATTAACGGTGGAGTCTGTTTGACGGCAAGTTATCAGCATCATTTCATCGGTTTATCCAAAAAATATTTTTGGCTACAATAGCTAAATTTATGCACTGCAACATGATTAGCCGAGCTGTGCAAAAGGCTTTAATCAAACTGATGAGTTCTCAGATTAGGCCTGGCTCAAGTTCAAATTGCAGCTCTGAGTAACCACTATTGTACTTGAATTTTGCTCATGTTTATAAACACTCCATACAAGAGTAGGGTTGTCTGGATATCTGCAAACTTCATCAGGCTGCTGCTCACGAGGCATTTTGAGTCTGAGCCTGAGTATCTGGGATAGTGCACATTTCATAGGGAAAGATGCAGGGCACTTTCCATCCCAGGTTAAATCAGTCTCACAGCATCAGGGACATCAGACCTTTTCAACCAAAGCCATTTGTCATAAATTCCTCAGGGCAGAGCAGAGGCGCGATGCAGCTGGGAACGTGCTCCCAGAGCTTCGTGCAGTGATTTCTAACGAGACAGTAACTTCCACAGTGCCTTCGAGTGAACGAGCAGACTTACAGCCACTGCGAGCTGTGCAGGAAGCCAAGGGACTGTCCTCCTCTTTAAGAGGAGGCTCCCCTGCACTCGTGCTCATTGCTCATCAGAGCAATCAGGCTGCTATCCTATTCCCTCCACTGCTGTCAGGCTGCAAATCTAAGCCAGGACTGCACTCTCCTCTCCTCCATAACTCAGCCAACATCCAGCAGGGGAGATCCTGAGCAGATATGAAACATTGGTTTTATCTCAGCGGGGCACTGAGGCATTTTAAATCTTCAACTGTCACCAGACAAAGAAGAATAAACAAACAAACAACAAATCTCTGCTGAGCTCCGATAGAATAAATGATGCTGCTGGGAAATGTGAAGCCCTGGGATTATGCCCATGTAGAGAATCTATAAAACCTGATAAGTAAATGTACAAGAAAATATCTCTGCAGGGCAATAAGAAGGCTTACAAGCCTCCATCTTGCAGGCAATTAAGGATGTTTTAAAGTAAGAAGTGCCACTGGCTTGCAGAAGCCGGGGAGGTGTACGAGACATGCAGGATGGGTTCCAAAGCTCTTTGGGACCAAGTGATGTTGATTTCAGAGTTACATATTATTTTTGTAGTTCATGTTCTGTGTGGCACAGATTCAGATCAGCAGCCTTGGGCACCAATAGCCGTTCTTTAAAGTAAGTTACTCTTTACAGTTAGAACAAGAGAGGTAAGTCAGGCTGCATAAGCTGCATTTCAGCTGAGAAGACTTTGGAGGGCTTTCTTCCTCGATTTCCTCCACGCATTAGTGATGACACTGCATCACAAAGGCTTCTGCAAAACCCAAGAACAAAGCACGCATTCACGTTCTTATGGATTGACAAAATAAACAGTATAATCCTAAGCTGAAAACATGGGACTTGCTGCCATCACCAAGAAGTAAATTTTGGTTTAACCTTTAAAGGCAAGTCCTGATAAAACCATGGAAGGCAGGTGGCTATAACGCTCTCAGACATGTGCTGGCTTACTCGCATCTAAAAACAAAGAGCAGGGTGGCAGGAATCAGTTTAGCAGAGGGACAGACTCCCTCAAGCTTCACTTCACGTAAAGCTGCAGTTGCACTTTGCTGCTACGGTGCCTCAGACCAAGGTTCTGCTGCAATAACGGTGCCTGCAGCTGTGCCACTGGGCAGGAGCAGGGATGCTGATCTCTCAGGTGAGCTGCCTGGCTACCTACGTGCCTAAGGAGATTCATGGCCTCAGGGGTCTCTGCCCACATCTGCGAAACCCTCTGAATACACACAGCAGGCAGGAAAGCCACTGAGCTCGGCACAAACCACAGCAGCAAGAGGTACATCTCATGGGATGACAGAGGCAGTGCAGCGCTGACCTGCTGCACAAGGGGTTCCTGGTTAGCACGTCTGCCAACAGAGACCCAGATTCACAGGGCCTCTCAGCCTCGGGCTCCAACCCCTCCCCTCCCACCTTAAAGGGAAGCGTTCAGAGACTCGAGAGGAGGGCAAGGCGCGGGCGGACAGCTCTCCTTGCTTTCTGCTGAAGCCACACCACTATGACAGCTTTATGGGACCCAAGAGGAAAACATGAACAGAAAGGAACTTGACACAGCAGACACCTGGGGGAGGACAGGGAGTCCTGGCCCGCAAACCCTGTGGCTGGAGTTACGGAATGATGCTATCCTGCGAAAAGGGCACACACAGGCCATCCTTACAGCAGGGACCATGCGCCTCTCCCTCCTCCTTCATGCCAAACCTTTCACTTCTTCTCTGGCAACTCTAAAAGCCACATGTTCTCACTGCAAAGTCTGAAGTAAACGCAGAATCATAGAATGGGTTGGATGGAACCATGGGCAGGGACACCTTCCTCAAGACCAGGTGGCTCTAACGTCTCCTGCTGCTCTGATGATATCCTTCCTCTCTCCTATCACCAAACTGTCACTTTCAGTCAACAAAAGTGTAAATATAATAACCTGTGAATTCCATCTTATAAATTAATGTACATAGCTTAAGCTAAATTAATATCACTGTTCTCTTACCTGATACAAATGTTCTTTCTGGCTTGCGCATACAGGGTGGTACTGATTTCCTCTTTCACTGATCCATATATACTTTAAAATTCCAGCATCCTTTAAAGAAAATTTTCTTATTGTATTCTTACCTTGAGAGCTTTCTGTGCAGCTTCACTTGATCCGATAGCAATCAGGTTTGGTCCAGCCATGCTGCAAAAACTCTTCAGATGCAAAGAATCATGAACAGGGACTGTGGAGACAGCATAATCCTGTATGGGAGCAAAAAATGGATGCCATAAATGCTTTTAAGTTGTCCTATTTCCGTAATTATATTGAGACATTCCATAATTAATTGTACTCTCTGCAAATTAACAATAGCAACGTATCCCAGGGCACAGCATCAACTGTTTACGTGTGGCACGCCCCTCTGGACCAGCTTGCCTTGCCTTGTGCACCAGAGTAAACTCCAGAACGTGTTTCAAATAATGCTGTTGTTGCAATTGTAAAGCAATACATTCTGCTGCGCAATTAAAGGGTATGTACATAAAAACTCTCCAGGGACCAGCGTTAAGAACACTGTGCTGACAGATGAGAACATTAAGAACACGTCCATATGCTCTTTGCCTCCCACTATCCAAGTTACTTTTATGCAAGGATCCCACGTCAGATCCAACTTCAGCATGTTACTTTAGAGGATGCTCAAACCTTTTCATTAATCTCTACTTTTTTTTTTAAAAAAAAAAACAACCAGAAATTCTAAATAAAGCATTTACAAGTATGACAAGTGGCTTGGCCAGTGTAATTTTTCAGGTGGTTCAGCAGAGGATAGCTTGCATTTCCTGTGGCATGAATCAACCTACAAACCTTAAATGTGTCAGCCAGAATTTCCGCACCACGTTGATTTGTCCGCTTGGAAAGACCCACGAAAAATTCTCTACCTAGAATGAAAAAACAAAGAACAAAACAATTACTGCTACTTTTATTTCTTTTTTTT
>WBMW01004394.1:939244-1013508 GCA_013396635.1 Penelope pileata
TTTTTAGCAGAAATCACATCAGCTCCTTTGTCAAAGAAACAGATTTCAAAACCAGGCCATCTTTAGAGGCATTTTGAGGCAATCTTTAAAGGACGTATTTTCTTATCTTTCTCTTCCTAAGCTGAATAGTGAAACTCAACTTAGAAGCATGCAACCTGCAATCCTGAGCTGGTCATTTAAAGCAATTATCTTTTTCTACAAGATGCATTTTGCTAGAAACACACTTCGCTTCCTCTCCTAAAGCCCTGCAACGGTCATTGAGTCAGGCAAGAGAACAGCTGGGCTGGATTAGCACAGTGCTGATCGACTATTTCCCCCTCCCTCTGTGGTTTCCCCTTGTCTCGAAGCAGCTCTGCAGGCACTCTCAGGCTCCAGAGGAAATTGGTCGGTGCAGGGCCTGCACTGGGTTAGAAATGCCTTCCTCTTCAGCCTGCCACTTCTGGGAGCCTCCCCTCCCTCCTGACCTGAGGCGAGCAGCCAGCCTGCTGTGATGCTGATCACAACGAACAGGTTCGTTCAGCGCAGGTGGGGAGCAAGCCTACGCACAGCTGATGTGAGAAAATGCCTAATGGGTTTAATGACATAAAAAACACTGTCAGTATCTTCATCCTTGAAGTCAACCATGCATGTGAGTTGTCTTGCACATGACATCTGGCAGGCAACTCCGCCGCTCCCTCCATAAACTAAAATGCATTTTTTGTATTTGATTCACTGAACCAGAGACAACTGCCTGCATTGAGCTTTACAATTCCTGAAAATGAGTCTGTGTGAGCAGAGCTGCTTGTAATAAGAAATATGAAACAACTGCAGGCAGTTGACTATTGAAAGCATTTTTCTTATTGGCATTTTACAAGCTAAAATAAAATCTGTATGCACAGTGCTGCTCTTTGTACTGCGCGTCCTGCTCCTTCATTTACTCAGGCATTAGACAGGACATTGAGGGCTGCGCTGAAAATTAATCTCTCAGCTACCTACGTGACATGTAACAAACAACTGATTTAACAAGCCACGCGAACAACATTTTATTATGCAGACGACAGATTACATGCTGTCTTCTAGGCAGACAGAATATTTAAAGAGCAAATTTACTACACTATACCTGTAAATAAGACATCTCCGCCATCCAAGGTTGCGTTTTCATCTACCATCTCTACCATGTTGAGGTTAAGACTTTCTAGTGCTCTCTTCATGGCTTCAACCTGTTTAAGAAAAAGTTGTTTAGACGATACTTCGCCTCTATAATTGAAAAACTTATACTAACCTACCTGAAATACACATCTTTAATAAAAACCAAAGTTCTTTAACACACCATTGGCGAGATCACCAGCAGAGCCCCTGCCCACTGCAGCTCTCAGAGCACCTGTGGGGTGCCAGGGGAGGACAGGGCCCAAAACTCGTGTTAACTCCCATTCTGCACAGCAATACTCTCTCCTGAAAATTCCTGTCCCTTGGATCTGAGTGGGAAAACACAGTGCCAGACAAGCGATGTTCTCTCCTTCTGCCACACTCAGACACACACACAGCTCTACCAGTCACAGAGGCAGAAGCTCTACCCTAGACCTCCCCTCAATAAAGGAAAAAAAAAATGAGGTCAGTAAATAATCATTTTCTTCATAGTTTTCTGGCTGTACTGAGCACCAGTTCTCTCTGCACCTTTGAGCTACCATACCAGAGAACCACAAGACTCTATGTGTATTTCACGTCTGCGTGCTGTCCGCACGTTGCCGGCTGCTCTGCCAGCTGGTGTTGGTACATGAGGGCACACTGGGGCATCACCTCAGATTTGATGTGCTCCCTGGAGGTGCCTCTTCACCTCATGCACAGTTCCCAGATGCTTTCTAGGCAAAGCCTATCACACCTCGAGGTGAGCAGGAAGAAGGCAGGTCCCTGGGCCACCTGGAGGACACCAGTGGGTCACACTGAAGGCAGAACCGCGTGCAGGAGCTTCCTCAGACCCAGGGACTCACCTTCCCTGCCCACAGCTTTGGCATGCAGCGAGCCTGGAGCATGCCCTTTGCAGTTACTGACTTGTCCTTGTGATCCTGTCCTTCACTTCATGCTAGAATGACTCCAGGCTGAAGATTCACGCTCAGGAGTCCCCACGCACAGCAGCAAGGCTTCACCTTTCTTAGTCCTTCTTCAGTGATCTTTAAAATCATGTTTAAAAGGAAGACTGGACCCAGGTGGTATTTTAAAATCAAATGGGAAACAGCTGAGTTACTATTGGAAAACTGCCTGTTGCACAAAACCAGCAACATTTCCTAACATCTCTGATACCAGAAGGATTTCGTTTTCTAATAGCATTAGAGCACAAGAGAAAGCACAGAGGTGCTGCCGAGCGGGTACTCCCAGCAGCTGCCATGCCAGTGACTGCCCTGCTGCCTGCACACATCCCACAGGAGCTCCCCAGTGCCAGGAGGGTGCTGCAGGCCGTTCAGCCTCCGGCCGCTGACCAGTGCCACGTTTTGCTCTCAAGAACAAGTGAGCAGGTGCCTTGGCCATTTCTGGTGACCAATACAAACAAAAAGGAAATTGTTTTCCCTCCACCTCCCATCATTACACACAGTTGTGGAGTACATCCAGCTGTGTCCACCCATGCCAAGTCTGCAGCCCTCTGCCTGAGGCACCTGTGGAGCTGCAGCTCCCAGCCACCACCAAAGCCCACCCCATGCCGTGCTCCTGCCCACCTGGAGCAGCAGGTGGATGTTAGGCAGGCACCAGACCTCCCCACCTGCTTCCTGCAGGCAGAGCCAAAAGCAAAAGTTTCCCTTTACACAGACAAGCATCCCAGAGAGGCACACGTGTAAAAACCATGCAGCCTGCAGAGAGGGGGAACAGCAAAGGCCTGGAGGAGCCCTGGCTTGCTGCAAGGCCGCATGCAGCCCTCAGGGGGCTGGGAGGGCACAACACATCATGAGGAAACAAGGCAGGCTGCCAGGAAGGCTCGTGTCCCTTGTTTTAACAAATGTAATGGTCAGGAGGTGGCAGATTAATGAGGAAGAAAGAAAAGCAGCACGTCATGATGAGGTGAAGGGGCACGAGGGCCTGAAGGCAGATGCAGCTGAATCCAGAGCTAATGCATGGGCTGCTATGGGAGGAGGGAATTTTGCTTGAGCATTGCAACAGTGCAAAATACTCATGCTGTCCTGAGAAGTGACCTTGACACAGCCAGCAGGGCCACCTCAGCAGAGGTAAGTGCTGCCAGGGAGGGATGCAGCGAGGGAGCAGGAAGGTGGGTGCAGGCAGAGCTGGAGCCTGTCCTCAGAGCTGCAGGCAGCTGTACTCACACCCTGCTGCTACCAGCCCGTGCTGGAGAACCACCCAAGCAAAGAACCGAGCAAATAAGGATAATGGAAGGTAAATGCTGACTTTGAATTTGTCATTTCAGCCATATGTTTTAATTACCAGATGCTAATTACAATTTAACCACCAGGCTTCATCAGAGATGCCTTGAATTGTTTCTTTATTTAATTTGCAGGGGTTGGCGCAGCTGCAGCACAGACATTAAGGAAAGTTATCACAACTAAAAGTTGTCCAAAATCACAGAAAACTGGTTTGTTCTGCTCTGTGATTGTTCCAGGCTTTGAAGATTTATACAAGATGCTCAAGATGTTCTTCCCCAACAGTTGTGCTTGTTTTAACTTATGAAACCAAATTTCAATTAAAAAAATGACTGCCATATATATAGCTAGATCTTTTTTCCATCATGGGTGTTAATGGATTCAACTCTAGGACTCCATGTTTTGCAGGGCTTTCAAGCAACTGGTAGAAATGCCTCAAGTTTTAATTGGAAAGTGCCATTCACACGTCTGGTGACGTATGCTAGGAATATCCTCCAATATCCGCAGCTTGTGTAAAATAAAAGAGTCTCACTTTTTTTTTTTTCCTCTTATGAGCAACACCAGGAGCTTCATTCACTAGAAGGAAAAATGAAAAAAGGAACACAAACTGAAACAAAGAAGATTGGAGAGAAGACCTGACATTATTAAAAAGACTACTGGGAAAAGAGAAGTTGCAAGTACAGAATTCTGAGGGAAAAAAAAACCCACAAGAATGAACAGCCTTTCTGCTCTTGCACATAGCTGAGCTTCCTGCACAGAGAGAGGACAAACTTGCATCACCCCTACCGTGACAGCTTTAAAGCAATACTGCAGGCCTGAGTAGGCTCTCCAGCACAGCAAGTTCAAGGTAAGTGCTTGCCAACAAAGACATATGACTGTCTTGGAGACTGAGTGTACTGCATCCATCAGTGATCAGGTTAATAGGTAGCGAAGTCCACACAAACTGCTCGAGTCTGTACCTTGTTACTGCAAAAGGGAATTGAGAGCTTGGCTTCATCCTTGACCCTTCCTGAAAGCATCCCCAAATCAGGAAGGATTGTGTCACTTTCAACACAGCTCTTACCCAGAGAGAACATAAGATGCCACCTCTAGCTGAAAAGGGACAAGTGACCCTTACCCTCAAGTAACAACTTGAAAATAGGGATGCAGAGAACGGGTTTGATCTTACAGAGCCCTCTGTCCTCCTTGCATTTTGTTCTCTCAAAACAAGCAATGCCAGTTTTTTTGAAGCATGGAGTCTGAGGGCATATTGGTGAGATTTTATAATGAATGAAAGACTAAATCACAGAGCTAGCTTTGATTTTGAACAACTACCTTTTTCCGATGAGAAAGGTGAAAAAAGTAGATGAACAAAACTCTAGGTGAAGCCACAATACCTACCCAGGTGAAAATAGTAAAATACACTAAGTATTTAGAAATGAACTGACCACAGGCACATTCACTATGAAGACGACCTACCATTTACTTTATTCAAGCAGCCAAGAAGAAAAGTCACGTTCCCTCACTTTATCTCCTTTATTCGAAAAATAAAACCCCAGCTAGTCAGAACTGTAGTACACAAAGAAAACACTCATCTGTATCGTTTAAGATTTCTGTATCATCTCAGGTCGCCTTAAGGTCTGTAACACAATCCTGAGTTTTATTGTAAATGTACCCATTAGTACATCAGTTGAGTGTTAAAGCTGGTATGCTCTGTGTAGTGATATTTTTTCTAATAAGCACATTCCTGATGTGAGACGAGATGTGTCTAATCCATAACAAAGCTGATGGAGAGACAATGGACTTCAGCCAGCTCAGTTCTGTTTCAAGGAAAGAGGACAATAACTGCATTTGACATTTATAAGAATCTAATTTCCTCGTGCTTTACAAATGGAGCTCATTACCCTCCGGACTGCTGGTTCCACCAATTACTGTAAGCGATGTGCGGGGATTTTTCCTTCCCTGTATTACTATTTGATGCACTCTAAATGGAGGCTGTTTCCTTAATTATTTACTGGTATTCTGTGCACTAACCACACTGAGATTTGTGTAATCGACAATAAGAAGGAAACGGTCTTTTCAAAGGACACTGGAAACAAGGAAGTGATTTTGCAAGAGGGGCCTGACACCAGCATTGAGCCCTTTGCTGCAAACTGTGGGCACATCCCAGCAAGGAGCACTGCAGAGGGAAAGCTGGCTAGCTAACACCTGGGCTGAGTGTTGGGACATAGTAAAGGCTTCCCCAAGGCTTCAAAATGCCACTGAGTGCAGGGGCACAGCTGGATCTGGGCAGAAGCACATTATGGGATGACATAGGGCATCTGCTCCTGAGGCACCCCTATGGATCCCACCCAGACTGCTCAGTTCAGAGCCATCAGCGCAGTGTGACCAAACCAGACTGCCCAGCCTTATGCATGGAAAATGCAGTGCTGCATCAGAACATCCAGAAAACCTGCTTTAGGAGTTTTAGTGCATGGTACAAATGAAGCATTCCTTAATGACCGCAATTATCTGCCCACCTTCATCTCTAAGCCTTTGAGTTTTTGGTGAAAGGGGGAAGATGTCTACAGATCCTTTCCGAATGAAAGGACACAGGTTCAGAGAGCTGACGATCACCCGATGAGCTAGAGATTAAATCAGGTTTCTAAAATAGCAGAGTTCAGCTTTAAGTGCTAACAGCTTGGTTCTCTGGAGACCGCAGCCCTCGCTGAAAGGATTCACAGCCCAAGGAACACTACTGCATTGTCTCCTGAAATTTTACATCCACCAGCAATTTCTATGGAGCGGTAAATCACAATTATTGGGTTTCAGTCGCCACTTCATCGTGTTTTAAACTGTCATTTACAGTCATGCAAAGCAAATGTCAGACTCAATATATGCAAAAGCTAGATTATGATATCTCTGAGGTGACTATTTCTGGAGCCATTAGTTCTGAGTTCACAAAGTGCCACTGTCAATATATAATGCATTTTTCAGCAAGGCTCTGGAGTGTGGACTATAAATAGAGATGGACAAATCCAGGGCCAGGAAAGGGCAGATTTCAGTTTTGCAAAACCAGATACCAGTGTTGGTTGTGATCCAGATCCTCGCCTGTCTCAATCTGCTCAGCTGGGAGATGAGGAAAGTCTGTCTCCTCCTGATGAAAAGCACTGCCATTCTGGGCTTGCAGAGGCTTCAAAGAAAATAAAGCAGCACTGTAATAGTCTTGAGTTTTTTGAAAAGAAAAACCCACTACTGGTTGTTTTCTTGCTTTAAGTAGGTCAGATACACACCCCGGTGTATATTGATCTCGGAAATCAGCAGGATGTGGGTTATGTCCGAGTTTCCAACTCCTGCTTCCAGCTTTGGTCCCTCTCTGTTGACACCAGAAACAGCTCTGGCTCTTGAGACATCAGCTGGGAAGCAGCGGAAGAACAAGATGCTCCAGTGCTGCTCCTTGAAGCAGATCAAATCATAAAAGCATTATGTGTGGCACAAGTAACGTCAGCTCTGTCCCAGCAAGCAGGCTCCAGCACAGCCTGCTAAGGACACCCTGTACCTGCCATTGCTGCCTGTGCCAGCTGAAGGACTGCAGCTTGCTTTGGCAAGTGATTCCCCTTTCCACACAGGCAGGGGCTTTGTTTTAGCTGACCCTGCTCCTCCAGCACCCTGCAACATGGAGCTGCAGGCTCAGCCCTCACACAGCAGCACAGCAGCTGCCCGTATGAAGGCCAGGCCAGCTGGTGCAGCACTCCTGCCACCCTGCACTCACAGCCACTCTTCCCTCATGCTGACAAAGACATGGGATGGCCGAGAGAAAAATACACATACTCTCAAAGCCACGTCCTCCAGCAGAAAATAAATTCTCAGTTGTTCCCACTAGATAGAGCCCACATCGACATTTCCAGGTTGCAGCTCTGAGACAAGCTCACCACGACCCAAAGCTTGCATGAAGTAAGAGCAGAAAGGGGCAGGCAGCCTCCAGGGCTTCGTGTCACTGACAGCTCTTCAGCAGCACAGCAGGAGAGCTCCAGCCTAGCACATCTCAGGAGGTCCTGCGGCCACCTCCTCCCACAGGTGCCCCAAGTGGTGGTGCCACATCTCGTGTACACACTCACATAGACAAAGCCTTACACCAATGCAGCATGCACCGTCTAATTTTATACCCACTCTGTGGCAGATAAACTGCAACAGGATGAATTGATAGCAAAAAATAATATGGATACTTTATCATGAGTGATATTGCAGGATTTCAAATCTTTATCAAAAAGATACACTTGGGACCTGATTGTTTCAAGTGTTTTTTCATGACATGTATAAAAATAGATTTATGTAGATGTAAAATGTAAGTGAAATGACCGAAAATAATTCTGCAAATTGCTATACAGACAATGCTATGGAAGAGCTCTATCCTCAACCACTGTCATTCCATTAATCTGCAACTATTTCAATGTAGTTAAATTTGTACACACAGTAAAAACACAACTAAATTGGATGTTCTTGATGTCATGCTTTAACAGCTAAGCAGAACTGAAGTGCATGAGAAAATTCTACATAGCTCACCAGCAGTAAATGATGCCTGGCTTTCCCCTTTCTCTTACAACACTTCACCTTTGAAACATAGGGACACCATTTCCCACAAGGCAAAAGCCAGCAATCTGCTTGCTTGCTACAAAAAGGCTGAAATTTCAACCCACATCAAGTAGAAATAATTTCAATCAGGTATAAATTGTTAACAGTGAAAGAAAAATGCTTAAAAAGATGGAGATTTAAAGTCACTAGAAGAAAAGGCTCACTAAGATCTACTAGGCACAAAATCAGGTTAGTGGAAAAGTTTAAGCAGCATGAATGCATTGTCACAGAAAAAACAGTGAAGATTTTGCTGGATAAAGATGATGACATGAAATTTAAGTCATACACAGGCATGCTGAGAAAGTAATGTTCTGAATACTTTCTGCTTACAATTACAGAATGATCAATTGTTAAAGGTTGGACAGAGAAATATCTTCCATTCTGCCTGGACATGCACAGTGGGCCAAGAATGCACCTGGATAAGCCAAGCATTCATTATCTCCCAGACACTCAATATCCCATAATACCCACAGCGGCTGCCAGCTCCTTGTCCACTGTTGACCACACGCCATGTGCCCCATTTCACAGCTGAAAAGTATTTAAAATTCATGAAGCCTGTTGAAAGCTCGACTGTCACATTCTGCTCATTCCACAGGGTATGGGAAAACCGAGCAGAAGGGACATTTCAGCCGGGGCTATTATGGCTCTTGAATAACCAATATTCCATTAAATTGCTAATAAACCCACTTGAAGATAAGTTGATCACAATCAAACCATACAGTAACATTCCTTTCCTTTAACACCGAGTTGTCAGGTTTCACTCTGTACTGTACTACTGTTTGTGCCGTTTGTTCACGACTTGACACCGAGCATTCACGATGCTTACTTTGTCCCAGGCCATCTAAATGCCCTATTCTAAGGAGGTTGAAAGATCTTTGGCAAGGATAATACTCCGCTTATTTTAAGGTAGGGAACTCTTTTTAAAGGAAAATCTACACTAAAGAACTAAAAAATAATTATACCTCAACCAGGATTATTTTTTTTGTCCAGCTTCTTGAAGAGGGTGCTCATGGTTTGAATGCAGCAGTAAATGCTGCTGGGGCTTCCTGCAGAGGAATGGCCTCTGGGGCCCAGTCAGGTTTGGTCTTGTCTGCATTCTCATTTCAGCAATTCACTTCCTCTTCACTGAATCCTAATTTTATCAAACAAAATAAAACGCTTCTGAAGACCCTCTAAGAGCATTTATTTCGCACTAAAACAGATTTTGCTGATTCCTCGCAGTTAATTGTCAAGATGCTGGCAAGTCTGCTGTTGCCTTCTGATCTTCCTATGTGCACATCATTTTGCCAATCAGACTCCACATTTTAACTTCCAAATGCTCTTCCAAGAAGAAGGCTGACATGCTTTTCAGTGTTAGAAGCTTCCATTTACAGTAACTAATGCTACTCTGCTGAGGAGCAGCTCCCACCCAGCTCCATTCCAGCAGGACCCGGTAGCAGGTGCTCCCATCCAGATCTGAGCCCTCCTGCAATCCAAGGACTTCAACTGCACAGTTGAAGGGCAGAGGATCACTATCAGGAAGATGTGGCCCTACCTCATCTGTCAGCTGGGGAGCCATAGAGAAGACCCAATGGTTGCTACCAGATCTGTGTTGCCATGTGCCGAGGATGGGCAGTGAGGGGAAGCAGAGTCCCCAGGATCCAGCTCAGCTGGAGGAGCAATGACCATCATCATGGGCAAAGAGAACATTCTTGTTCGCATCAAATTCACTCAATAATTGGCCTTTCACTGAGAAACATTCGTTTGCTCCCATGTTATTTTATAACCATGGCCCCACAGGCAGAGGTTACACTAACCCAGAGCTTTTCCCCCCTCTAACAATAGGTTTCATTCATGCTTTTGGAGAAGTTGACTTGACAGTCTTACTTTAGCTATGCTAATACATCCTGCAAGAATGCCCTGAAGCATCTAAACAAGTGTAACTAACAGCAGAAAATGCAAGTTCTGACCATTTTCTTTCTCCTAGCTACTTCCAATAAGGTTCTGCTGCATGGAAAGAAAAGCATCATCCAAGTAGAAATACAGAAATTTGTTGATTATGTAAAATGGAATTAAATCCTTGAAGACATACCAACCAGTCTGAGTAGTCAAAATTAATATATCCCTGTACCAATAAGTAAAGGAGAAGTCACCCATTGAACAAATTGGCCATCACAGTGCTAGCAGTGACACTTCAACCTGAAATTAACCTTCAGTGGTCTAATGCAGTACTGACAAGTTTTAACAAATCCTTCTGCTTTAGAGGAAAATCTGCAGCAAGCATAAGTCATTACCCATCTCCGGCTGCTCTTCCTCGGGCTCAGTCTGACAAAGGCAGAGGAAGAGCCAGCCTCACATGTGCTGCTTTTACACACGCTGCCCATCTGAGGCTTACAGCCATCGAGAGGAAACAAGAATAAAGCAGCAAGCACTGAAATAACAAGCACATGAGAAAGCACAGCAGTCGGTACACTCTCTCTGTGACTGCATGTTTCTATGAGGCAGGAACCCCACACCAGACGCACAGCTCCCCAGGGCTCCCCTGAAGCGCATGCCGCCCCAGGGCCACCATGCTGGGCCTGCTCCATGCCTCCAAGGGGCCTCCTCCAGCCACCAGCAGTACTGAGCCATAAAGCTCACGAGCAGGACTTTGTTTAAAAACATCAGCACTGCTTTGTAAGGAACACCACATGAGCATTACACAAACACAGCTCACGCTTCCAAATCAGCTTAATTACATCACGCCTCCCTCCCCTCACTAACACCTCAGGGGAGCTACAGGCACACTCAGGAAAGTTACAGGCACAGTGATGCAATGGGACATTGGTGGCAGCGAGGCCTCGCTCATGGCAGCACTCAGTCCCCCTGGCTTGTGGGAGGGCTGACAGACCACCATGGCACAGCAGGTGGGACAGGAGTGCTCCCAAAGCCACTGCCAGCCTCACTGCCAGCACTGCTGGGAAGGGTGCCCAGCCCTGCGATCCAGGGAGAACTGCACGTATGGGCTGCACATCACAAAGAACCCAGACCTGTGGATTTATCTGTAACAGACCCCTAAATGCTTGGGAAAAGGAAACTGCCATCAGACTTTCACCCATACAAAAGGAATACACATGCAAACTCTGATCTACACAGCCCTGACCTAGGGGCTAATGAAGTACCAGCCAGAGGGACTCTTGTAAGGCCTCTCTGCATTTAATTATCTTGGAGCCTACACGAGTTCCAGCATGCTGACATTTACACAATCCCTCAAACAATGTCTGCAAACAGGCACAAGGATGGAGAATTTAAAGTGTTTCATAAGGATGCAGCACAGCAATACTGCATGATGGGTGAGCACGGTTCAAGTCTAAAACTAAAACCTAGATTAGAATATCACACCTTTATTTTAGGCAGAAATTGCTTAGGTGCTGATTCTAAATCCAAGTCATTCTAGTTTCAAATCCCAGAGGACACTGTTGTTGGGCCTCCTGCAGAACCACCAGCACAGCCCCACACGGACCTACCAGGGGAGCACCAACTGTGGGTGGGAACCAGAAGGGTCAGAGCCAAACCCTGGGCAGGTGGCAGAGGGTGAAACTCTGACCCCAGTGAAGTCAGAATCCTCCACAAGATGTGCCTTAGCATTTTACACAATAACTGCAGAAATGCAAATATCAGCATTCCTGGAAGGAAGCCACTTCCAGAGCAATAACAGGTGCTCCCTTCCCCACCAAGCAAGCCCTTAGATACTTCCACACATCCTGAGACCGTGTTTCTTAATAGTGCTAAATAGCTGAAAGTGCAGGGAAATCGGGGAAAGGGTTATGTTTTTGAAACAAATATATTTCTTTGACATCTCTGCAACTGAGCTACTACAATGCTATGCATAAACAACTTTGCCTTGTACATACATGAAATACAAATGGATTTTAAGCAAAGGGAAACCACCATGCATGCTTTAAATGCACAGAGACAGCGGAAAAAAATGAAAAGCAAGACAAAAGCTATGTAAAAGGTAACCGATTAAAGATTCTACTTAATTAAAGCTCTTTTAAAGATGCTTCATATGTGAGATGCCTAACCCAGTCATGCTCTCAGAGGGAGAGCAAAGCTGTCTCCTTTCATGTATTTAATTCCATTAATTGTACACTTTGCAAGAGCTGCAGCTTCACAAGTATCCTACCATCTCACTCAGCAAACAGTTACTTTGGGAAGGAAAATATCTTTCCACAGGCTTTTCAATGCATGTTAAAAATTAGGGTTTAAGCTAAGGTATTATTTAGTAAGAGCTACTTTAAAGGAGGAGACGATCCAGAGAGAACTCCTCACAGCCAAATTGTGCAGGGCTAACTGAATGTGATGTTTCCTAATTGCACCTCCTGTACCTGAGGCAGCAGGTGCCCACAACTCACCACATCCAAGCCAGCATGCTTTGCAGGGCAGCCATGATGCTGCTGGTGGGTTGGGTGTCAGGGTGCCTCAGCTCTGCCCTGCCATCTGCTTTGGGGACATGGTGCCACCACAAACACCCTGATACATCGTCCGTTCAGAGCTACACCTGCATCATGAGACTGGATCGAGGCCACTGCTGCAGCATGACTGAGGAGACGAGGCAGGAACAAGCCCTCAGGTGGAATCGGGAGCACATCTGCTGGAGTAACAGCCAGGAGGCGACCACGCAGGAGGCTGCATCGCTGCTTCAGAGCCGGCCCTGCCTGATGGCTTTTCCTTTCTCCCTGCAGCACTACATAACCTCGCTGCCATGTAGAAATAAAGGGAAAAACTGAAATGTATAAAATCATAACCAAATGGAAACTATTACCTCACCAGCTGCTATCAAACCCTCCCAAGGTGCAGCAGTAACCTGACAGCTTGTAACCGCGGTGCTCCCAGACAAAGGCGATGCCAGAGGATGCCAGACCTGCAGGACCTGGCGCAAATAAAAAGTGGGCTTCCTGCTGGAGCGAGGTCATTCACGGAAAAGTCAAACGAAAACCATTTCATGCGCTTCTGACACTGAGGAGTTGAGCAGTATGTTTCCTTGGCAGCTGCTTTTGGTTTCAGCTACAGGGCCAGGAGTGACTGTTGCCTCAGGGGAGGAAGTTGCTGTGTTGGGCAGCTGAACCCCAAGGGCCACCACCCCGGCTGCAGGCACCACCTGGCCAGGGAGGAGGGAAACAATGCCTGCACCATGAGACAGGCATCTGGGAATTGCTGGGACCACCTGGCCCAAGGACGACTGAGCATGCTTACAGCATCCAGCCCTTAGTGGGCTTCCTGTCAGCATCCCAGAGAAAATGAAGGCACCCTGATACTCCCTTATTACGTACCACCAAGAAAGGCAAACAGCTTGAGAGCTCAGGTGGGTTACGTTCAGGAAGGACCAGAGAGACACGTGCCACACAGCAAAAGCTTCAGCTTCTTTGGTATGAGGGACCAGGGTCTTCTGCTGGTGAAACTTCACATCATGTGCACTTACAAATCCCTGCATTAAGCAGTGAAGTGGAAACTTAGGAAAATAATGGTGGCTATATTCTTTGTAGATGTTGATGTATTTTTTAAGACTCATCTCTAGTGAAGCATTCAGCACTCACTTCTAGTGCTGAATGCTTCTGATGTCCTACCAGTGGTAATTGCTTGAGGGGAAAAGGTAGGAAGCCTGTTTTCCTACCCATTTTGGTTGGTGGAAAGAGTTTTAAAGCATAGTTACACAACAGTGAAGAGAAAAAGCCACAGAAATGTGTGCTGTCTGCAGGGTCAGAGCAGGAAGATTATGATCTTCTCTACAGCCTGTTTATCTTGAGCTTCAGCAGCTTAACAAGTTAAAAAGAAGATGAAGGCAGCGAGCAAGTCTGCATCACACACCAGATGTTTTCAATACTCACTTCAGCCTAGGGGGAGAAACAGCTTCTCCTTCAGACACCACTCACTGCAGTGACCAGGAAGGTGATGCTCCTGAAAAACCTAACACACAGTCAGCAGATACCAATTTATGAAGGTCTATTATTCCGTTCAGAATACACATAATACTCTGTACTCTTCCAGTCACATATAAAGTGGTGAAGCTAAATTCACCAAACAAGTGACAGATTTTGTAGGCCAGAAAGATGTCCCTAATAAGAAAAAGCAGTTGCATAACGAAGGCATAGAATTAGTAATTTTCACAAACATTTTTTCAAAGCTGAAATAGTTATATGTCAGATCATTAAGCAGCAAACTTACATGCTAGAAATAAGTGATGCCCAGGAGCAGTTTTATAAAAATATCACTAAATGTCCACTTACATGCAAGAAAGAATACCACAGAATTATAGAATGGTTTGGGTTAGAAGGGATCTTCAAGATTACCTGGCTCCAACTCCCTGCCATGGGCAGGGACACCCCTCGCTAGACCACATTGCCCAAAGCCCCATCAAACCTGGCCTTGAATGCCTCCAGGACGGGGCATCCACAGCTTCTCTGGGCAGCCTGTGCCAGTGCCTCACCATGCTCATATTGAAAAGTTTCTCTTGTCTAAAACTACCCTCTAACTTAAAACCATTACCCCTTATCCTATCGCTACATTCCCTGACAAAGACTCTCTTCTCAGCTTTCTTTTAAGAAGCAAATATAATAGATACAATAGTTGGTGTAGAGAAGAAACCAAAGCTGGATATAAAGGCCAAAATAATTGTATGAAAAAAGTTTCAGTGCAACGTATCAGAAATGAAAGGAACTTGTAACAGCAAAAGGACCTACTGAAAGTTTCTGGACAACAGAATCAAGAATCAGGACTTTTTTTTCCTGTGTTGCCTCTCAGTCTGAAGAAGAACAGAAACAGCAGCAGCGCTGCTGGAAAGGGTGAAATTTTCAATACTCACACCAAAGACAAACTACTAAATACATACTTCTGCTTTGCATTTGGGGAAAAGCCAATATTTGGATTGCAACATGGACAACCACTTATTCCAGCAGTAACATAGAGGAGGCCTTTGGCTGGACAGGGGCCAGGGGAACGCAGCCAGCTCTGTGCCTGCAGTGCCACTGCCGCGCTCCAGGGCTGCATCCCCATGCACAGAGAGCAGCAGCCGGCACCAAGGGTTCACAGAGCTGCCACTGGCAGGAGGGCATCACTTCCAAAACCTTGGTCAGAGCAGAATTCTCAGAGCTCAATCTATTTCACTGACCTCAGTCTATTTCAGGATTAAAAGAGGGCTTCAGTGGTGTTTGCAAAGCCCTACACGAGGAACAGAAATTCGGAAACAAGGTTTGACAAAATACAGTATCTAGAAGCTGAATCTAAATGAATAGTAGCAGTTGATGAGGGCTAGTGCTCTTATTTTTAAAAGGAAGACAATTCAACACTCCGGTAGCTCACAGCAGGCAGCCTGGCCTGGGGGAAGACACCAGGCAAGAGCTGGAGCTGCTGCATGTCCACACAGCAGAACGCCCGAGGGCTGACCCGTGGCTGAGCTGCTCCCCTTCCTGGTCAGCGAGCAGGAGGCAGGTAGCGGGTCTGGCAAGGTGCTCCTTTCAGACAGTGGCTAACACCAGTGCCAGCGACGTAATTCAGGAACAGATGAGGCTGAGCATCCCAAACTAAAGAACTTTTTTCTTTCACATATTTTTAAATTGCTGCCACACATCCATGCACAGGCAGACAGATGCTCACAGAAACAGATGACGTGCTAGGTTTACTATCGAGACGATCAATTTTCTCTTTGTGTGCAGTAAAAGGCCTCCCTGAGGCTATTGAGGACAGGCAAGGTGGTTACAGATATCCAGCAGGCCGCTTACTTGGCACTTCGCTGGTGTCCAGGGATGTAGCACAGTGCGACCTGGAAGCGGGGAGGAGCAGCACCGACGCAGAGTTCGCTCGGGAAAGGTGGGAGGCAAGGCAGCCTGGGAAACACTGACGTATTGTCTTTCCATTACTGAAAATTACACTTTGTGAAATAGCATTAGATCATTTTAAGAGGTTTATATAAGGACACTGAAAAACAAGTCATTTTGCAATTTCTTTTTCTTAAAACATCTCCCTCTTTCCAATTCCACTCTGCCTCAAGTTGTGAAAACTCAGCATGCAGTAAGCCCAGTGCTCCCAGACATAGGAGGCCAACCCCTGCCCAAGTGAAACCTTCCAGCTGTTCCCGGCTCCTTCTCTTCTCTCCATGAGACGAGCTCATAGCAGTGCCTTAATTGCTTGTTTAGGAAGGATGTGACATGTTCCAATTTAATACATTTAGCCCTTCTTAGAGCAAATGTAGAATTAAGCCTCAGTATGCACTTGACAGATCTCTTAGCAACTAGAGTGCAACTGGCCAACAATGGATGATTCACAGTTTTAGCAAGAGTGTGCAGAACTGGCTGCCAAAAGTCTGAATAAACGCACATTGCTAGACACTATGGTAAAATGTACCCTGATCTCTTTTAAACTATTATATCATAGAGGAAAGTTAAACTGCATGCATTCCAGCAGCTCGGAGTCTGGAAATACAATTGAACTGTAACATCTTGATTTTACGATAACTGATACTTTTATGTGGTTATTTTTGCTTAATTAGAATAATGGCACCTTTCAAAGGGAACTGCTGAAATCCATCCATTTGTGTAAATAGGGAACTGCTATTTCCGTTCCTGTCGCTCTGAAATGGGAAGGAGAGAGCGTGGAGGACACCACTGGGGTCATTCATCCAGGGTCTGGCTGACTAAAGGACGAGCTTACTCCCAGCCCACTGGGGACCGACCATCCTTCCACCTCCTCAGAGACCCATGGGACCTGCCAGGAGCAGCGGGAGGGGATGGGGCTACCTGGGGCACAGCTCTGTTCACTGTTCACCGCTCGTAAGAGGACAGCTCAGGATCAGGCCCAGTTCCCAGAGAGGACTGCTGCTGCTGCAAAGACAAGGTTGTTTGCATTTCTACAGCCAAATTTCTGCCTTCGCTGTCCAGTTTCACTCCATGCTTCAGATCTTGCTTTGGGAGAGTTCCCTTTACACACTCCATGTGGGTATTGTAATACACAACACTCAAAACCTTTACGAAATTTTGTAAAGAACAAACAGAATAGGAGGAGCACTGCTGGGATTAGTCCCACACTGGGAGAGCACCAAGGGTACGTCACAGCCCCTGCCCTTCCCAGCCTCCATTAGCGAGCACAGCTTTTCATCACTTAGTGAAAAAAAAAACAAACATTTAGAAGAGCCATGTCAGCCTCCCCGCTCCCCCAGCAGCTCAGCAGGTCCTGCCCTCCAGCCCCCCACTCTCTGCAGCCAGGGGACAGCTCAGCAGGGCACCAGCCCTGAGCTCAGCCCCTGTTGAGGGGCCATGGCTGCAGCCCCGTTCACCGCCAGCCCAGAGCTCTGGCACTGCCGCCTCCAGCAGCCCTCTTCCAGGTAAAGCAGATGTGTTTGGCAAAACGAGCAGCTTTCTTTGGCATGGGAGAGCAGAGCGCCCAGGCTGGCTGGCAGAATTCACCTCTAGAAGGAGGGCTGTGGTCAGGGGAATGAATTTGAGCACAGTGCTCCATGCTACCTTAATGTTTGTGAGACAACACTCTATAGACAAACCAGAGCCCAGGAGGTTTTTTCATCTGCTTCCACGGGCTTAGATCAAAGAAAAGAAATGCTGAAAGAATGTGGGCAGCGGGGCTGCAGGGGACCCAGGCACAGCCCTACAGCAGGGAGCAGCAGCACGTGCCTGTCCCTGCACAGCCAGCATCGCCATGAACCACGGGCTCCAAGCAGCACCACTGCATCTAGAATGAAATACACTGATCTGGCCTATGAGTGGATGACTCTCTGCAATTTTTCCACCCCTGAGCTGCTCTGCAGCCCTGGAGCACGCTGCTGCTGCTCGGGGAGCTGAAATGGAGCGCGTTGCTCAATGCTGACGTGAGCCCCCGCGTTGCAGGAGGCAGCGGAGCACGACCCGCACGCTCCCTCTGTGACCGTACAGGGGCAGCTGGTGACAGCACCATGAACCCGCACCTTCCCCCACATTTTCTGCAGCTGCCGGAGCACTGCAAAGCCAGGCCCGAACTTGGATCCCTGCATGTTGTGATAATCAGCTGGGGTTCAGAAAATCCTTCAAAAAAATCTAGTGTTCTGGCAACTCTGCAAGGCTTCTGAAAAAATAACAGTTTAACATCTGGAACAAAAATACTCCGAGGAAGTCCAAGAGCAACACGGCACAGAACATTTTCCCCCCATAGCTGTTGCTGTACAGCACTTTCTTGTCCCCAGCTCTGTGAAACTGGAACGCTCGCATTGAGATGCTGAAACATTTCATTGGAAGTCATGAAGGAAGGTGAAAAGATAAAGAGCTATTCATACACTTGAACATTTTTTAATTTTCTGGGTTTTGTTTATTTTTCTTCCTGTCCCATGAATTTCCTCATTCATTTAATGCATCTTAATCTTCATCAATATTTAACTCTGCAGCGGGAATACTGCATACTTTATGTTTTCCCATTTAAACTTGAGAGCAGAGGGGGGAAAAAATGTTCTGTGAGAAGAAAAACAGCCAGTTCTAAAGGAAACTACTTTTCCTTTTTCCACAAGATGTCCTGGAATAGAGTCAGGGAGAAGGATGAAAGAGAAAGGCGGGCAGCAACTACACCGTGCTGTTCAGAGCACTCCCAGTGTTGGGATTTGGGGCACTCCTCTCCTGCCTCTGGTGGCCCAGGTCTGAATCTGGCTAGACCAAGACTGGAAATATTTCTCAGGGGTGAACTCAACCCTCAGCAGACATTACCATGTAAGAGCTGTTCCCTGCAATAAAAAATACCACAAAATCATTCTCAACGAGCTAGTAACCTTTTTAAGTTGTATGATCCCTATAAATTGTATGCATAACTTATAAAACTTATACATTAAGTGCATATGCACATCCATACATGCACATAAGATTCTTTTCTTTCAACTGAGGATGTGACTGTTTAGCAAACTTCTGCTGTCTAAGAGAAATCCCATCAACTCTAGTATTTCCTGGGACAGCAGTTTCACACCAACGGCAGCAGGCAGGTCTGTAGGAATCTGCCCTGGGCAGAGCAGCACTGCTGCAGCCCTGTGCTGGCAGAGACGCTCTGCAGGACACGGCTCCGTACTGCACCCGAGGCACCCGCAGGAGGTGAGTTACAGCAGTGGGACCCACACGCTCACTGCTGCAGCAGTCAGGGCAGCATGGAGCTCACTGCACATTTGCATCCACCAGAGCTTCACAGATCCCAAGGGCCCTGAAGAAGTTGTGCACGCCCTCAGCTCAGTCAGAGAAACCAGAACTGCACTACGCCTTGGGATCCAACAGGAAGCAAAATTAGACCTGAAATATATTTCATTGCAGTGCATTGCATGGAGGATTTATGTCCATGAATCTCAGTGCACTGAGCTTTCCTGCAAAGGAAACTCAGGAGAGCATACGTGATTATTTCTAAGGAATGCCACTAACATGACAGGACAGCAGAGTCAGGCCTTGCAGTATTTACATCTGTGAGTGCACCCAGATGTGAGCAAGGACATGCGGTGCCCATGGTGCAGCCACTCTAACAGCAGAGCCCAGCCACCTGCCTGGGTCAAAGGCAGAGACAGGCAGAGCAACCCAACAAGTCTCATGTGCTGGTACACCCCCAAAACATGGAAATGCTGCAAGGAGAAAGGAGCTCTGACAGAGCTGGCAGTGGAGGGCTCAGATTACAGGACTAGATTTAATTACATCTCTCCTCCTGCTTGCAGCGGAAATCTAGAGTGGCATCAACAAATACTTGGCACATGAACAACAGCTTTCCAGCGCTCTCACAGAAGCTCTTGACTCCTTCCTCCCCTGTATGGCATGGGGCTTCATCAGGTGTCATGGGCAGGCAGCAGGGCCCTGCCTGGAGGGAGCCTGGCCATGAGCCTGAGCATGTCTCAGCCACAAGAAACCCAACAGGAGACACAGCTCACGCTGGAGGACCCGCACTCACCCCTTCATTGCTCCATGCACAGAAAACCCTACTCGAGTGAGCAAAAACTGAACCTACATAGACAGGAAAATCTCAGACCAGGAAAAAAAAAAAAAAACAAAAAACAAGCAATAGCTTTCAGCAGGCTCCTTGCAACTGAGCAGAGATGCTAGATTTCTGATGGCTTCTTTGTTCATTCAAGATAACCTCCCTTGATCAGAGCAAACAAGATCAACAGCACTTCAGAAAGAATACAAAAATGCTTTTAAAATTCAGCCTGGAATGTTTTCCACACTCATGAGATTTGCCTCAAGTTTTTATCTCCTCTCTTCATACAAATACAAGCAAAACTCATCAAATCTATTCTCATTTTCCCAATCAATATACAACTCTGATCTCTGCTATGAAACAGAGGTCAGAGCTACAGCCCAGCCTGTGTGGGTGTTCCAGTGGCACTGCTGTGCCACACAAGGGAATCAAAGTTTCTCCACTCAGAGCTGACCATCATCAAGGACCACAGCTCTAGAGTTCTTCAGGGGTGTTTGAAAGTGTTTGCTGCTGAACATCCACTGGAGAAACTGACTTAACACACACAAGAACAGTTGTATAAAAAGAAAAACAAAGTACATAAGGCATTTTATTTTTCAGCTTATTTCATTGTGACATCACACTCCATAAAAGCTAAGCAAAAGGCTCTTAATGCATTCTGGTAGAGATGTCCACTCTGGACAACATTCAGTGCCTTCCACACTACAGCTGCCTCATTTTAACCCTCCTGGGCTTTAGAGGCTTTCCAGCAGCCCTCAGCTCCCCGTCTCAGTACCTCTCCTCACAGGTTGGGGCCCCCCATCCTTTCACAGAACCTGGACAACCGGTGGCAGCTGGGGTAAGACCAGCACTATCACCTCAGACCTGAAGCATCACTTCATGGATCTTCATTCTCTGTTTTCTGGGTTGCTGTCCCCTCACGGGGGGCACAGACCCACTCAACTGCTGACCATCCTGGCTTTGCAAAAGCCTGCGAGCCCATCCTTTTGTGCTACCTGTGCTCAGCCTTCTTAGAGCTCAAGGGCAGCATAGTGCAGCAAGACGTCTGCCCTCCCACCGCAGCAGGACGAGCTCATCCCACAGGTGCACACCTGCCCTGCTCTCCAGGACTGGAGAGACTCCAGACACAAAGACAGCCTATGTGAGCCCTTTACTACCCCTTCCATCTTCCCCCAGGATCAAACTGGGATTGTGCAGCTGCATTTTAATCCCAGATCACTCTATCTGCCATAGCTAACCCCTCCCTTTCGGCAGCTGGCTGCCCATGGGATACTTCTGCATTTTCACTGTTGGGCTACATAGAATGTAATGAATCTTTAATTAAATGGGCTTGATGACTAGAGTCATTCAAATTAGGCTTCATCAGCAAGACAAAACCCCAGCTGTCTTTCCTAAAGGATATAATGAAGCACAGTTTAAAATACCTGGAACCTAATTTTAGCACCACTGAACAACAGTTAGCAAAAAGAATTTGTGAAGTAAGCAGGGAATAGCTGAAAAGATCTTAAACAATCACGCATGCTTTAATCAATGCAGCTTTTAAAGAGATTCCTTCATATATGAGCAGTTTCAAACAACCTTAACAGGCTTAATGCAGCAAGGTTGCAGCTGGTTTCACAGGGGTTGTCACTTGCACACTCAATGCATTACAGAAAAAAGGTGCAAGAGCCTTAGAAAAGCACCTCCAGGAAGCTTATTGTAGCTCCACGACATGGAGCAAACAAAGCATGCATCATCAGCACATCCTCAACATGCTTCTCATCTATTTAGGATGAGAGTTAACACTGGGAGCTTCTCTTGTTTAATCTGCAAGAGAAATTGCACTTGGTGCTGAATGACTCTTCAGACTGACTTCAGTGGGAATAAACTATCCTGGATTTCAGAAGGGAAATAAAAAAAAGCACTAACAGAAAGTTAACGAGGTACAAACCAAGTTATGAATGGACCAAAGAAAAACTCTCCTAAAGCTATTTCCTGCCCTGCTGTGATCGAATGCACGCCTTTTAAGGCCTCCTCTTGCCCCCTTCCCGTCTTTGGGCAACACTTTATTGTACCCCGAGACTTTTCCCACTTTTCTAATCAGTTTCCATTATGTCCTTTTCCTTTCAAGTTCCCCACTGTTACAGCTCCACCAGGAGCAATAATGCTGAAAACAGCAGCATAGGCTGGATATGGCTTTTAAAATTGTCTTGAAATGGAGCCAAGGTGGAATAAGTCTGCTGGACAGGGGTTAACGCTCGGCTCCCCGCCTCCAGCATCAGCATCTCGGCTTCTGCCAGGCAGCCCTGCACACGACAAAGCGGAAAGTTTTAGAGCAGAGTCTAGCCCAGCTTAAGGAAAAAATCTTGACCTGTAAGTTTAGAAAAGGGCGTTATGAACCAAGGGGCTGGGTCTGGCCTCTTCCAAACCAGGAGGGGCCCCAAGGCAGAGCAGAGCCAGCCCAGCTCCAGCAGAGGAGCTCTTGGCCAGCACAGGGAGCTTCCCCCATGTCCTCCTCCACTGGAGGAGGGAATATGATGCAAGTCCATTTTCTGTATTCATTTTTTTCAATAAAGAAAGCCACCACCTGCCCCCATGCTCACATACTTTGCCATCACTTCTAATTAGCCATCTTGCCCATCTTCAGATATTTCTCTCAGCTGCATCCCCTCCTCATCATTTTGCACTAATAACAAGTAACAGGCCAGCCTCAGAGCTGGCTGGCAATCTCATGAGACAGGCTCTCACAAGAATTTCCTGCTTCTGGTTCAGCCAGACATACTGCAACAACAGACGCTCTCGCAGTATTCTGGCACTCCCCTTCCTTCTCCAGGCCAAGACCCAGGAATGCAAGTGAAAAAAACTTTTAATTTTTAGAATTTTAAAATAACTCAGCTCTTCTCTCTGCTGCAGTGGGTGCCTGGGTGGCTTCCACTGAGAAGAACTGAATTGGAAGCTACAGTGCTGTAGGCATGACCAGGAAATTTGTTTCCCAGAAAACAGGTTGGTAATACACCACCATAGTGAGACATCAGGGCAGTTTAGGGTCACAATCATTTGTTCCTCATAACATTTGTGTCTTTGGACTCCCAGCACACTGAAATGGGTTTCCACATGTCCTGCACTACTTCCAGCAAGCACTTCTATCAAGATGACCTAGTTGGTGAGAACTGTGTAGCAGCCTAAAGCTAAGACCTCTATCATGAGATCCCTCATGCACGTTCCTAAAAGCGTAACCTATGAGGCACTGAGGAAGCCAGCTTCCACATTCTCTGGTCTCTTCCACTGAACTACTGTGTGAGCCTGCACTTGGACAAGGCCGTTTCTCAGCGTGACTAACAGCTCAGCAAATACTTCAGATGTTTGCAGACTATAAACAGCCCACATTTGTACCTGGGGGAACACCTTTCTAAGCATCACTGCCGGGTCAATACAGTTCCCACTGACTGATCAGCTTGCGAAAAAGCCTTGCTGGAAATACAGAATTCAGACCACATACGGATGCCCTCAGAAACATCTCCTCTCATCACATGAGGTCTCACCCTGCAATACAGCCTAACCATACACCCATCCTTCTGGCAGGAAAAAAAGGCCATGCTGGACACAGGAGAGGGTGCCTTTGTGAAAAACACTCCCAGCACACTGGCAGCTCAAGTTTTAAGGACTGGTTTAGAAACTGCAGCCAGAACTTCTCAGTACAAGCTCCTATAGCAGGGCTGGGCTCCTAAATCACATTTAGGCTCAGAAGCAAAAAGCCCCGCCTTACAGAAATGCTGCACCTGGACTTCCCATTCCAGGCTTTGGCTGGAGGTCATAGAACACTTACCACAGCACATTAAAACATTAAAAAAGATCATGCTGCAAATCTCATCTATGAGTTGTCACCTACACTGCAGCCTCTGTGCAGGGGCGAGGGTAATGCCCTGCACCAGACAGCATGTGAGACGAGCTCTCCTTCTGAAGGAAAGCTGGGGTTTACAGCAACAGCCTCCTCACCTTCAGCCCCTCTGGGCTCTGGAGTAATTCCCCAAAAGCTATGTCTGCATCCATTCTCTATCAGGTATGAAAGGACGAGCCTACAGAAAGACTGATTACTAAAGCAGTCAACACATATGGGAGATGTGTCAGGTGCTTTATGCATCAACAATGAAGAGATGGCTTTTCCCATCCCTGGAGGAACATACAGACAGCAAGACACAAAGACTAAGTGTTCTTCAAAGATATGTGCTACATATGGATTTAACTTGTCCATAAAACTCATTGCAGGATGCATTAAGTATTACTATTTAATATTACTATGTGTGCAAGTTCTATTGTGTTATTAACCACACTCACAAGCACTGTGCTACAGTTTAAAAATCTCCTAGTCAACGCTTAAGGCTGAGAAACACTTTCAAGCTAAAACCATGTCATTTTGACAAATGTTACATTACATCAGACTTTCCACTAGAGAAAAACATGATCATGAGATCAGCTTAGGGAGATGGTACGTAAGCAGACAACACGGGAAAGAGTTTAAGCACTTTAAGCTAAGGGGAGCGATTACAGGCTCTATGTTAAGCACTGACACCTTGCAGGATTGAGCCCTCACTACTTACATCACAGACAAGACACAGGCCTTAATTATTTATTTTAAATGCTAGCATTAGATATGCACAGCAGTTGCCTGTATTCATCCTTTCACCCCACTCTGGGCTGAAGCCTCCAGCGAGGCCTACACGCAGCGCCTGAAGCTGCTCCTCAGAGCGGGCCGCAGCAGCCCCACAGCAGGCAGCCAGCCTCCCATCTCAGTGGGCACATGGCAGCCACTTCCCTCCTGTTAGTGCCAAAGCTGTGCTCCATGCCACGTGCTTAAATATTTGAAGTGACTGTCAATATGCATGTTGTAAGGCTAATAAAATTAAGACCGTTTTTCAGTACTTAACACTGTCCCCAAGAAGCTGGGTTTGTTACCAGTACAGTACCTCACATGCAATGATGTAGGTGAATTTGCCTTCAGGAATGCAAAACAGGGCACTATTTTTAGACAAGGACTCAGTGCGTAAGGTCTTACTGAGATTGTGTAAACGCTTTTATTAACAGCTCTCCATTTACATTCCAACCCTGAGCAATACAAACCCCTTTCTTAAAATGCTCTGTGAGTACTGATGCCCAGTAGAAGGTCTGGCAGACCTTCAGGAGCTCCCGTGAAGCTTCTGGTTGGGTGCCGCAATCTTGTGAAGAGAGTAAGGAAACTAGGTTAAAAGCAGAAGACTGGTGCAGAATTACAAGTAGTATCTTTGGTCTTTAAAATCGAGTGTGGATGGAACACATTTCATCTGCTCAAAAGCTTTCTGCGGTTTCTAGTGGCTGCTGACATCTGTGCCAAGGCTCCCTTAAGTATGCAAACAAGTCACATCTGGGAAATATCAAAGCGATATCACGAAAGAGCAAGCCCAGAGAGGGAGAAGACATGCTCACCCCAGGTGGAAGTGGAGCAGGACAGTCATGGGAGTATTTTCCTCACTGGTACCACAAACTCACTGTCTGTCAGAGCCTGGACAGCAGTACTGTTCTTTATGTTAGTTTCATCTTCCTTGGCATTTACTTTTGCTCCTGCAAACATGGAACAGTGCCATGGCAATCTGGACTGAAGGGAAGCTGCAGCTCCAGCCATTGGGTCAGGCAAGCCCACTGGGAGCATGACTGCAGCCAAACGATCAACACTAAAGCAGAAGGAGATGCAGCTTGAGCTCTTCCTCCCTGCCCAGCAGGCTCTGGTTACAAGCCACCAGGTCCCAGGCTCATGCAGCCTGCATGTGAGGAGCCTGCCATCAAGGTCATGGGTCCGCACTAGGCTTCCATGCAAAGGGCTTATAGCTGAGAGGAGGTTTTGGAAACATGGCAACAGACAAGTGTGTACCATCCAATGCCAGCCACATTACTTCTAGTCCTGCTTCTGTAAAAAACACTTTATGGTCAGCAGCAGAGGCACTGCAATGCACACCAAGCCTGATGACAGCTTCACTGTCAGAAAGGACTTTCAGCATGCTCATGGCATTATCTCAGATAAGATGGATGCCACTCCTGGCAGTCTGCCACTCATCAGACTCACCTGAAGATGTCTGCTGTGTCTGCCATTTGCAGATAGAAGATCAGCAATTCTGTTTTGCAGATTTTTGGTGATTTGATTACCTGTGAAGCAGGAGTGTAAGGACAGAAGAGTAGCACCTTTTCCAAAAGGCTCCTTGCGCTCTGGAAAAACAAACCACTATTTTATACCACCAATACTGTTATTTTCAGGCTCAGTCTATGTTTAGGAAAGTCTGCCCATAATCTCCAGTCAACACTGGCAGGTTATCAGTAGCCATCAGCTTCCCCACAACAATGTCAACCTCAGGGGCCACAGGAGACTGCCCTTCCCACAACACCTTCGTGCCAAGCCTCCTCAAGGACATTCTCTTCCACAGCACTAAGTCTGGCTCTCAATACATCAAACCTCTGTATGCCAAGTATTCACTACTAGGCCTTTCTAAGAATCATTTAGAAAGCTTGGATGGCAATATGTTTTCACAGCTGATGTGGAAAAGCTAGAAACAACATCTCCCAATGAGAAATCTGTGTTACAGAAGTGTGCTCTGTTTCTTAGGGTTAACCTGATTTGCTGGGGGAGAAAAAAAAAATCCTTTTCCACCATTGACATAAAATATCTCAGCTTTTCTTAATAGTGGAGTTGTCCCATTTTCTAGTATCTGTGCTATGATGGATATATGGAAGCAGACAAAAATTAACATCTGACCTCAGAGCATCCATTTGCAGTGCTACAACAGCCCACCTTATGCCACCTGACACCCTCATTAAGTCTGAACAAAGGTTCCTACAGCCCTGTAGTGCTGGAACACCAGCAAGGTGACTGCAGAATCCACAGCAGATAAGTGCCTCCTGAACTGCAGCTCTTGGACCTGCACTCATGACCTTCAGGATCACAGTGAGTGACTCATTATGAAGCTGCTAAAGAGCTATCAGTATTACAGCTTATTCATAATACATCAGCTGCTTAAGTGGGTCAGAGACTTGGATATCCAAGTAGCCTGACTCCAGCAGCAGTCAGTGCTGGCAGCTTAAGGAAAGAATAACGAAGAAAGGACAAGTATAGAGTGATGCCGACTCCAGTATAATTTTGCCGAACTCATTGTAAGAGGCAGTGTACACACTTTCAAAGCCAGATACTGCATCTGGATCAAAGTGCTGAACAGCTATTGATGGATCTTTTTTAATTTACATCCAGCCGCACTTTTGGACCCCACAACATCCTGGCAATGAACCTGACAGCTCAGTTGTGCATTGCATGACAAAGTACTTCCTTCTGCTCAAGTCTGCTGCCTGGGTATTTCTCTGGATGTCATCAAGTTTTGTACTATCATTCCTGCTTCATTTTTGCTGTACTATTTGCGATATAGAGCTCTTCTATTTGTCCCCTCCCCTTGCCTAGAATAGCTTTTCTGCACGAAGGCATTTATTTAGTTAGCCTTACTTCACACAGTCCTGTACTGCAGCAAGATCTCCTTGTCTACTCATACCTTTTCTGCTTATGCTGTGTTTCCAAGATGGGTAAACAGAACTTCACACAGCATTTCAGGTCCAGGTGAATAATCAATCTAAAATCCATTAAAAGAAGCATTTCAGCAATACTAGAGGTATAGTGTTTAAAAAAGTTTTGGAAATGCTCATCTAGAAGGGAATGTCCTGACTCAGAGCCCTGCAGTCAAGGAAATCTGGAAAAATAGAGTTATCCAATTCACATCCTTCTCCATCAATATCTTCAAACAGTTTGCATTTGCCTCTCAACAGCAATGCTCACCTCAGCTCTAACTACCTCACTTCATCAGCACAGGCATTAGTATTCCTGTTAGAGGCATCTAACAGGCCATGAACTAGCAGTAAACCTCAGGGAAACTTAATGGCTAGCAATAGCCACAACTCTACTCTGTGCAGTCACTGGAAGAATGGGAGCTGCTTGAGAGCCATCACCTTTACTGTTTCAAGCACAGAGATATCACACACAACACAGTTGGGTAGGTGAAACTCTCCAAATCACTTGAATTGCTTGCAAAATGAACTCCTGCAGGACTGGTAAGCATCTCTCATCTTTACAAACACATATAGCCTGGAATTTACTGCTAAACATTTAAAGTACTTTTAAAACCCACAACTGCTTGCTATTTCTGGACAATGGGCCAAAGCCTGGCTCCATCTGTAAAACATCCATGTTTCCAGTTAACTGAACACAGGGCTCTGCATGGAGATGCCCACCTCCATGGCTGTTGGCCTGCGATATAAAGGACACCAGCCGCAGGGCAGTGCAGAAACAGGGGTGTGTACATGAAGGACTCTCGCCCAGGGAAAGCACCCCATGGGGTGTGGGAGGAAAGACAGCTCTCATGTTACCCTTTCTTACAGGACAAGGAAGGAGAAATCCAGAAAAGTATCACAGCACTGCTAATAGTGTCCAATTATGTGGCAGGTCTTATTTCAGCTTGCTACAGTGGCCAGCTGGGACTGAGTTGAGACAGAGGATCTGATCTTGCCAGAGAACTTCAGCTGGCATTCAGAAACAGACACCAAGAGCCAGTTCCTTTACTGTTAACACATACAACCCTTCCAGAAACAAATTATCACAATTATTTTTTGAAGATAGTGCCAAGCACTGAATTTCCACTGAAATGAAAATGAATTCTGTGAGTCTCAAGCTATTTTTGATACACTTGTTTGTTTTTGCCATTGACTCAAAGTAACTGAAAAATAACATACCAGCTAAGGTGAGATGAGTTGCCTTGGATGACTGCAAGACCTGAGCCAGGTACATCTCAGCCATAAAACACTTCATTTGTCTATGGGTTTTTTTTTTCTTTAAAGGAAATATTACTACTACTGCTACAAAAGAGGCAGCAAGAAAAGATGTCACCTGGCGCTGTGGGCTCACCACTCATGCTCACCCCAGAGCACAGGCTGACCAGTGCTTACTGCTGGCCAGATCAGACACCAGAGAGAAGCTCTCTTACAGTATACACATTGATTGAATAGAGATGTGTATGAAAATAGTGTTTAACCAATTAATGATCAGAAGTTACTGGCCACAGTAATTACCTTCTTGATAGCACATTCTCTGCAGGCAGTAACTCATGTAAGCCTTCCAAAAGCAATGACTGCTACACAGAGGTCTCTGCACTGGGATAAATTCTGGGCAATGAAGATTCTTGCTTTGTGTAGGTGACGTGTTTCAGGTTAGACAACTAATAATTCAGCCTATATTTTTGATCCAGCACTATTTACCAGGAGACGTATGACAAAGACAAAAAATCGTGTGTTGTTCAGATCTCAGAGAAGCATGGACACCATTTCCATGGACTAATTTGTGCCACTAAGCTCACCACATGCTCCATATGAGTGGAGTAACGCAAGTTAAAGCTTGCCATACAGTCACCTCCTGCAGCACCCTCAGTGGAGTCAGGCTGTGTCTGCAGCCAAGGTTGAGTACTAGACTGATTCTCCAGAATCGGTCTGGAAAAAACAGTAGGGGAACAGTAACAATATTGGCAGAAATGAAAATCTAGATGTGCTTAATTTAAAAAGCCAGTGTTCAGACCAGCCATGCTTGCTGACATGCTGTGTGCCCTGGTGACCTCACCAAGAGGGACAACTGGAGGTAATGAGTTTGTAAAGGGCAACTGGACTTGTTAGTCTCAAAATCCCACTTGATCCAACTTGAGCCACATTTATGTTTCCATGTCAGGAGCAAGTATGTTTTACAATTAGCCAAAAATTTTACAAGCTTTACCAAAATGACAGGCACATGCCTGAGCTGCAAGACAGACACACACCACCAGCGATCAGAGCTGCATTTGGAAGTGGAAGCTTGTGAGAGGCAGAGGGAGGAGATGCAGATATGTGCTTCTCCCTGTGCATGTGCATCCTGGCACAGTGCTGGGAGCAGCTGCTGCTTGTGCTACCGGTACAGCCTGGGAAGCTTGGCTGCAGGACCTCGCTCTCTGTACCAAGGCATCTCAGAAGACAGCAGGGAGAAGCAGAGCCTTCACACAGCAGCTCCTCCGCAGGCTCTGCTGCTCTCTCAGGAGGTGCTGTCAGATCCCCCCACGAGCAAGACAGCACTGCAGCCTCCATAGGAACCCCCTCCTCTGCAGGGTGCATGAGGTGCTGCAGGACTGTAGGGAGCGCAGGGTTAAAAATCGATCCAGCAGCTTGCGCTGGGGATATCATGAACCCACCTTTAAACCTTCAAAACAGAACTCCAGCAGCAACTGTGGTAAACTAGCTTTTATGATGCTTTTAAGTGATGCAATTGTCAAAGAGAAAGATTTAGCTTCAATTTGACAGTCTGGTCAGAATTCTCCTGGGGAAAAAAACAAGGTAGCTCCAAGCCATATATATAAGTCAGAACAGTAGAAAAGGCTTTTTTTTTTTTTTTTTTTTTTAAAGGAAATGCTTAAGGTTATTTGGAACCCTTAACCACCTAGCATTTGCACTGAACCATAAGCTCACCAAGGACTATTTATCACAGCTAGAGGAGCAACAATTAGAAGGTACAAAAGCTGACATGTTTGCAAAATAACAATAGGTGTCCAGAGGAGATTAAAAGCACACACTTAAAGGCCAAATTATTTCAAATCTTTTGGTCAGCACTTCAGATATTGCTGAGATGTAGCAATTTAATAACAAAGTCTAAATACTGTCCCTGTTAGAGGAGCATGAAGCACAAGCTGCTCTTAGACCATCCTTTGAGATTGTTTTACAGTTCTATAGATAGAAACCAATTATAATGAATACAGTCCACTTATATTGATTTGACTAGAAGCTGCTTCCTAATATTGTCATTACATCTGTGATCACAGTAGCAAAATTGAAAATGAAAGAACGTAGTTCTTGGCATAGCCCATTTGCCTAAAGTGTCAGCTCTATTAACATAGGGCCAGTTACATCAGCAATGAACCCGGAGACCAAAGCAGAACCTCCCGAAACCACGAGGCAACACTCCAACTGCAAAGCAGATGGAGGGGGTAGAGCCACAGAAACAAGTTTAATCTGCTTTTGAAGCAGACTGCTTAAAGAGGCTAAAATATTCCTTCCACATGTCTGAGACCACAATTACATAGGCTCCTGATATAGGTCTACCTGATACTGTCAAAAATGTTATCAACTTTCCTCAAGTACTATTTAAGAAGAAATGTAAATATTCTCTGATGTTTAACTTTCAATTAATTTATATGTTAACACCAAAACACTGGAATGAAACCTAAGAGAGCGTATTGAAGAAAGCACTGATGTAGATTTTGATGAAAGCCACACGGTTGCCTTCTGTACCCACAGTGGGCAGCACTGTGGGCAGGAACTGGAGAAAGCTGCTGAGGCCCATGCTGAGGGAAAGCATACGTGTCCAAATGGCATACATTTTGGGGAAGATCATTACACTGGGTTCTATCAATGATATACTCTCAACGTTCTCCCTACAATGTCTGCAAAAGAGAACTAAAACCTAGGTATCCATCATCTCATCCTAGGTCTGGGACTTCTCCACTTGTTTTCAGTACAACTGAAAAAAGCAGTGACAACCAAAGACACTTTGGTTTTTACACTTTCATTCTGATTTCAAAGTTAGAATGAGAACATAGTGAAAACAATAGGCCAAAGGATCGTGTGCAAAATGGGAAAGATATTCAGGCACAAGCAGTCCAAAGAGAGGGGTGGGAGATGCCTAACGCCATTTCTAGTTTTTTTTGGTCAACTTTCACGTGAAGCTATTGACCACATTTACTTGCCAGCTGGTTTGGGCACCAAGCAATGACAGAGGGGTATCCCCTGGGGTTCCCACCAAGCTCTCTAGGCAGAATACTAATGTTAATCAGCAATGTCTCAGGTGAGGTGCAATAAAAGCATGCAAGAGGGTCAGTGCAAGTGAACAAGACCTCCAGGTTCTGTTATGACAGTCTATAGAACTAGGAATTATTTAAATGGTACTTGTTTTATTTTGTTTACTTCTTGCCTCTCTAGGGATCAGCAAATGCTTGTCCTCCATGCAAATAAGACAGGTCTTTGCCAGTTGTGCAGAGAAATGCTGGTTTAAACAATTAGCCAGCAAATACAGGTTCCTGTGTACCAGCACACACTATAAAATAATGCCTTCACAGCCTAATTAAGTTCAGGAGCTAGCAGAGCCTTGAATCTGTTTCTCCTGAGCCAAGCTTTTCTACTTCTTGGTAACAGACAGTTGTCCAAACAGAACCATCTAGGTCTACAGAGGGAATGGAGGTGATGTCAATCATTTAGCAGCAGCAATATAACCTTACCTGCCTAAGCAATATATAAATAACTCCTCACCCCAACTGCTTCTCTGAAGGCTTTCTGCTTTCTCACAGGCAACAGCCACCTGGCCCAGGAACCACTCCTGCCAGCACCAGGCTGCAGCCCAGCTCTTCCACTCTAGGACCGCTGCTCTACACAGCCCCACAGAAGCCCAGAGAGCTACTCAGCACTGAGGAGCCAGCTACATGGCCCCGAGAAGCTCTGCAGCACCATGACTGGGGACCCAGCAAGCAGATTTGGGAAGAACCCAGAGATGCTCAAGAGCAACAAAGAGGATCTTCCAATGCTTGCTGAGAGAATGGCACTCAAACATACTCCTGTGCTACTCATAACCCTGTCCTCCCACCTCCTGTGCTGCCACAGTGCAGCCTCACAGGTTGTCCCCAGCAGGTTTTTTTGGGGAGAAAGGGGGCTCTTGGGTGGGCATTTCCTCTCTTGACCACTAAGAGAAGAATCGCTCACAGTCATCTCTTCTGCAGCAGCTATTCTTTCTTCCCTTTGCAGCAGCTGAAAAGAAGCAGCTGCGTTACTGGGGGTGTATTTTGCTGAGCTTTTGGATTTCCATCTGTCTGCATAAGCACTGAAATGGTGTAAGTGCTGTCTGTGCTATCCCAAGCACATTAAGACAACTTAGACAGTAAGAGCAGCGTGCTGATGAGGGCTCATCACTGCACCTGACTCTGGTGTGTTCAGAAGGTGACACAGTTTATATTAGAGGAACAAACAGCTGAGAACACACTGCTGGAACAAAAGGTGCTGGAACTTGATCAGTGATCACAACATTTCCATTAGAGTTATTCAGCTTGAACATCAAGCGCACTTGTGACTGCACAGCACTAAAAACACCAGCTTATCCACATGAGCTATCTATCTCTGGTTTGCTTTAAGAGCTTTCACCTTTTTACCAAATCCAAAACTCCCCAGAAACTATGAATTTTAAGAAGTTCAGAAGTTGATAACACAGAAACATAATGCCTTGAAATAAGTCACTGCCTCTTGCAAACAAATAATTAAATGCATGACCAATTTTTCTACTTCACTAAAAGAAATACTGGGCTGTTTCCCAGTACTGACTGAACATGACCAAGTTGAATTCAACTTTTTTTTTCCTCTCTACAATAACTTGGAGCAAGAACAAACAACTTCAGAGGTTGGGTTTTTCTGTTTTTTTGGTTTTGTTCCAGGCAGACAAACAGGAAAGGATCCAGTGGTGCTGGAGGGGTAACCAATAGTGTATCTATAAAGCCTGAAAGCTCAGTCAGAGCTATTAAAGATTGCTGCAGAAATTTGCCTGCTACATAGTGTTGCAGTAATTGATGACAAGCCTTCTTAACAAGGAGTCTAGTCAGTGAAAGAACATGCTGCTATGGTTCTTAAATATTGCATTAAGGTTTTCAGCAACATGAAATGGGGGAGGATGGAGATGGAGCTGCTCAGTGCACACATCTGGCAGGCAGCTTATCAGGAGGCACTACGTGTCTGAAGCTCCACCTGCATATTCAGCCAGTCCTTGGGATGCACCCTGGCTGCCCCCATGCCCTTCATCTTCCACTGCTCCTATCAGGTTTCAGAGCCTGACCCACCACATGCAGGCTGCCTGGACACAAGCCCTTCCACCAACACTTCACAGGAGTGGAAGGTACCCTGCAGCCCTGCTCCACCTTTCCTCCAGTGCCCATGGAGATACTGGAAGGGGCGAGCAAGCCCTGCCTGGCCACAGTGCCAGCTGGAGCAGCTCTCCTGCGCTGTGGGAGCTCCAGGGCAGGAGCACATGCTCACTGGATGGGCTTCACATTAACTGGGTTAAACCAAGCGTGTGCCAACCACTCTCTTCAAGTATTCATGTGTTATGCTTATGTTACATAAAAAGAATAAGAAACTGCACTTTGAGGAACTGGTAGCATACATAGCCCACACCCACCCTCCTCCCCTCTGACAGCCAGCTGACGGTGAGTGACAGTGTGCTAACACAGCCCCCTTCACATCCACACCAGGCTGGCCAAGCCAGCTGGGCTAGGAGCAAAGTCCTCCAGAAGCAGCACAAGGAAACTGGTTTCACAAGGCTGCATTATGATTTTCCATCAGAGAATCCATCCGACTAGCAGCAAGCTGGTCAGGGAAGGGACCTCAGGAGGTTTCTAGTCCAACCTCCTCTCAAAGCAGGGCCAGCTGTCAGAACAGACCACACTGCTCAGGGTTTTATCCAGTCAGGTCTTGAAAGCATCCATAGATGACGACTGAGCAGGCCCCCACTGCACTGTCTGGCTGTCCCCGCTACGGAAAGCCTTCTTATCCCATTAAAACCTCATGCTTCACATGGCTAAGCACGCTGGCTGAGTTCCTGATAACTTGTGTAGGTACTGGAGGGTGCCAGCAGGCCCCCTAAGCCACCTCTTCTCCAGGCAGAGCAGGCCCAGTTCCCTCAGCTCCTGCTCCAGCCCCAGAGCAGCTTCACAGCCTTCCTGTGCAGGTGCTCCAGTTGTTCAGCATCTTTCCTGTACTGAGAGAGGGGACCAAGCCTGGACACAGCATACTCATGAGGTCTAACGAGTGCCATGGCACAGGCCCTTCCTCTGACCCAGTGTGGGCCCTCCAGGCAGCCCAGACCTCACACACAAGGAGCTCTTTAGGAAAGCTTATCACAGACATTCACCAAGATGCATGTCAGGTCCTCCACCAGATCCAGGAAGCTGCACTCCAGTGCTTCTTTCTGAAGCCCTGTCTGTCTTTTTGCTGCTTTAAGCGGCACCCTCATCACTAACTACTCAAGCAGAGCAGACTCACAACGACACACCAGTGACTTGCAATGCATAACAGTCCCCAACATATGAGGAAGGAACAGGGAGGGAGGAGGCCATCTTGGGGCCCCAGGGACACCCCGGAGGAGAGGGGCTGCTGCACCAGGCCCCATCCTGCAGGAATGGGTAGCTTCTCTCTGCAAAGCACTGCTGTAGCAGAGCTCCCTGGAGAATGAACTGTTATAAATAATTAAGTTACAGGTTCAGACAAGCACTACACTTTACTGTTAGTTTTAAGAGGATGTTTGTTCAATTTTTTTTTTTTTTTAAATTCATAGAAAGCTCATGGGAGTGATTGTGCCATCACTCAAGGAAACTAATAAGGGTCAAATTATGCTTCAAAGCTTTTTCGCTTATCTTGATTTATGACTCTGCCTGGACAAGTGACCCATGGAAAGAAATAAATCTGTTCTGCTGTTTCTAGTATAAATTTGCCATGTTCAGGCTTTATTTCGCATCACACCCAAACTGCTACTTCACACAAAATACTGCTATCAGGAAGGAACCTTGTCTCAGGCCCAGCAGGCATGGACCAAGCAAAAAACAAGAACATAAGCAGAATAGATTTCTTATTATTCTCAAACTGACAATAAACTGTGTAATTCAATGATAAATTGTTACCATATGCATCCCCTCCAGCACAATCCTTTTTAATTTTTTGTGGATGCTGGGGAACAACATCTAATTATGATTAAAAACAATTTAACATACTTAGAATTACATAAGTAAACGTCACATCTTGCTTTTTTGTTAACAGGGGAGAAAGCAGACTGTTTTACAAAACTGATACTTACAATAAGCAGGATAAAACTGATGTGGGGCTTGATTTGCTGCTGTTAACCCCGGGAGAGTGCTAATGCTATCGGGTACTCACATTCAGCTCCACTTCACTGAAGGGCCCTGCAACTCCTCCTCTCCCTCGAGCATGGCCAGCACTCCCCCATCACTCCTGCAGCCTTGAGCTGTCTTTGTTCGCTACATTTGCTGAACCAGAAGAGCCAGGAACACTGAAGGAAGGAGGAAGTAACCCGCTTCCTTGTACAGAGAAGTACCCTACAGCATTTTATTCCTTGTTTCGTGGTTTTTCATCTCCTTATGGCACCTCAAATGGTACAGTAAACAGTTACAGTCACTGCCGCCCTGCCTTGTCTCTTCGTACTCACTATGTGTTGGCACAATACAAGACCTCCAAGCAGGCAAAGACCACACTGGGCTGGGGTCCCAGCTGTATGTCCCCCCGCTTCTGCCAGGGCCCTAGCTGGGCACTGTGACCATCAGCCCCAGCTTCCAGGTGCTTCTGGGCTCCAGGGAACACCCAGGCAGGGCTGACACCCACTCCAAGCACACACCTGTGGATCTGCCCCAAGTGCAGACCAAGCAGAGATGTTTCTCCTGAAGGATGCTGCAGTGCACATGGCAGCACACATAAGCAGCTCAAGGGAAGGGCCCACACAAGCTCGCTGGGCTCTGGCTGAGCTACAGCTGCTCCTGGGAGCAGCACATGGCACACACGCTCCTCCAGTGCTGCTACCTGAGAGCACTATGAGGTGCTCAAAGCAGCAAGTACATGTGTGTGCACAGGGAAAGGCATGTGGGTGAGAGTCCTGCAACACCTCAGACTGGTTGTTGGACAAGATTCAAGTGAACTTCATTACCAACACAAGGGCTCCATACCAGAGGCCCCAGGGTTATGCAGACCATTACCTGCTGTACTGCAGCCAGGGCAGCCCCGGCCAGCCCCACACACACTGGTGAGTGCTCATAGAACCCAGGCCCACAGCAGCACTGCCAGGAGGGCAGATGAGAGCAGGTCCCACCACAATGGGCCTGAGGGAATGGGAGCAGCCAGCACAACAGTCCTGCAACTTGGAACAGGTGAGTGGCTCCATTTCCTCCACTGCTCCTCAGGGAGGTGATGGGGTGGCACCTTCCCGCCGGCTAAGGCTGTGTACACACACACGGGCTGAGCACGTGGAGAGCCCTCGGCTGCCCAACGCCCACCCAGCAGCCACCAGTGACCCTGCACCACACCATGGCCACAGCCCACGGGCAGTGCCAGCACACGAGGAGGGGCTCCACACACGGGCTGGCTCCACTCAGGGGCACCTGTAACCCCACAACACAGCCCCAAACATGGCTCAGACCCTGCGTGCCACGAACACGGCTCTGCCCCACACCCGCCCCTCTCGGGTGCCCCATGCAAAGCTCTGCCGCCGGAGCCCCCACGGCCGCGGAGGGGCGGATGAGTCACGGCCGCACCTCCCCGGGCGGCGCTAAGGACACCCCCACAGCCGGACCGGGCCCCGGGCCGCTCCGCTCAGCCCCCGCGGGGTCGCCCCCCGCCCCATTCCCGCTCCCGCACCTCCTTCCTGCGGCTGGGCGCGCCCGGGCGGGTGAGCAGCGCCGTCTCCTCGCAGACCACGGCTGCGTCCTCCACGAAGACGCAGTCGGGGAGGCTCTCGTCCGCCGGCAGCTCCAGCACCTGCAGCCCCAGCTTGCCCCGCAGCACGCCCACGTACAGCTGGTGCTCCCGCTCCGCGCGGGCGAAGTCCACCTCGGGGCCCGCCGCGCTGCGCAGCGCCTGCCGGCACAGCGACTCGGGCAGCGCCCTCACCACGGCGTGCGTGCAGCGCCCGAAGGCGGCGGGGCCACCGCCCAGCCCAGCCATGCTGCGGGTACCCGGAGCGCTGCTTAGAGCGCGCGGCCGCCGGCCCTGGCGGCTGATAAAGCGCCGCCCGCGGCCCGGCCGCGCCCCATTGGCTCCCCACCAGGCACATTTCCATGGGCCGCCGCCGAGCGCGCTCCCATTGGCTGGCGGCGGCGGCCGGGCAGCGCCATTGGCCGCCCCCTGCGGGGCGCCTCTTACCTGGGCGGCGGGCGGCACCGCGACCCCTCGGCCTTGAGGGGCGGCGGTGCCCGGCCGGGCTCGGGACTCGGTGTCGGGCGGGGCGGGGTGCTGCCCATGGCTGCCACGGGACTCCGGTACCGCGGCGTCGGGGCCCGGGCTGCCACGCCGTACGCGGGCGGTGCCCGGGGCTGCGCTCCTGTTGAGGGAAGGGGCGCCGGGGCGTCCCCGCTGCGCTGTGCCCGTTGGGCAGTGCCCGGCATGTGGGATGGGGAGCTCCAGCTGTCCCCGCGGCGGTACTTCATCATTCTGCTCATCAGCCTGGAGGCCAACAACTCCTTTTTCCTTAATTTCCTAAGCCAGAGGCACAACCTGCGCTGACTGTGTGTCAGAGAGTTCTGGGAGTTACCTGGGAGTAAGGTCCCTTTTGTACCAGTGTCGTGCAGTCTCAGTGCACGGTGATCTCAACAGCCCCAGGGTCGCACTGACAGCACTCAGACACTCACATCTCCCTATGCTTTGCACCCACATGACCCTGGAGTGTGGCACGGCCACTGCTCACAGCACACACAGGGCCTCCCACGATGGAAGGCGCTCCCAAAGGCAGTCCAGAGCAAACGGGCACAGCCAACTCCAAACCACCCTTCGTGCCTTTCTACAGAACCGTGTGTCGGAAGGGCTCGTTCACCTGCTTCCAGCCCTTTGAGGCACCTGTCTCCGGGCTGCCATGGCTGAGGGCCTGTCCTCACACAGCCTCAGTGCCCCTTGTCCTCTCCCGGCCTGGCCCGTCACACGTGTGGCTTCTCTCCAGATCTCACTCCCTGGGAGACGTTGGGTGATGACGGCGGTGCTGCTGCCCTCCCGGGTGCCTTGGTGGTGTCTCCTCACCAGACCTAATGGGAAGACAGAAACATGGGTTTCCCTTCCAGCTGTTCTTTCACTGGCAGCTGTTGGTCACGGAGGGTGAGCTCAGAGAGGACTCCTCTGGCACACGGCTCCGTGTTCCCCTTCGGTGCTCAGACAGAAGCCGGGCAGCTGCCTCGTGGACACAGGCATGCGTTCAGTGTTTTGGAACGTGGCTAATGAATAACATGAAGGAAATAGCAAAGTGTGCTTCTAAAATGGCAGCTGACGAGAATTTCATCTGCATTTTTCACACGTTCTCCAAACCCCGTGTAACGGCGGCCTTTACTCAGCGTGCCTAGGCTCAGTTGTTTGAATAACGGTGATTCACTGAATAATGTGCAAATATTATTCTCCTTAAACAAATGGGCAGGCAATTGAGCTGCTAGCATTTAGGACGCTTTAAATTCCTCAGAAACAACTACAGATGGTATTATACTGCTTCTGGTATACAGTACGCAGTAGCTTGCAGAGTATAATGTGTAGTCCTTCCACAGCCAGTAAGGCCTATTTTTACCCATTACAGACTTGGGATTTGACCATGGGCAATCTTCGGTTTGTTTTTTGTTAGTGTGACTTTTCGGCAGAAGAAAAAATGCTACTATCCTTCTGCAATTTAAAAAATTGCTAGGGTTCCTATTTGAAAAAGTACTGAAAACTGCTGTTCTTGCAGCCATTGAATCGGAAAGTTCTGGTCAATACGCATTTCTTGACTTTCGTAAATACCTTGTGAATTTATATGCTCTGACAGTTTTTGAATCTCACTGAGATTACTGGAATATCATAGAATCATGGACTATCCCGAGCTGGAAGGGACCCTCAAGGATCACTGAGTCCAAGTCCTGGCCCCAGCGAGCACCACCCAAAAATCAGACCTTGTGTCTGAGAAGTAGGAGATATTACGTGATGCCATGCAACCATCTTGTACATGTATTAGACAAAACAGCCTCAAGTTGTGCCAGGAAGGCTTAGATGGGATGTCAGGAAGAACGCAGAGGGTGGCCAGGCCATGGAACAGGCTGCCCAGGAGGTGGGGGAGTTCCCTTCCCTGGAGGTATTGCAGACCTGTGGAGACGTGGTACTTAAAGATGTGGTTTAGTTGCAGACTTGCAGCGTTAGGTGGATGCTTGGACTTAATGATTGTGAAGGTCTTTCCCAACTTAAATGGTTCTGTGGGACAGTGTGGTTTGTCCTGGAGGCATCGCCACTGACCGGGCTGGCCTCAGGCGGCCACGGGAGCTGGCCAAGCATCTCCTGCAGGCCCTGTTGTGGGAGACAGGGCCAGAGAAGGGGGAATCTCTTTAAGGACAGTGGCTGTGAGGAATATAACGTGTCTTGGAAATACAAAACGTTGTCTATTTAGGCAAGGCTACAGACATAATTACTACAGGAACAAATCCTGTCTAGTTCCACAAATTTATAAAAAGGTGCAGAGTACATACCGATGAAGAACTGTTTGCTGATTGTGATTGTTCTATTATTTACGTTGAACAGAAAGGCATCCTTAGCTATCTAGGAATAGAAGCAGCCAGAGGAAAACTGTGCATATTTGTAATAAGATTAGCAAAATATCAGTGTACTCACAAATTAACATTACATAATGCGTTCCCACAAACTTGCTAGAGCTATGTTAAAATTCAACACATGCAGTGATACAAAATGGGTCAGCTACAGTCATCTACGTGCCATTTATTGCCTACCTTGGTGTATATCCAATATTTTCCTGCTGGAGAGACTACTGTAAAAGAGCAAAGCTGCCTCCCAGCAAGAAAAAAGCTGTGTCACCGTATGGAATTCATGCAAAATGATGAAAACCATTCCAGTAACAGAAGATATAATGTGGACCACTCAAGCAGTATCACAGAAAGCTGTATGTAGAAAGCAGAAAACGCTTAATACAGAAAATATAGAAAAGAATGCAAATCTCTTTTTGACTGACACTACACAGAGTCATCTGCTGGCAGTGACAGTGAAAAGAAAATTGCTTTGCAAAATGTAGTTGCGGAAGCATATGTGAGTAGTGCATTCACTTTCAGGAGAAAGCAATAGATATTGAAAAAGAAGATAGGGCTTAAAAGGTATGACAGAGAAGTCATCAATAAAAAGAGCAAAATTCGTCCATTTGACAAAATCGCCAGCAGCATATCGATAAATGGTTTTACAGCCATAACTTGAGAACAGTCTGCAGCTCTGTAAAAAGCCGCTACAAGGATGCGGGGAATAATTTGTCCTCCTTATCCGCAAGGCTGAAGACAAGCATGAGACAGATTCTAACGACAGGGAGCAGAGGAAAAGATTGCTGGGGAACAATGTGCAGCCTCCACATCAGATGTTTAAAAGAAGTTAAAAAAGTATCTGTCAGGAGCAGAAAGCTAGAGCTGGGGAAGAAGGGTGGATAAGAGGAGGTCTCTTCCAGTCCTGTGGTTCTATTATCATTGTTACACTGGAAATGACTGATAATTTTAGGGAAGTCAGCGATGTAATGATGATTCTGAAGTCCCATAACGTCTAGCAAACACACAAGCCTGGAGTACAACACAAGGTGAATGGTCACAGCTGGTCACTGCTGTCGAGCAGTGTGAGGGACAATGACAACAGAATTCGGAGCACTGCAGAACACAAAGGCATACCACACGGCTGAGTGCTCAGACGTGCGACCAGGCTGCCACGCGTGAACACGCACATTCCATTGCTTGCAGATGCAGGAACAGCACCTCTGGCTCTGAGGCCTTACTGACCATGTCTCACAGCATCACGACATGCTACCAGAAACTTGAGGTGTTGGAGACCCCAGGCAAGAAGGTCTCCAAGCGCCTCTGGCACCAGCAGTTCCCACTGTGGTGGCTGAGTCTGTGCCAGGAAGATGGAGAGAGACTGAGTTTCACATTTTAAAAGACCGAGCAGCTACTTCACAGCCAAATGCCATTATTGCAGAAGCAGATGCTTTGCAGGAAAAGCTCCCATTACGATCTGTGGATCTTCCATTCTCTTAGTAAAGGTACAGGATTGAGTCTCACTCACAGCCATAAAATCTTATTTTCATCATGCTTTAGATAGATGAAAAGTGATTCGAAGGGCTTCTCACCGAGGTAGTTGACAGTAATTTTCAATTTCTGCTCTAGTAGTATAATACAAAATAACACTGGGACTCTGTTGAACGGTATTTCTACTAAATAAGTGGTTGGGCTCCTCTTTTAGAGGAGGCACAGATCAGCAACATATAGGCAACATGTCACCTCACTTAACTCTACCCCGGCATATGGACAAGCTCCAGAGCATTTTACATTTCCCAAATGCTGAACAGCCTTAGCTCTGCGTGTAACAGGCCACTCTTGGAAAAGGAGACCAGTCTCTTCTGGGTGACGTAAATCAGCAAAGCATCTGCCAGCGTGCAGAGAAATTCTTTTGGGGAGCAGCATTTTCTCTTGCCTGAGCTGAACTCGAGCTATCTCACACAGTCTAACAAGGGTCAGATTAATTCTATATATAGCCGGGTCACAATATTTGTTTTGTCTGATATGGGATAATGAACTGGGCCTGTTCACAGCTGGCATTCTGCATACTCTGGAGAAAGAGGAATTTCCCTGAGCTGACAGCTAAGCAGTTGTTGGGAGACAATGCTGTCAAAGGGTGATTCTTTAAAAGTCAGCTTTGGCAGCATTGTTGCCATGACTTATGGCACCAGGGAGCCTGGAGAAAACTCAGAGGCTCAGGGCATTCTTAGCATTTACAGTCTTCCCACATGTTTTGTTACAATAGGTTGCACTAGTACTGCTAGGATCAGCTTTTGGATTTACTTGGCTGAGCAAACAGATCATTCTGGAGACAGCTGCAGAATTCTGATTATTTATGTGCTGTGCTCACGTGTCCTCACCTGCACCGTGCCTTACGTGCACTTCTGCCATTCTTTCTCTGCAGGGAAAAAACCCTTGTTCAATTGAAAAAAAAAAAAAAAAAATCAAAACAAAACAAACAAACCTGGGTTAGTTACCACAGCTTGCAATGGTCAGGACTAAAAAGTGACACTAGTAGTCTGTGGGAATTTATGCTGAATTACAATATTTGATATCTCTCTCACAAAAAAGAATGGCACCATTTGTTTCCCTGAAGGATGCACTTCCAGCAATATGCCAGAAATGCTACGCCAGCCACCAGAGAAAGTGGAGACAGGGCTGGGGTAAGTGCTTTGTAATGTGTTCTTGTTGTGGCTACCCTGGGAAAATTAGACAATAAGACTTTTTCCTGGTATTGGACAGCATTTTTAATAAAGTATGCTATTTTACCAGCTTGGCAAGGAAATATCGGCACCAGCAGGAGAAGGAGGGATGGCTCATGCCATTTGCACTTACACGGCTGTTTTTCAATGGGTCTCACAAACCCCAAACCAGCTGCTGTGAGGTGGTGCAGAGGCACTGCCCCAGCAGCACTGCAGGTGCCCCGCAGGCACAGAAGGGCACAAAAAGGCTGCCTGAGGTAGGGGTGGGATGAACTCTTTGGTAAGTCATAGCTGCTGAAACAAGGAAGCACTGATACAGAAAAGATGATGTACATGTTCGTTTTTCTTTCCTTCAGTCCTCCAGCAAAAATACACCTTTAACCACTAAAAAAGCTAGAGCCTAAAAATGCTGACTGATACAGGTTAATATTTTCTAAAGGACCCAAGCCTTTTGCAAAGTGACTTGGGATAAACATTAAAAAGCAACTCAACTCTCCATTTCCCTTTCTATGGAGCCAGCTGACCAGTTGGCAGCACCCCAGAGGCGTGGCAAGCTGTCCTTCCCTTTCATTGCCTGAAAAGCCCTCGTGAGCTCAGCAGTAAGATGCAATGACATTTGGCTGTACCATTTCTTGCTTTTCTTAGTTTGCATTTCCCATTCCTTCCAGAGGCCAGCTCCCCAATAATGAATTCTCAGCCTTTCTTATCACTTAAGCATCTTTTACCTTAGATTGTAAATGCTGTATTTTTTGTTGTTGATTTGGTCAATAACCTGCAAATGCAACCATGAAACTCTGTATTCACATGAAAATGGTAAAGTGGAATTAGCTTTTGTATCCTCAGAAAGAAAATACGGATATATATATAAATATACCCACATACATGTATCGGATATATATAGGTGTATGTACTCACATGAGTCAACAACTTTGTGGTTTCTCTTGTGTGCCTGCAAAGGGCAAGGTCTTCTGCCAGCTACTTTGGCACTAAGATCAGCGTTAGAGACAGATGAATACATCACAAGTTAAACAAAGACAGTAAAAGATTTCCAATATGCTTTTTTTTTTTTTTTTAACAGAGTTTATTAATATGCTCTCCTAGGTGTCAGAGTCAAGCAATAAAACATGAAAAGATGCACAGATTAGCTTCAGTATCGATGTATCCAGGCTCATGGCAATAACTACTGCTGTAATCCATCACAGAATAGACATAAAAGAATCTTTTCTTCTTCAAAGGGAAATATTCAATAGCTCTTTGACCCTCCATCCTGGCACAATGCGTAGTGCTTCCAGAGGAAGCGGGCAGTAAAGAGGGGGGTGATGCTGGTGGGAAGGCTTGCTGAGACACTGGGCGATCAGCTTGTTCCATTTTAATTTGTGCTGTTCCTTATCACTTGGACGGGAGGTTTCTGGATACCTCTAACTCACCAGCTGAAAAAGAATGGAGAAATGGACAGTTAAGGTACAGTTCAGAAAGGGACATTACTACTACTTCCCACAATTTCCCTGACAAGCAGTGCCACTGCACATGGCTGGGTCTGCAGGCAGCACGGGGATCACTTCAGCAGACGAGCTGACACACAATCTCTATCCTTTTACATCTGATAGTAATTAAATATTTTACAGAAATCCTACTGCTGTAGTTTTAGGCAGACATATAAACGTTGCCAGCCACATTATTTGAAAGGAAAGAATGTTGTCTTAATAAGCTGCTACAAGAAATCAGTTCACATGCTGAGCATGCTTGCCAATAGCTTTGCTGACCACATAAATTCAGTTCTGTTTGAAAAGTTTGTGAAATGAAGTGGAGAGGACCAGTTGTGCCTTTCACAACATAACTGCAAAGACAAAACCAGCACTGAAAGCAGATAGCTCTCATATTGATTTCTCTGAAAGCAGTGACAGAAAAGCACACTTCATGTATTTTGCCAGTTCTGCTCCTTACTGCTATAAATACATACAGACTGGTACTGCAAAATGCTCATATTCAGGATCAGAGAAGTGATACCATATGGTAATGAACACAGTAAATGGAAGAAATTTTACTGTGCATCTAAATCATAGAACCATCGAATCGTTGAGGTTGGAAAAGACCTCTGAGATCATCTAGTTCAACGATCAACCCCTCCTCACTATGCCCTCTAAACCATCCTTCAGTGCCACATCTACACTTTTCTTGATAACCTCCAGGGATGGTGACCACCATTTCCCTGGGCAGCCTGAGGCTAAGAAGCATCATCACTTTCTGAGAAGAAATTTTTCCTGGTATCTAACCTGAACCTCCCCTGACACAACTTAAAATATAATTTAGTGATTACTGTCAAAAATATAATTATTTAATGATTACTGTCATAGTTGCACAGGATATACAGACTTAAAATATAATGATCTGCTCACTTTAACAGAAGCATTAATGGAGGAATGAACTGAACCATATAAAGCAATTTTAAACAACTTTTTAATAGCAGAAGGAAAAGCAGTCTTTTATTTATTTTTCACCAGAGAAAGACATATTTTTAAAAATTAAGCAATTATTTCAGGCATGTGTACACTTCTGGGTTCTCTTCTTTCAAGGCCTGAAAGTCAAAGGCCTGGGGAAGCACCTCAGTAACAGCAACATCTGAAGTATCCTAAGTAGGACATACCACCCTGTGAGTCATTTTAAAACCTCACTAAAACAGTGAAGATGACAAGACAGTGTCATGTGGGAAGTATTTTGTTACAAACAGTAGAACTACTTTGAGTATAAAATGAGACTATGATCCCACACTGAATAACAAAGGAGATATATCAGTAGCTGTTGTATTTTAACAGCTGTCTGAGGTACCAGATTACTCTTGCTGTGCATGCTGTCATCTCCTGATTAGAAGGGGAGATACATATACATGAAAGTAAAGCAGCAGTGACATCATGATTTAAAAATACTCTAATAGAACGAGATGGCATTCAAGATCCAACTAACCAACAGAAAACGCATCATTTCCCTATTTTAAAGTTGGCAAGTATGGATCTAAAACTTGCCTTTTTCCTTTCTGTTTTTTTAATCTCCACTATCTTGTCCATGTAGAAGTTTCCTTTCCACTACAGGCTATTTTAATGGGATTAGTTATTAGAGTCAAACAGATATAAATCACTGTGCCCAAGAGGGCCTTTTTTCAATTTGGAATTTTTTTTTCCCTACTACATCAAATTAAAGCATTCCTAAATGAAGAAAAAAAAAAGTGAGATGTTACTAGTCAATGATTGTACTAATCCAAGTTAGGCATTTCTTTCCTGGTAAGTCAGAAAAAGAGTTTTAAAGTATCAAGCTCTTATTAAGCAACATTACTTTTAGACTTACTTTTTAGACATGACTCGTACTTTCATTTTAGTTTATGCCATCATTTAACTTTGGCACACTTCCTCAACACTCAGATATCTGGAGGCAGATTCCGCCTTATCGCTGCTGTCAGTGCAGAGTTGTTCCAGTAAAGTCACTGCAGATGTAAAAATGGGCAAAAGGAAAACCACCTCCATATGAGTTTATCTGTCTTCCCATGTGGTGTACAAATAATTTTGCTAGAATTGGGTACATCCAACAATTTCTACCACTGACCATGATTATCTTTATTGCAGAATTCCCCTGGGGCACTATGTGATGGAATTCCCTATATGTTGCATCTGCTGAATAAGTAACATTGTAGTAATTATCAGTTCCTCAACAGAAGGGAATTCATTATTCTGACCTTCATGTTTCTCATTTCAGATAGCCATACACACGTCCACCCAGCACAGGCACACCACTCTCCGTTACGTGTACAATGTTGGATTGTCTAAAACTGTTTGTGCATAATGATGCTGTTTGCATATTGCGTTGTAAATCACAGCAAGTCTACATTTTTGATAGCTTTGCAAAGGTAGTTTTACCTCCAGCTCTCTTCTCAACCTTTTCCTGCAACATTGCCCTTTTTTTTTTTTTTTTTTTCCCTCTAACTAAATTGTGTTCACTTACTTTGTGTCTGCACATGAGTTCTCAATTCTCATGTCTCTGTTTCAAAATCATGACCTGCACCACCTGTGCTCCCCTGGAACAAACTGTCAGCTATTGGGCAAATATATGGCACTTAGCCCACAAAATTTGGAAGTCACCCACAAAAAAGATCATGGTGACTATGGATGTGAGTGTCTTCCAAGTGAAATGAAAAATCCACTTTTTTGATCTAGTCCTCTGCTCAGTAACATCACACTTAGAAACAAACATGCACCATAAAATAAACATTGCCTCACTCCTGTTCACCAGAGAGAGAAGAATCTTTCTGTGCCCATTTTATTTTTGGGAGCAGCTGGACACTGCAGCAATGAGATGCCTAAGGTCCCAGAGGTGAGGAGATTGTCCCAGACTAGCAGCACACTGTGCACTGACAGTGAGGTAGGTGAGGCAGTTTTTACAAGCAACTCCTTGCAATTCTGTCCACATATTCAACTGAAGCCCCACCTGAAATCTGCAGATGAAAGCAGCTTTAGCTCGCACACAGCGGTGACAGAGAATGAAGATACACATCAGGCTGATGAGCACTAAGAAGTAAATTGTGTGCCCAGATGGAAATCAATAGCTCTCTTCATTCTTTGGCAAGATCTGGAGCTCTGCCGGCAATTAAAGCTTACCCAGCTGCCAAGTGCCCTAATTACACACACGAGAAATCTCACATTTCTTCTTCTACCTGAAGCATCCCCTGCACCACATTCATTAAGCTCATTAGAGTCAAGCCTGCTGCTGTCACTAGCACTGACACGTTTTTTAGAAAAAAATAATAATAAACCTCCCTGGTTTCACCTGGCTCCACCAGAGGCCAGCGGGCCCCGTGATGCCGCCAGCCCCCGTGCAGGGCAGAGGCTGGGCTGCCACTGCGTGGGATTTCCACAAGGCCCTTACGGGCATCCTTTTCCCTCTCCCACTCCATTTTCCCTGTTTTTCACCCCCCCTTGAATTTTGCAGCCCACCCACCCCCTGTCCAGGTCAGTTTCCATAAGGAACTGCTCTCCTGCCTGCTCGTTCAGCCGCCACTTGTTTCTTTTACTGGCGCTGAGCTCCCCAGGACCAGCTCTGGCTGCAACTCACTGCTCTGTGCTGCAGCCCACGGCAGAGCAGCACTTAGGGACAGAGCGAGGAGTGGCACAGGCGGTGCTGGAGGTAAAATGGTGACTTAGAAGCATGGCTGTGCTGTGTGGGGCTGTGGCTGCCAAGCAGCTGCGGGCGCTGGGCAGGCAGCACTGGGGGAAGCCGGCTGCCAGCTCCTGCACCGCCGGGAGCTGCCCCACTGTGACATCAGGGACCCGTCTGATTTTCCTGGAAATGAGGCCCTGTCTTTTACATCGCACATGCAGTCTTTGTGAGCTGAGGCAGGTTTGGATTCTAATAGGAAGGAGCAGATTTTTTACTTTTCTTGTAAAGAACAACACAGTAGAAATTTCTGTATAATCTCTTTCATTTTCCTGGTACATTTTTGGTGCTGTATAAATAACAGCAACTAATGCACAGCTGAACTTGAGCTGTGCAAAGAGATTCCAGGAACACCTCCTAATTGTCCTAGACCAAAATATGTTTTTTTTCCAGAAGCTTTCAATAATTCAGATCTGAACCTAATGCAATTAGCAAAGCTGTGCAAAGCTCACTGAAGAGAAAAGCCACTAAAAGCTCAGGACTCTTATTTTATCATCATGATTATCGTTTGATTATGAATTAAGTGGGAGCACCCATTAAGGATCCGTGGAGCCAAGCGCAAGGGCTCTAAAAGCTCTGAAAGACAGAGGTAAATCAGCATCCCGCTTAGCCTGGCACCTCAAGACCACAAGGCCCAGGGCACGGCACTGCACGGCTCACCGTGTGTCTGCACGGAACGGGCTGGTTGTCTCCATGAACCCGCACAATCAGCTGAGCAGGGTTCAGCTATATTCACGGAAGAACAGATAAGCTAGGGAGAAAAGAAAGGGCGAGAGGGAATCAGCCATTCCAAATTATGTATGAACGTGTAAGGAGGAGGGTTAAGAAGAATATTGCAAACATGCAAGAGTATTCACTGGTGCTGTGCCTTCTTTTGGCCCTTTCAATAGCACTTCAGCTCTGTTAGCCTCAGCCTCTGCCGCACCGCTCCAGAAGGGCAGCGAGGCCGTGGGGGCAGGTACAAATGAGCTGACCCTGCCAGACAGGCACAAGGGCACCTTCGAGCTCGTGGAAGTTGTCTTCCTTGTCAGAGAGAATCAATACGGAACAGCCAGAATGATTTTTGATGCAAGAAACTGTTAGAAAATCTCAATCTAGGTACATTTTTGTTTGAAAATAAATACTGCACTTATCCTCCTTTATCCTTTAACACAAATAATTAATATGCACATAAACTATTGCAAATAAAGGCTGGTGGGAGTTCTCCCTGAAGGAGAACAAGGCCATCTGTCCTTCAGCAGCCAGGCACAAAGGGATGCCCGGCTATTCCACAGGAGCTGCCAGTCAGCTCTAGGTGTGGGATCATCTATCCCAACAGGCAGCGTGCCACCTCCCACGCTGCTCAACGCTCTGTAATTTGCAGCACTGTGAACATGGTTTGTAATTATATTTGGTAGGGCCATAGGACATAAAGTACAGAGTTGTTACACTGGGATGCTACTGCAAACTCCTGTCTGGCATTAAATCCTAGGGGATTGCACTAAGGATAAGGAGGAAAAGGAGAAAAAGGTATGTTCTGAACTTTTGTTTAAGAGACTTTTTTTTTCCCCTTAAAACTCCTTTTAAAAATAATCCATGTGGAAAGGTTTTATTATTATCCTTGTTATTATTTTGTTGTTAATAGAGTCATAATTTCAACTGGGTGACATCCCGATAGGACTAGCAAGAGAAAAAAAAGGACTATTTATTTATTTAAGCCCAGGGCTTCACTATCTGTCTGGGTGCAGCACAGCAAGATCAGTTTTCTTCTCCTAATTTCAGTGCTTCATGAGCACAACTCTCAGGCAATATTCCAGTCTGGAACCCAGCTCCACAAGCCCCGTTGCTGATAAGCTGTTACCACGTCGGGTGCAATAGTCGCTGCCTGTCGTGACAGATGCTCTCCAGGACAAACAGCAAGAAGGAGCCTCCTGCAGAGACCTTAACAACGGAGTCCTACAGGACAGCTCGTAGAGCACAAAGGCACACGCTGTGTGACTCCTGGGGCTGGCTGTCCCGAGGGAATCGCAGCCTGAACGCACTGCCCCGCGAGGCCGTCCTCACACGCTGATCCCAGTGAAACACTGGAGGATTGCGGATTAGCAACTATTTAATTCATTTTGGCCTCGAAAGAATTTAAGAAGAATGAAAAGCTTGAATCAAAACTTGAGTAAGCCTGAAGCTATCCTGACATGTTTGTGAACTAAATTCCCTCCCAACACTTTTCTATTATTTTAGCTCTTGGATCGTCATTCTTGGCATGCTGGGACCAACAATGCCTTTTATTGTAGCCTGCCCCATTTTCATCTTGCACACAAAAGCAAAGCTCCCTCGGTGAATGCCATGGGCAAATGCTGCTTTCTCAAAAAGTTACATGGGAGAAGTATGTTTCATCTTTTGTTTGGATACTGTAATCTTCAGCCTCACTGAGAGCAGGATGAGTCATTCATAAATACGGCCTGTGGACTTTAAAGGTCAGCTATGCTTTTTATAACAAAAACCTGTTACACAAAATCATCCTGGCAAACCCAAACATTGACTTCGATTAACACATGACAAATGAACCACCTCGATAAACACTCCACCCATAAAATGCTACTCTAATCTACAACAAACTGCACCAAAACACGGAAAAGTGATGGAGATAAGAAGGTCTTGAAAAGGTCAAGGAAAGTCTGGGATATTTTTCACATCTATTGCTCGGCGCAGAAGCTTACAGAGAAGTCTGGTGAGAACGAGTAGCCTTGAAACCTGAGGCCAGCTTAGGAAAGATCCCCATCCAGCACACCTCACACACAGGATTGGCTCACAAAGGGGAAGGCTGGCAGTGAAGCAACAAGAGCCAGCTGTAAATAAGAATAAAAAGAATAAAAAGAAAAAGCTGTTTTCCAAGCACAATGAAAAGTTTAAACTCTTCCAGGGGCTTATGGCATTTAAATGTAATTTAAATGTGTTTACTTCACCCAACCCAGAATTAAGAATTACTTGGAAATTGTCGCATTGTTTCCTGTTGAGTCTTCACAACTTTTGAGCATCCAGGTGCTCGGCACGCTGTCTGACAAGCAGCCTGTAAGCACGGTGCCTGCTTACGAATTACATTAAACCTCATGTTAAACCAAATGGTTGCCCCTTCCAAGAGGTGCGGTGCCTTCGCAGCTGGGTTTTGCATACATCAGCTTAGATGCATCCCCCTCCCTCCCTGCCAGCCCCAGCACGGCGTGGTGACTGCCACAGGGATCTGCACCCTGCGGAGCTTCCCTGCAGCATGGCAGGAGCAGGGAGCAGTGCTCGGTCTGGCGCTGGGCGATGTGGGGCTGCTCGCAGGGGACAGGCTCAGCCCTCGCCTTCCCCCAAAGCCCTTCCTGCTGCCTCACCGCCACCTGCAGTCCTGCCACTCTCCTTCCATGCAAGCACACAGTGTCACAGAACCTCCAGCTCCTTCATCTCCTTACTGCTTCTGTCCTCCCAAAATGTGCTGAGTCTCTGACAGTTCTTTCTCTGCAACCTGACTCATGCTCGTTTGCCAAATCTGGGCTTCTCAGAGCGATCCCAAAGCCAGTGGGAGCCGCCTGCGGGCTCTCTGGCTTCAGGATCAACTTTTTTTCCAACCTGCAGACCTGCCTCTTGCTCTTCCTTTGACAACCCAGCCCTGGTCCCATCACACTGTAATACTTCACTTGCATACACATCCCTGCTGCTCCTTTCAGGCTCTCCAAGAGTGATGTTTTCTCTTTCTTCTGCCATCTCTCCATAAGGAAAAAAACATTTCCTAATTCTGCTCAGCTTACCGCGTCTTTTCTTTTAAATTCCTCGTCAAACTCACTCTCACCAGACAGCTCACTGTGCAAACAAAGCAATGTGGGTTATTTGGGATAGCTTCTCAATAAGCCATGTCACGTTGCGATTTAACTTCACCCTTCTCCCGTGCGCTTGCAGCCGATGCTGGGCTGGTGGTGGGACCTGAGGAGGGAAAGGCCGCTGCCCATCAGCCCTGCTCCTCCAGTGTGCGATGGCCCCATCCAGAGCCACGTCCAGACCTCAGGGTGCTGTCCCCTCTGTCCTCAGTTCTGCTGGAACTTGCTTGAGCTTGGGTTATTAAGATCTCTGGCCAAGGCTGTCGGCAATAAGGGAACTTCCCTTAAAGCACCTAGCAAATTTCTGGGCGCTGCCAATTTACCAAGGAGAAGGCTGTTTCTATTTGCAAACAGTATGAAACTGAAGGGAATCTGCAGCATTTGTTTCTAGTAGCCGATGAATGCTGGCTTGTGGAGATTAGGAACCACACCATCCCTATGCCCTGTTTATTCCACGGTATGATTAGTAACAAGTAACTTACAGGGAAAACTAGAAGGCTTCACGTGAACATCTAAAGACAGAAAACAAAGCAAGAAATGACATATATTTAAACATATTTATGCTACAGGATTTCTTTTGCATAGATCTAGATACTGGAATGCCTCATGCCAGATAGCTCTCCAATTTCTACATCCCAAAAAGTTTCTACATCCCATGGTTATTGTCATGGCTTCTACATTTAAGAGCTGGTTAAAGTTTGCTCTTGCAACCTCTGCAAGTTATAAAAAGGTCCATCCCTACTGATATATGTATTGAATTTGTATTTCATGTCACTTTGGAAACTAAACTCAGGTTTATTTTATACAGAAGAGCACAAAGGCTTACGGTTGACATTTTCCTAAGGTTCAAATTGTACTACAGTGAGCTAAGATCTTACTTCAGCATGCTTATAAGGATTCTGTTGGCAAGCGGCTGTAATGTGTTATTTTATTTGCAGTTAATGTCTTTAAAAACAGAAGTTATCAAAGACAGCAATTACAGAGCCTGCTTTCCACTCCGCTGTCAGAGCGGTAGAGAAGAGCTGTGCCAGCGACGCCTGTGTGTGCGTACACTGCCACCAGGATGGAGGTCTGCAAAGGGAGAAGCACCAGTGGAAGGACAGCAAGCGAGGCAGGGCTGAGGGAGTGCTCCAGTTCCACACCAACCGTGCCATGGGTAGCTCTGGCCAGAGTGGCTGGGCCACCTAGTGAAGAAGGAGCATCCCAACCAGGCAAAAAGGAGCTGAAAATAGGTAACGACAACTGGATGCAAGTAAAATTCATAAGAGTATGCTGTACAGGTACTGATACCGTGTACAGACCCCATTCAGGCAATCTGACCCAGACTAGAAATTCCTGAAATTTCTACTAGAAACTAGAATTCTGTGAAAGCACAGGTGTACCTCTGTCATGCAACTAAGAAAAACTCTCATGTAGGAAATCACCTAGTTGCACACGCACTTATCTTCAAGCTCACGCTGAGATCCCATGAAAGACAATAAGGCTTTAAGCACATGCTTGAAGGATTTCCTGCCCAGGGAAGGACGCTTTCCCTGCCCCAGCAGTGTCCATCTGTCTAGACACTGTTTGGGTTGGAAGGATTCACCCTTCTGAGAAGTATCTGATGAATGAAGGCAAGTGACAAGATGGAACAGAAATCCTACACTGCTTGGCAATTCTTTTGACGTGCAAAGCAAGGGTGGTAGCCCAAGGATGTGTCATTCCCCGCAGAGAAAAACTGAGCTCAGGGACTGTGGGCCACCTTCCTGCCATGATGCCATGCAGCTGGGTGTGTGCACGCTCCAGGGTATAAATCAGGAGAGACTTTACCAGGAAGAACTTACAAGGAAGGGGAGGATAAAATAACAGGAGAGAGAAAATATGGGGACAGGGTGGGGTGGTGTGGCTGTTTCAGATGCCAGCCAGCGAAGAGGATTAGAGATGTGTACCTTCTCAAATGTTAATATCTCTGCAAGAATCTGACCTGAAAGGCAGAGTTCAGCCTTACCCTAATGCACTTTCTGTATGTTGTACTGCATCTAGGGAGGAGAGAAGTAAAATCCATCTGCAACCGAGCAGAGGTCTTCAATGTTTGGGCAGAGCTCCTGGTGCCCAGACAGCCACCTCACAGCTCAGCATGCACTGGTACAGAATGGAACTTTTAAAATTTGTTTATTTATTTTAAAAAGTCAGAAGTTGAAAGGACACCTTTTTTTCCCCCAGAATGGAAAACTCCTTGTGCTGGAATAAAATAATTGAAAAGCTGCTGAAAAAAGAGACTAACAGTTAATCCTGCCCAAAGGATTGCTCTAAATTCTCCCTGGAAAGGCAACTGCATGTGGGATTACACAGAGTGGTTAACCAAATATTCAGGGGACATTAGTAATTACCATAGCGTCCCGCCACTTACTCTGTCAAATGCACAATTTATGCAACAAGCCCACAACTTCAAAAGGAATTTGTTTACTTTAAAAATAGTTGGAAATACATTTCCAGCCCACAGTTTTTCCCCCAATACCTTCCTGTCCCCACCTCAAAAAATGCCAGAAAGGCCCAGAGGTGTTTTGTGCAAACACCTTTCTGGGTGATTTTCTCTCGGTGCTGTTGCTCCCGATGTGCGGCATGCCATGGCACACGGCTGCTGCGCTTCCAGCTCCTGGGGCAGGAGCACCGCAGCCGCTCCAGGTCCCTCCTTCCCTCTTCCATGACCACCCCTGGGACGGCCATCGGCTCCAACAATAAACACTAGAGAGGGTCATGAAGAAGGGGGCTGCACAGAGGCTGACCTTTACATTGCAATTCCTAAACGCTAAGATTTATCAAAAATCCACCTCTGTAAAGAGGAGTACGGCAAGAAGTTGGGTGTCAGAGGTGGAGATGCGCGGGGATGGAGGGTGAGCTCACGCTGCTCTTGGCTGCATTGCTCCTTCATCAAAGTCAGCTGCAGCCGTGGCCCCAGTGGGCATCCCCTCCATCACTGCTTCAGGCCGGGCTGAGTCAGGACCCTATAAATACAGCGGCCCTGCTCCAGCCCCCACCATTTGACCTCCAGCCCCAACGTGCTGAAGCACTGCGCTGCACAGCCTGCCTGGGCTTGTCTTAGCCCCATCATTTCAGGGATGTGTCAAACTTAATCCAGGGCCTGCTCTTTAAACCTGATATACACATGTTTTGGTTCCTTGCTCATCCTCATCCACACCCTGGGAGCACCAGATGCCACTGGGGACAGGGGATCAGGGAGGGCCCTGACAGCACCGTGTTTTCAGAGCAGCACTTCAGCTTCTGATGGCATTTATGTAATGTTGTGGAATAATTATAGTTAAATGGAACTAAACAGGAGAATAAAATAGGCTTTATACATTACAAAGCTTATGCTGTTAACTGCCCTGGTGCCAGTACCCAAGAATAAAGTAATGCTTGGCAGTGTAATTTCACACACTTGGTCCAGCTGAATGCACACATTGAGATGAACCCAAGCAGTTTTCTGGACCAGTGCTCATCACCTTCCCCGTGGGTTTGAACGCTGCAGTCCCCACCTTCCCCTGCTCCTCGTGCTGGGGATAGGACCCGGCTGCCCTGGCACAGCCCTTGCTGGGCTCATCCTGGGATAACGCAGAACCCTCCCGCCCTGGCTCCATCCCACAGCCTCAGCTCTGGCCCCATTGGCTTTGCAGCTGAGCTTGCGCTCATACAGGCTCACTGCTAAGCCTTATTTTAAAAAAATCATCTTGCAAAGATACCGGAACCGAAAGCCTCACTTTGCTCATATTTTTCTTCCCCTAGCTGCACGCATGCCAAAGGGCTATCATCTTGCTTTCCAGCTGAAATAGAAATTCAGTAATGCATACTTTGGGAGTTCTGTCACTGAAGTAATCATTTAATAGTGACAAATAAGCCAGTGAATAAAACAAACAGATGGAAAATGGTCCTCCCCATCCATGGACACCTGCTCTGGGATGCAGCCTGCCATCATCTATACACACTTCAGAGACACAATGACTTTACCACATGTTCAAGAGTATCTGTTCAGATCTTGGAACGAGTTACAGGAAAGACATAATTGGTACCAAAAATGGCATAGAAGCAGCAGTCTAAAAAGCACCTAGTTGTAGTTTTGAAAATAACAGATTATCTCATTCACAAAAAAGCTCATGAATTGTGAAACAAAGTAAGGGTAAAAATATGCTTAAAGAAAACCAGCACAGCCCATGCCCAGGCGGAGCCACCTACTCCATCAGCTTCGGGGGCTTCTTCACACGTGGGCCCCTGAACCTGACTTCACTCAAAAGAGGCAATCCTCTGCCGGGGAGCAAGGTGCAGCCTTCCATGCATTTCACTTCCAGGACCAGGCCTTGAGCCATTTAAACAAGGGTTTAAAAGGTTTTGAAGGCTTCCAAAGCCTATATTGTGTTTAGAAAACCTACCTGCTCAGCACCTGTTTGCAAGACAAACCTGACTGTATGCCTAAGCAAGACTTTCACAGCATGCGATCAAACTGGCAACCACTCCCACGTGGGTACAATTTACAGCAAAAAAGAATAACCTTTGCAAGAAGATGTTATCTATGTTCCAGAGCAAAATTAACTTTATCAGATTTTTCTTGAGAAGTAGAGGAACGATGCAAAGAGAAGCACCTTCCTGTACTCAGCATCACCCTCCCAGCACAAGTGGCCAGAGCCTCCATCCTTCTAATAGAAAGCATTTTCACTCCTGGATTTTGAAAGAGTCTTGGAATTAAGATACTCAGAGTCTTCTTATGTAATAACAGTGTGGCATCATGCGCTGAAGTCACTATCTAGCAAAGTTTCAGCTGTTCCAGTTCACAAGTATTTTAAGGCTGGGATTGCTGGTCTTTATTTGTAGGAAGGCCAGATTTAGGTTGCCACAGCTGAGTAGAAAGAAAATTCTCTTTCCCTGCTTTAACCCTCCCCCTCTTGGGTTTAATGGGAAATAGATTAAACTCTAAATACACATGCATTATCTTCTCTGTCTGAGAATATATAAATATGCTAGAACAGCCCACTAGCTTTCCTTCTCAAATGAAAAAAAATCAAAGAATCCAAACAACAACAAAATAAACCAAAACAAATGACGTAGATGACATATGACAATTTATTAGCCCATCAATACTTTTGCACTGACAGAATAGAATCTAAGTTGAACAGTGAATCCTTGCTTTCCAACAATGTGTCTGGAAAGCTTAACAATAGGAAAGAAACAAAGGCAGATATAAATGCTGATAGAAAATTGAAAGCAAATGGGCTGGATTTTGGTGGCAATTACATAAAATAAGTGTGAGCACCCAGAATATGTATGAAAGCCTTATTGCATGCTTTAACATCGATTATAAACCATCATTCCAAAAATAACTTTCCCGGCAAAAAAGAAAAAAAAAAAAAAAAAACCCACAACATATCCACAGGAAGAACAGAAGACTGTTATATAAAGGGAATGAGGGTCAAAAAAGAAGGTCCACGAACAGTGATCTATTCACAAACCGTGAATTACTTCACCTCTTTCATGGAAAAACACAGGGCAAGTGTAGGCTTTCTTGCTTCATGTGGTTTCAACTAAAAATACATCTTCTGCTGACCTGCAGATATTTACTGATGCCAGGCAGATTAAAGGGAAATTCTTGCCAGCCTCTCCCTCCTTCTTTTGATAACAGGTACACATCCATGACACTTGGCCAGAGCATGGTCCAAAAATGACTCTGGGAATCTTACACGTGGCAGCGGCTATTTTTATAATCCACTTGCCTAGATCTGTGGGATTTTCCCCATTAGATAATTGCTATTTTAAGTTGAACTTGTCAGCCAACATGAGCCAGAAAGATGAGAGCCAAACTTTGTACTGTTTGTATCACCATCTTGAGTCAGTAATCGGTAATGCTGTAAAACAACTAATTTTAGGTGTCTGAGGTACATAAGCAACCTTCAGCCAGAACAGCATCATTGAGCATGAATGGAAGTGCTCATTGTGTTCAGGATGCTGCCCACTACTATTTGGCAGGGAAAACTAATTAACCCTGTACCAGGATTCAGACAGTGTTGCTTCTAACTCATGTCACTGCCACAGGTCACCAGGAGCTTTGCAGGACACCTCATGCCTTGCCTCGCAGGATGCTCCCACCCACTGTGGGGCACAGACCCTGCACCCCTCTGAGCAGCACTGCTGTCTGTAAGGGCACTGGCAGAGGCCACGTCCCCTTCCTGTGCACATTCCCCAGTGCAAGCCACCCTGAGTCCACTGAGCACGCTATAGGTAAGGGAAGCGCACGTGACAGCAAAGGCTCTGCTTGCTCCACCAGACTTGGCCACGCTGCCTGCAACCCCCAGGCCCAGCCATGCTTGAGGGGCTCCTGCAGCAGGCGGCTGCTGCTCCTGGCAAGGTGATAAGGGGAGCACAGGCTGGAGGCTTCCAACCAACATCCCTGCTGCTGGTGGTGATTACTGCAGCTTTGAGCAATGCAGATTGTGAAACAGCTTGGTTGTACGGGAAAAAAAATGATTTTATTTCCTCCACAGAAAGGAATGGATTCAGCATGTGCCAGACTTGCGTTTTTTTGGTGTTTTTTTGGACAACTTGCAGCCCATTGTTTATAAAATGGCACCCTGAATCTTCTGCCTTGTATTTTCTTCGACTTAAATACTTTCATCTAACACAACGTGTATGATGGCAAACAAACAAATACATAAATAAAGCAGCACTTCTGTGGAAATGAAGTTCACAATTTCTCACACAGACTAGATGCTGATTTTCCTGATGAAATGAAACACTTGCATACAATTCTGCTCTTCTGTACTCTCGATGAACTCAGAGCCTCAGACTGCGGTAGGTTTCAGTATGACAGCTGATTACAAACACACTGTGATCACCGACCACCTCACCTTTTTACCTTTCTTTTCCGCCCATTCTGAGAGTGGTGCTACTGTTCCATTGCCCTTCAGCTTCTGACCTTGTTTCCCCCAACTGGAACAGATCTGTTCCAGAGGCCACACGTGTCCTCCAGCCCACTGGGGAGTTCCAGGGATGTGACAGCCGGCCGATAGTGGCTGCAGGGCCGATGCTGCATCCCAGGACCCCCATCCTGGGGCTGTGCAGCGGACATGCCAATGACACACAGAACAGGAGGCAGTTTTGAGGACCCTGGCACATCCCAGGATGACACCTCCTCGGATTTGTTAATGGCCTGAATAATTTAGAGCAGTCTTAGCACTGCTCTAAGTCACACTGGGGGTGCTTAACCCTCTGTGCCGTGCTGTTGTTGCGGCTATCGACAGCCACCGCTGCTGTGCCCCATCCAGGGCTCTGACCTTCCCCTGCTTCAGCCCTCTCCAGAAAAACCGTTTTAATTTTTGCCTTCGAACAGTGGAAGTAAACAAGAAATTCCAAGTGCGGTTTGCGACAGCCGAGAGAAGAGTGCTGCGAGCCCCTGCCAAGGAGAGGCGGTTACCTAACGCTGCAGCACCGCTTCCTGCACCTCCACTCGCCCCTGTCTGCCAAAAATAAAAGTAGAAAATAATAAAATCAAACCCTAAAATCCTTACATGAACCATTCAACCTATCATGCGGGGTTGCAGATGCCTGAAGCCCTCCTAGGCTAATAGCTGTGCTGTGAAGGAGTGCTGGATTAATGTACCAAAGGGATCAAACATTTATGAGCATCATGGAAGGAGGCCAAGCAACATGCACAGGCTGCTAGGGCTGTGACACTCATTTGGCATTTTTAAATGGTACCCTCTTCTCTAAATGGCAATATGAATGTTTTAAAACAATTTTTAAATCCGGGATTTTGAACTTAATTTTCTTTAGAGAGTTTTCTTCAGGCAGGGAGATGATCAGTATTTACAGAACATACAGGGCCTACAGCATTTCTGTTTTTTGGTTTTTTTTGTTTTAAGCAAGCTGCAGTTGTAAATAAGACCTCTGATGACTAAAATGGAGAGAGATGAACGTGTAAAGCTTTTCCAGGCTGTTTATGAACATTTGAGAAAGCCTGCTTCACTTTTTCCTCTGCACAGGCAAGTTTCCTCTGCCTCTGTGTACAGCAACAGAGGAGAGGAAAACACTGGGAAGATGCTGGAAAATGTGATAGTAAAACTACCAACACTGACAGGTGGGCTCCAGTGAGGTTAATCTCCCTTTAACTGTTTTATTTTTAATGGACTAGCCTTCATACAGAAGCGCTGCCTTTCCCTCCTGCACAAGGAGCCCGCTCACAGGGGATGTAGGAACGTATCTGGGGAGGGAGCATGGAAGGACTGAGCTGGCATTTCATCCCCGTTCCTCCCAGCTCCTCAGACTCATTCCAGTCCCCTTCTTGTGACGCCCGCCTGCTGCCCTGCTTGCGCTCAGTGCCTGTCCCTAGGGACCCTGCACACATGGGTGTAGGTGGCATCACCACGTGCTGCCCTGCAGTGAAGCAGCTCTGGGGGACGCGGTGTCTGTGGAGGCCGGGAGCCCCCTGCCCGCCAAGCTGTGGGCAAAAGGAGTAGCTTGGTTTCCTGCTAAGACCACTTGAACACCATTTGGAGAAACGTATCTTACTTGGAAACCTCGTGGCCCAGTGCTAGTGCACTGCCACCACACGCCATGCTGCTCCCCCCTGTCCCCCTGAGGACACAGGACAGACCCCTGTGGGCACCATTATGTGGCTGCGGCCTGTGCTGACCGAGGGCTGCCAGGATCAGGCCATGTCCCCATACCCAGGCTGCACAGCCCAGCTAGCCCACTGCAGTGTGGGGAAACAAGGGCTATTCAGTGGCTTTAAAAGGAGAAATTATTTTGCTGCCAGACCATCCCTGGCTTCCAGCGCTCCCCACACCGTCCTGACCAGGCACTGCATCTTAAAGGTCCTCTCTGGCTTGTTCTCGCTGAGAGGACATGAACAACAAGCCGGTACAGCCCGGTTACAATGCCACATTTTCCTGGTCAATAAAGCCTCTGGCAAAGCCAGCAGGAGATTGGCTGGAGCTGGCAGCATGGGAGCTGGGCTGGCACACGGAGGGCAGCTGGCCAGCTCCTGGCTGTGACCTGCAGGGCCTATGGGAGGTGGGAGCAGGGGGTAGTTCAGGAGAGATGTCTGCTCAGTTTTCGTTCGACCAAAGCGAGCACTTGGAAGCCCTGGGAGAGCAGTGAGCAACTTCTGTCAGTGGTGACACTCACGAAACTCAGCTTCGTATGGACTCACACTTTGCGGTTGGGCTTCGTGGTGCCTCAAGAGCGCAGCAGCCCCGAGGAGGCACCGCCTGGCCAGGGCCCCACCGCCTCACCCTCACGGCTCCCCGACACCCGGAGTGAGCTGGGCTCAGGCAGCAGGCTCTGGCTGAAATGGATCTGATGGACTCAAAACCTACAGGAGGGACTAGCAGGCCAAAATGACATTAAAAACTATTTAATAAGAGAGCATTAAAAGCAGGCATATTTTGCACAAGCATTCACCTGCAGCACTGGCAAGGTAACACGTGGGAACTTTGCCGACCTGCACGCGGTTCAGGTGCCGCAGGTGGGCTCCTCCTGTGACAAACTCCACACATCTTCTGTGAGTTTTCCACACAGATGCATGACAGAACACATCAAAAGTAAAAATGTGAGGCTACCCAGCCTCCTGAGGTCCCTTCCAGCCCAAACTATCCAGGGATCTTATATTTTCCCTGTGCCTTGGTTTCCCAATTGCAAAATGCAAAGGAACACACGGACAGCATTTCCTGCTCACAACAGCTTCAGCAGAACATGTACACTGAGACTGCACGGCACCAGTGACTGGAGAGTTTGAGTATAAATACCCGCTTAAGACAGCGAAGAATCGTCACGCAAACCAGTGCGCAGCTAGCTAGGAGCGTGCAATCTGTGGGACAGGAAGCGACTGCTGTGAATCCGAGCACCGGTGCTGGTTTGAGGCTGAGATGCACGGCTCAGAGCACAGCCTGACGGAGCACGGCCCCGCTGCGGGGGGCAGCCAGGGCACCAGAGCCCCCTCTGCATTCACAGCTCCGCCCATGCACCCAACACCTTCTCTCCTTGCATGATAATCTGCTTCTCGAAATATTTGCCTTCCTAAAACTAACAAGAAAATGAGAGCTGAAGAAATGTAGCCTTAAACTGCTGTTTAAATAGCACTGAGTTGCTAAAAAGCATTTAAAAAAAAAAAAAAGGGAAAAAAAAATCAAACTGTAGGCAAAAGCTTCTGGAGTGGATGAGACTGACAGGCAGAAAGAGCCTTCCAGATATGCTCAGAAAAAGTTGGCTGCCATTCACATCAACAGCAAGATGTCACTCGGCATCTGGATCAGGACACTTCTGCGCTGGAAATCAGCTTTCAGATGGGAGCAGGCCATTCTTTCTTTTTTTCTTGTCTGTGCCACAGTGACAGTACTGCTAACAATTTATTCGTTCATTTAGGAGACATCTAGTTATCTCAATTATTTAACAATGTGTAAAATTACAAACATTCAGCTACAATATATTCCTCTTGCGTAAACCTCTCCTCTTGGCCACATACATAATGAAAACCCTGTTGAGTCAGTAATAAAATCCAGAAAGCTTTCAAGTCTCAGAACTGAATGTTCAAATTTTGTAGCTCACTTCCTTTTCTAACCAGACAGCAGGGCTGCCAAGAGAATTTCTGGGCGTTCAGCCCCTTTAGATATACATACACACACACATAGCACTTTACCAGGGCTGGCAGAGAGCAGGCACTAATTGTTTTAAAGCCAGTTACGAACAAATGCATTTTAAAGAGAAGTCAGAATACTACTTGTTTTCATCCAATGGAACAGACAACTCAGACCTGGGCAGGGAAAACGATCAGCTCCAGCTCTGTCAATAAATAAATATTTGTGTTTCACTCCAGCAGAGGAAAAATGCAGTACTGATTTTAGGAACCAACCTCAAAAATCCATGTGTTGAAATACCACAGTTCTTTATGCAAAGGGCCAGTTGCACTTGCAAACGCCTGATTTGCATGAATAACTGCACTATGTGCATGTAAAGGCTGGGCACACGATCTAGCATATCACATTTTCTGGAGGTTAAGCCTCATTCCCCGCAAAGAGAAGAGCATCCTCATCCTGCACCAAAGCCAAACTGCAATGAGTAAACTTGGCCCATCACAACTAGGAAGACTTCAATAGCTAAATATGAGAGCTTTAAGATCATGTTACACAGCACACTTGTGATTCCTGCCTGAAAGACTACATAGCTTCTAAATCCTTTGCGCTATTTATAACAACAACCAGGACAACTACGTTCATTTCTCTTCAGCAGCACTGTCTGTTTTCACATTTATACTGCGAGCAGCATATTAAAAAGGGGACAAATAGGTTTAACATCTGTCAGCGCAACACAAGAGCAGGCAGCAGCCACGTGAAGGGAAGGACAAACATTCGAAGAGTTTCATATGGCATGGAAATGCAAAGCTAAGTTCAAGTCTGAGAGTTTTCCCACACTTCAGCTAAGTACATTACCAACAGCCACCGCCGTGCTGCTTGCAGCGATCGTATGGGAGCGCGATAACACGGCGTGATGCAGCTAAGGATGGATGTGCACATACTGGCATGTGCTAAAAAAGAATAACTAAACAGTCAAGTGGCTGTGAGATTGGCAAATAAATTGACAAATAAACATTAATGAGGAATCAGACCCTATGGCTCTTCAATTGACAACAGAAGTGAGGTCGTCCTAACCTACACCACACACCCAAATGGAAGATCTGTGCACTGCTTGCATGAGCAAATCTTTCCACTACCAGTGGAGAGTGAGTCAGAATGGGACGCAGATAGTGTTTACTAAAAAGCCCTTGGAACTAGAGAGAGGAAAAGGGAAAGGACGAATTCCAAAAAAACAAGACAAGAAAAATAAAACAGGGACAAACTGTGAGAGTGAGAACAGAGGCGGAGACAGAAATACTGAAGCAAATGCAGAAGAGGAGACGTGAGCTTGAAGAACCCAGACAGAAAGCTGAATGCAGGTAAGGAACAAGGAACCTGGGCTGGGACAGCAGGCAGATGGGAATAAGGGAGACCAAGTATGAGAGGTGCCAAGTCCCCAGGTTGTGTGCTACTGATGTGCACATGCCCGTGTTTAAAGCAAACGCATAGCCAAGATGACCCTGACACCATCAGAACACCAGCAATGCTGATGGGACAGGCAGCTTGCACTGGCAGGGGGTATAAAAGGAGCAGTCTGTGAGCAGGGAGAACTCCTGCTGCCATCAGTTGGACAAAACGCCTGGGATGAAGGCCCATCACCCCCAGCTGCCGTTCCTCCCCCAGTGGGTCTTCACCTTGCGCGCTGTGGCTGCTCCGCACACACTCTTATCACCCGTGAGTAAGCACCCACAGCACTCTCACTCATAGCTCAGGTATCTGAATGTCTCCTGGTCTTTAGCACACCCTCATGACATCCCTGTGAATCAGGAAATAACATTTATCTCCTCTCTACAGACATGTCTACATTCAGCAGAGATGAACGACTGCCCAGGACCATGCTGGCCGGCTGTGCAAACCCCAAGCTCGAACCCAGCTCTCGCAAGTCCTGGGCCAGAACTGCAACTGTTGCTGAAAACCAAGAAAATTTAAAAAATGCAAATGAGCCATCTTGAAAGTTTTATAAGCAAAACTCCTGCTGTAGGCATGAATGGAGGGAGTACAGATTCCAACAGGCAAATTCTTTGCCACCCCATCTCCCGAGTCCCAGAAATCCTGTTGATCTGGGCTAATAAATTTCCCCGAGCCCTAGACATTCTCTTGGCCCTCATCCCAAGCTCACATAAGAAGCTATTTCATAGGCAAGGTTCTTATTTACAGTTACTCAACTCCCATAATATTTTATCTGAGGTGGCATTTTTAACACTCCCCTCCCCAATACTGGATGAACTGTCTCTTTCTTTGCTTTATAGGTTTGTAACTAATCTAGTTAAAATCCCATAAATACTGAGATGTTTCTGTGCTCCACATTCAGACAGGAGGCTGGCTGAGGAAAAGGCGCATTAGCATGAAAATGATGGTGACATCCAGACTGAGGCTGACCATTCATTCATTTTTTCAGTCTCCTGTTGTTACGCCAGCTGCCCTTTGGGAGCTGACTGTGTATCCGCTGTGTAGGCTCCTAAACTCGCGATACTCGGGCACGGGTACCCTGCCATACAATCCGGAGTCAGAAGTCCTTGCCAGGTTGCACAGTGGGTTAATGTGCTGCTTTTCCACCCCTTGCAGACCCGGGGTGGATTCTTTGTTTTACTGTAGACCTGCGTGCCACTCTCACAGCAGAAGGGGAGGTCATAAAAACAGTGCAATGGGGCACTGGGGAACAGCCACAGCAAAGCAGGGTGCCTCAGGCCAGGGCTGCCTCTGGAATCAATGGATCTCAGTATGGGTCTAGGACTGCTGGTTTTGCTTGAATCAGAGCTCACAGCTATCGCACAATAAAGAGGTGCGAGTGGGCCATACTGAAATGTGGCCTCAGACTCAGTTCGCAAAGAAAGGGCTGCATTATTCCACTGCTTTTCCTGGATGTGCAGCAGCCCATCATGCTGTAGCTGTAACACCAGTGCTTGGCACAGGATTCCTGCTCTTGGCACCCAGCTTCGTGATGCTCGAGGTGCACCATTGTGGTCTGCGGCAGCTCCAGGGGCAGGGTGCAGTCAGTCACCCCGGCAAGCCCCTTCCCTCCCATAGGTGAGCACAATCCAACTCAAGCAGTCACTCACTGTGCCTTACCGCCCCTTATCTGTCCTGCTCTGGATTGTAACAGCATCTCAGCAGCTTCTTCTCTGGCTGTTCCATCAGGCCATCACACCCAGGAGCCCCCTGCTCTGTTCCACCCTCCATGCCTGCTCTCTCCCGCTGTTGCCGTTTCCCCCACTGTGAAGCCCAAACGTGGCAGCCTCACATCAGCAAACCTCTGGATTTGCTCTCATCAGGCTCGGGCTGTTCCCTGCCCTTGTTGCTCACTGGGTAGCTGCCCACCCTCCTTCCAAGGGCTTCCTCAGCTTCACCTCCTCACGTTAGCTGGTGCCACCCTGTGCACACCCAGACACCAGTTCTGAGCTGCAGCCCTCAGGCACAGCCTTGCTGGTGCTGTGACAGTCCCTGTGGTCATGGTGACACCGGCTCCCAAGACCCACCCCAGCTGCTGCTTCTACGTGCATTCATTTGCCACTGGGGAAGGGCCATGTCTCAGCATCACCAAGGCCCAAGGACACGTGGTCCCCCCACAATACCAGCAACAGAACCAGCGGTGTTCTGTCCAGGCAGGATGAAAACTGGGCCCTGCCTTGCACCTCTTGGGCAAGGAGGTGGCCAGCAGGGTCCTATGCTGGTGTCAGGGCCAGGAAAGGTGCCGAGCTGCCCCCAGCCAGACACTCCAACCCCTTTTTGAAAGTTACCTTAATCTTCTTGGACGAGAGTTAAAAATGGGCCAGCTGCTTAATCAGGCTATCAAAATAAACCCACTTCTTAGCCTGAGATAAGTTCAGAGGAAACACAGACACAGCCATCCATTCCTTGGGAGCTCTCCAGAAACTTGCATGTCAGCTGTTTAAGTTAATTAACGCCATTAACTTTGATTAGACAAACCAGATTTAATGTCAGTACAACAGAGACCAGAAGCTAGTGCTTGGGTAAGACCCCAGTCAAGACCAACGCTTTACAGAACCCTCTTGAATGGGGGCTGTGTTTCTTACCGTCCCGGCCAGCAGCTCGCGTGGACAGCAGGTGCTCACATCCACCAAATGGACGTGTTTTGCTTTCTCTGCAGCAACCAGTCCTCTCTGAGAACGTAACCACTGGCAGTGTTCTGACTCTCGGGTTTGGTTCTGAGCCCCCAGCTCTGACCCCATGGCAAACCAAAGGCACCTCATGCGCATGTCCATCCACGTTTCCTCTGGCAGCGGAGGGGGCACAGCTCCTGAGCATTTCTTCCTCATCTCACAGCAGCCCTCCATCAGGAGAATGTCAATGCCAACTCTGTTCTCCTTCAGCCAGAACTCCATCCTGACCATCTCCTTCACTGGCTGGGCGAGCGAGGGAAGCCTTCTTACCCCACATCCTCACTGACCACAATCTAGTCCTCTATTTTTGAAATATTTAAGGCCTGAAATGTAGTATTTGGGGTTTTACACCAGCTAATATTAATAGCAACATTCTCAGGATTTTTTCCCCCAATGTAAATGGAACGCTTTTATTTTTTAAACATCCCCCTGTGGTGCTCGCAGCCAAACACTGCAGCATTGTGCCAGCCCGGGGAGCTCACTATAAACAGATCTGTCCAGCTTCTCTGTCAGGCCCAGAGAGCTCTGCATAAACCAGGAAAAGTAAACGTGTACATTAAATATTTACTGTTTTCTGTGTGTACAATCTGGAAGTGTTTTTAGCAGCACAAGTAAGGCGCACTTTTAATCGCTGATTTTTATTTTGACATGGCACCGTTAAAAAAAATTGTATGGGTACATCCTGAAAGCCCACTCCTTCCAAGCAGAGCTCTCCTTCACAGCTGCTGCTGAACATTACTCTGTTAGTACACACTCCTCACCCAAAAGACCCACGCTGCCCGCCATTTTTCTCAAATAACCCCACAGAAAGTTGAGCCTGTGGGCAGTTTGAGAATCAGACCCCAGCTAGGCAGCAAGATAGGACAGCGATAACGGTGTAGATAACTGAGCACAGAATGATGCAGAAGAGTACAACACAGTTAAAAGTAATGAGCAAACATCCCTGAAAGTAAATAGCTGCCTGCACTGTTTTTTTATTTTATGAATAACATAACAGCTAGCTTTTAACATTTGCTCCATGCAAAAGGGCTTTTGCTTTCATCCCAACACTGACACTAGGAGTCATAATTTCTGTACAACAACAGGAAAAGAAATGTTAACGCAATCATAAAAAAGTCTGTACGCCAAAGCAGTCTGCTGATAGCCCTGCTAACCTCTCACTTCCTGAGGACAGCAGTCCCTGGGAAAACAGTGGGCAGCAGATACGCTTCCTGGCCGACTCGAAGAGATGTCCTGTCCCCATGGGTGCACGTTCACCGGTGGCTCCTCTGTCCTGGCTGCTGGACGGTCCCCACGAGGACCCGGGGCAACGCACACAGCGTTTTGCCAGGCAGCCGACCAGGTCTTGCCCACCAGCTCCCTCCAGCTTTATTTTAGCCTCAGGCAGAGATAAACTGAGGAAGAGGTTCCATTCAAATAGTTTGTTCTTCACTCCTCAAGAAAAATCCCCCCAACCAGCTCAATAGAGCAAGATGCATCTTTCAGATTTGGATGCTACTCAGAACTAGAGATGGTTTAGCACTTCTCCTTAATGGCAGACACGTAAGGCTGGGATGGGCAGCTATCTGCACGTTCTTGGATCATAATTCTGTCTCCAGAAACATTCTCAAAGCACATACAGGATCCGCTGGCTGCCTGTAAGTCCTCCCTATCTGCAAGGATGACATCGTGTCTACTTATTTGTCTGCTATTGACTTTTTCACTGAGCAGAAGTGAGGGGCATATGCCAGAGAACAGTGCAAACAGCTGATCTCCAGCAGGGCAGCCCTGGCCTGGCCTCCTTCTATCAGTTAGCTCATGTGTGTCATAAAATAAACACGTGCAGCAGAAGAAGGAACACAGCTAGCTGCCACCAAACGTTGGTAGGTGAAGGGTAAGAGCCCACATACAACAGAATGGAAATAAACAGTAAGACAGCAAACACAAGGACTGCCTCACCGTGCTTTAATAACCTTGTGTATGTAGCAGAGAACGAGTAACAGTTCTGGATGAAGCCAGCAGGCACCTCAGGGGACTCTGCACTGTTTGGAAATTGATCCATAACGTTTTCAGCAGTTAACCTGAAAATCGACAGAATTCACTGTGTGGCAAAGCATCAGTACCTTGTAAGATCAGGCCCTTCCTTCTATTGGCACGCAAGGAAAAAGACTAAAAAAAAAAAAAAAAAACGGAACAAAACCTGCAACAACAGAAAACCCCACAGCTATAGCTATAAAAAAACCCCAAAAAACCCCACAGCTATAACACGTTCTTAAAACCAAAGGCCAGGCGAGTCCTTTGCATGTCCACCTATCAGTGACAAGAAAACATTTCCTTGGGTCATTAGCAGGGGAGAGGGAGTGAAACTGCCAGAATGAAGGCAGAGGGTTCTGCTAGCTTTGATACCAGCTGACCTTAAGGAAATGGAGCTTTGATTGTGAACTATAAAAAAAACAATTCCCTTTGGGAAAGAAGAACTTGTCACATATTTTAAATGCAGAAACATAAAATCAAACCTGAGCGCACAGAAGAGCAGGCATTCTGGGCTGTACAGAACAACACAGATGAAGGCAGAAGGCAGCTGTCTCCAAGGTGTAGCTATGGTGCAGACTGAGGCAGAGAGCAGCTGAAAACCATTATGGACCACAACCTGCAAGTGTTCTTTGATCAAGGACTTCTCAGGCACAGTTCTATTGATTGCAATCAGGTTAAACCAGTTCCAATAACCCTTTGTGATCACAACCAATTTTCTTTAGAGCTGGCTCGTTTCACTTTATGTCAGCTCGCATGCAGCACTGCTCCATCAGGAAATTCTGCACACTGAGGACTGAAGTAGAAAGTTAAGAAAAAGTTTCTGTTGAGGTTGTTTAGGATGATTAGCTCTCTGGGTTGGGGTCTGTGTCTGAGACCTTTATCTCAGCTGATGCTGGGAAAGAAGCTGTGCACACTCTGCTTCTTTCAACAAAACTCACAAAATGCAGCTGTGAAAAGAATTTTTCTAAGATACATAAAGAGAGATTTCAGCTTATATTTCACACTGAATCACTGCATGGGGTGAAGATGATACGAAGACATGACTTGGAAATCCATGTGCATCCAGGTGCTCGCCAGGACCACCTGATTTTTATTTTGTATCTATTTATTTACGTATTTATTTTTGTTGCACACAGAGCTTAGGCCAAAGCCCATAATAATCTTTTTGTTGAAAACTTCAGATACAGGGATGTGCCTGATGCAAAAACCATCTTCTGAGTGTTTCCTGGTGTTGAAGCACATGCACGAGAGCAGGTTAGCAAATAGGAAGTATCCACCTGCCTCACTGAGGAAAGCAAATGGCTTCCCAGGGCTACAGCAGCAGCTACTCACAGTATTAAAATAAACTGAATGCCAGCTCCTTGGGTGACAGCGTCAGAGAGCTTTTGGTTCTCTGAAGGGGCAGAAGAAGCTATGTAGGAGATGATTGCAGCTGCCTCTCTGCATCTAGCTCTGGGTGAGAAGCCCTGCAGCGTGTACTGCCAGGGGGGGCTCAACAGGAGCGCACCGACCACCAGCAGCGATGGTTCCTGCCCCTCACACTGTTCTGTCCCTTATGCCTATATGAGGTGCAGGTCACACGCTGAAGAAGCAATGAGCACAACTGAATAATGTCACAAATTTTACTTCGCTGGGTTCTCTGCAGGGTCAGGAGGCTCACAAGCTCCCTTTCCACGTTCACAGAAGAGGAACCTTCACACCTTGACAGCAGCCAGAGGTAAAATCAGTGCAGCTACAAAGCAAAATGTCTCTCAGTGCACAGATGTTGCAAAGCACAAACCCACAAATATTAGAAACCACAGGCAAAGCACAGACTACACAAACACTGACAGGCATGAGCATAGCTAAAGGGAGGGCAGTGGGGAAAAGGAAGAAAACAAATAGGAAATACCATACTCGAAGAATTCAGCATAAACTCTGAGCAAATCAAAGCAAGAAAAAAAAATCTGTACCCAACTGGATTTTAACTGCTGAAGCCTTCTGGCTACTCTGCCTGTATGTTGCTATGCTTAATTTGCCCCGCTGGATTTGCACCTCCTGTGAGTCACTGAGAGGAGCCATTGACTCTGGAAGAACTGATTTAGTGCAGCAGGAACCGGCGGCCTGGCAGGAGCTGCAGGAGAGGCCCAGCCGAAGGTAGGTAAACACTGGAAGAGGAAAGGCCGCAGGGAAAAAGACTGGAACAGGGGAAAGGAGAAGAAAGAGGAGGCGAGATGGAAGAAATGCACAGTGAAGGATGGGCAAAGGAAATAGAGATTGGGAAAGAAGAAATCAGACAGTACACAATAGGGCCGAATGCGGGTTTTATAAAAGCCTTCCTCACAATTCACACGATTATAAACTTCTGACGTTCTCTGACTCAGTGCTGGATGCCCTCTGCTGCTGGACATCCCACCTCTTGGAGGAATACCTATCTGTCCTATTCCTCCCTTGCACTGCTCCAGGGTCCCCACACATAGTGGTGGCAAACTGACCTGGGGTGGAGGGAAGATAAACTGTTCAGTTGTTTTTTTCTTGACTTGTCTTTCCGGAAACTCCTTCCCCTGGAGAGATCAAGGCCTGTGGAAATGACAGTATACATCTGCAATACCTGGTGCATAAGCCAATTGTTTCAAATTCCCGCTTTGCAGTAGCCAAACTCTCAGCAGACTGTACCTTACAAACAGCTACTACTGGCCATGGCACAAAAGTTCAGAGACAGTAACATACTCTTCATTACATAAAGCTGGGAATATTTCCCAGTTCCCTTAGGACAACAAAGATCTGGAACTTGATGTAATGCTGAATAAAATCTATAACAGAAAGACACTCCGAGCCTTTTCCTGTTTCCTGACGAATGGCCACGAGATGTAAGGGCAGCCTGCGACGTAAGCTCTGGGTCACAGCTTGTGACAGGGAAACGTGCGCAGTGAAAGTGTAGCAAAGGGTCACAGCGTAACCTGAATTCCAGAGGGACTCAGCCCATCTCGAGTGTTGTCAGCTACTTGAAATTCAGCACAGGTTTGTTAAAAGGTGCTTCAAAGCTTTCAAAGTGACCTTTTTTGAGCAAACGCAGGTTCGGTTACAGTTTCCCATCAAAGTTGTGTGAATGTGTGGTAAGACATGAAACCAACCGAGAAAAGGCGCCATTCATTGGCTTTTCCTGTGGCCTTTGCTGAATGTTGTGAAAGCCACAGATCAAAGCAGAATGCTTCGTGCACGTCCTTAAATTAGATGTAATTAAATAAACAAATGTTTGCATAAATCCCTGAAAAGCAAAACGGTCCAATTTAACCACACTCCGGTGCGGCAGCTCTTTCTGCTTTAACATTTTCAAAGTTTTCCTTCACAAAAACGTGTTGAATGACAGAATTGTTCCTTGTGATCACAAAGCCACTGCGCAGAGTTGTCTTGAACAAAAAGTACCAGCCAGGTGCTCCATCCAAAAGGCAGCGTTAGGCTTTCTAAAATGAACATACCACAGGGGACACACAGCTGCAAATCCTGGGGCACTGGGTGGCGTGGAGTCAGGACCCAGCCTCGCTCCTCCTCCTCCTCGCAGCTGGAGCCTGGCTGAGCTGGTGGCCATGGGAAGCTGCTGCCACTGCCACAGGCAGCCGCCTCAGCCTGCCGGTGGGCTCTGTCCAGCTCTCCATGGACACGTACAGGAACTGAACTGCATGGCACGCGCTGGCACTCCGGAGAGATCTGCATGTAACTAAAGACTGAATTTCCCTTTCAACTACTGTCCTTTCCAGCCAGCTTTGGAGGTGTACGGATGCAGCAGGAAACCGCCGGCACCTTCTGCAGAGCACGCTGCGGGCAAAGCAGGCCTGAGGCTTTTCCGCTGTCACCTTTCACGAACCACAAAACCACCCTAAATAAAAGCATGGATCTAATTCGCTCAAACAGAGAGAAAAACATGAAGAGAATCACCTGTGGGGAAACACCCGCACAGGGGGAGGCTTGGGCCCGGAGTGGGCCAGCTGGTTGTGGCCCAGGCCTGGCTGCCACTGTGGCTGCTGGTGGCTGGGCTGGGGTGTGAGGGAGCCACGGCAGGGGCAGTTTCTGTGTGGGGACGGGCGGAGGGCATCACCCTGTCATCCCATGCCATCCCCACTCAGGAGGGCTGCACGCCGGGGAGGGGAACAGAGTGGTGCGTGTTCGTGCACTGCCCGCTGTCAGGGCCCGCGCTCGGCCAAGGACAGGGCCCCGCTGTGCAGACCCTCCGTGCCGCCCACACCTCGCTGGCAGCCCATGCCCCTGCTGCACCCCTCCAGCCAACGCCGCACCCGGGGGCAGCGCTCCCAGGACAACAACAAACCCTTCTCTGCAGCGGGGCCCGACGAGGCTGCCTTATTATTGCTGCTGGTATTAAAATACAAAGCACAACAAATCGCACGCGCATCCCTGGCCCCTGCATGGGCCAGGAGCAGACTTACCTCAGCCATGCCTGTCCCCGTCTGTGATGCTGTCCCACTGCAGAGCCGCTCCTGGAGTGTGGGAACACAGCCGGGCTGACCACATCCCCTCCTCTGTGCACCCCCCCGGCACCGTCCCTGTGCCCCCTGCCTCGGCGCTGCTCCGGCTCTCTGCAAGGCTTCTCCTCCACTCCTCCACCTTCCATCCTTGAAGGTAACCAAAAAAGAGGACAAAAAAAAAAAAAAAACAGTCCCCCCAAAAGCCCACCCCAAAGCTGTGTTAGGAACTAATCTCGTTTGCAAAGGAAAATCCCGGGGACGGGGACTCACTGCAACGCCGTCGGGCGCAGACTGAGCTGCGCCGCTGTTTTCAGTGGGAGAGCACAGTGCGGTGCAGCGCCAGTTGGCTCCTCCGGCACAGCTCTCCTCAATCATGATGGACGGATTGCGTGAAAAACAGGAATTCCAGAGAATTTCCTGCCCTGGGAACAGCAGTTAGGGCTATATTTAACAACATCTGAAGCTGTCAAGAATGCTTTGTGGTTGGATAACAGAGCAGAAAAATGTGAAAAATGCGGGCTACTGCTATACCAAATATGGAAATATTGTTACGTCTGGTGTCTAAATCCCCATCTGGAAATACTTGTGGCCATGAAAAGAAAAGACGCCACAACAGAAGCTCCAGCTCCTTCCCAGACCCAAACCTGAACCTTTCCCGGGAAGCACTGATCCATGTGCCCGCCCGGGGGGCACCGCTGCCAACGGCTCGGGGGCAGCACGGGGCCGGGGGGCACCATAGGGTGGGGAGACACCATAGGGCAGGAGGGCACTGCAGGGCCGGGGGGCAGCACAGAGCCAGGGGGCAGCACGGGGCCGGGGGGCAGCACACAGGGCCGTCCCGCACACCGCGCACCGCTCAGCGCCGGGCCCCGGGGCAGCTCAGCGCTGCACCCAACCAAGCGATGTCCCCGAGCTCCCTACACCTCTCGCCCCGCCGACGCCCACATAACGGGAACACATCCCCGGGGTACGCGGCAGCCCCCCGCCGCCCCCCGCAGAGCAGAGCGGCGCGGTGCCCGGGCCGGGCGGGCAGGGGACCTCATGCATTTC
>WBMW01004394.1:1013527-1053188 GCA_013396635.1 Penelope pileata
CTGGTAAGTGCCGCCCGCGGGCAGAGAGAGGGTCGGAGGGAGGGAGGTGTTGGTGCCGGCACTCACCGCGGCTCTGCTCCTCTCCGCAGGCTCTCGGCTCGCCGTGCCCCGCCGTCTGCCAGTGCCCGGCCGCCGCGCCGCAGTGCGCCCCGGGCGTGGGGCTGGTGCCGGACGGCTGCGGCTGCTGCAAGGTGTGCGCCAAGCAGCTCAACGAGGACTGCAGCCGCGCGCAGCCCTGCGACCACACCAAGGGGCTGGAGTGCAACTTCGGCGCCAGCCCCGCCGCCACCAAAGGCATCTGCAGAGGTAAGGGCCGGCTGCGCGCTGCCCGGAGTGCCGCGGTTTAGTAACTTTCAGTCCATGTATGGTTATGCTTTGTTGTTGGTAGCTTGGCAGAAAGGCACATGACTTCAGCAGTCTGGAATGCGATTCAGTATGTCTGGGCTCTGCTAAAAGCACATAAGGAAAAGTGATTCCTGACTAACTTATTGTTCTGGCCCCGTGTCTCCAGGGGACCGTAGGGAGCTCTACCATAAACCGAATTTAACAGAGCAGCAAAATATGTGCCTCCAGACGAGCGCTTCCCGCTGCTGACTCCCTCTCCCCTCTTGCTCTCCGCAGCTCAATCCGAGGGCAGACCATGCGAATACAACTCCAGAATCTACCAGAACGGGGAGAGCTTCCAGCCCAACTGCAAGCACCAGTGTACGTGCATCGACGGCGCCGTGGGCTGCATCCCGCTCTGCCCGCAGGAACTCTCCCTCCCCAACCTGGGCTGCTCCAGCCCCAGGCTGGTGAAGGTGCCTGGGCAGTGCTGTGAGGAGTGGGTCTGTGATGAGAGCAAGGATGAGCAGGATGGCTTCTTCAGCAAGGAATTTGGTCTGGATGCCTCTGAGGGGGAACTGACCAGGAACAACGAGCTCATTGCCATCGTGAAGGGAGGCCTGAAGATGCTACCTGGTGAGTGGGGGCTGATCTGTGTGACAGTGACAGCTGAGGGGGGAAGGAGGAGGTGGGAGGGAAGCTGTATGACTCTTCAGACCCTGAGGGGAAGAAAGTGGGAGAGAAGGTAGACTTAGACTAAGCCCTCCTCTTCTTTTTCAGTTTTTGGATCTGAGCCACAAAGTCGAGCTTTTGAGAATCCCAAATGCATTGTGCAGACAACTTCCTGGTCCCAGTGCTCAAAGACATGTGGAACCGGCATCTCCACCAGGGTTACCAACGACAACCCTGACTGCAAGCTCATCAAGGAGACCAGGATATGTGAAGTGAGGCCATGTGGCCAGCCCAGCTACGCCTCCCTAAAGGTAAAGACAAATTCCTCTGGTGCTCCTCTTCTTTCCAAACTGGTTCAAGTACAGAGTAAGGGCTGGATAAGGTTCTCCCACTAATAATGTTATTGCCTTTTCTTTACAGAAGGGGAAAAAATGTACCAAGACTAAGAAGTCCCCATCCCCAGTGAGGTTCACTTATGCTGGATGCTCCAGTGTGAAGAAGTACCGCCCCAAGTACTGCGGCTCCTGCGTGGATGGCAGGTGCTGCACCCCCCTGCAGACCAGGACTGTCAAGATCAGGTTCCGCTGCGACGATGGAGAAACCTTCACCAAGAGTGTCATGATGATCCAGTCCTGCCGATGCAACTACAACTGTCCGCATGCCAATGAAGCTTATCCCTACTACAGACTAGTCAATGACATCCACAAATTTAGAGACTAAGTTGTGTTTGGGGTGGGATGTTAAACAGAATTCTGAAGTAGCCAGCCATGGAGAAAAGGACCTTGGATGGAAGTGGTGCCTTGCCCATTTGAGGGCAACAGTGAGATGTTACAAGAGTGCACTGTGCAACTGGACACTAATGCAACAGAGATTTAAGCATACTTAAAGCTTCATAGTACTGGAGCAACTTTACTGCTTCTTTTTGGAGCAACTTATACTGTTTTCTGTTTGTAAGTGATCTGATAACTGTTTTGTTCCGGTTATGAAAACTTTTTTTTTTTCCCCCTATCCTGTTCAATTAACATTATGCGTTTCCCCTTTCCCTCCATCTTCTCCCACCCTTTCCCAACCATGTTGGAAGTTACATTCCTTCCTGAGGTGGGCACTTGTGGGGTGTTCACAGTGGCAGCTATTATGTACCAACTGTAGTGTAATGGCAAACAGAAATCAGTTGTTTTAAAGCTGAGTATTTTATTTATCAAACTGTAGCTTTTTTGTTTTCTTTTTTAACCCCTTCCAGCCCCTGTAATACTGGAATAAGTTGTAAATGATTTTAATTTTATATTCAATGAATTAAAAGAATTTATTTATGGAATTAATCATTTAATAAAGAAATATTTACCTAACTCTTCTTAGTAGAGCACTTTGAAAGGCAACAGACTTAGACACAGCAATTGCAAGAGCTTTCTATGAACACTGAATTCCAAGAAACAAAAGCCTCTGAAAAATGAAACAAGCTCTACCACAGCAATGAATGAGTAAGCAAAGTCTTGGGGTAAATGATATTTTGAAGTGGTATATGCGATGTGTCAGCCCATGCTCTACAACATGTATACAGAAAAAGCTTCCTGGCCTTGAAAGCAAATGTTTGGAAGAGAGACTGAAATGTTAATTAGACTGTCAGATTATTCAAACTGTCCTGGAATTTGCAACATAAGGCACTTCATTAGAATGCAGTATGTGCACAGCGATGTTGAGCATTGGGGTGGAAGTGGTCGGCAGGTCTCGCATTTTTTGGTGGCTGCTTTCTGCAAATTAATCGAGTTCTGTGGAAGAAGAATGTTTCCTACAGTCTGCAGGAGGTAGTTTGCTTTCACTAAATTCAAATTAAATGAGCTTGAAGCAATGACTTTTGTTAATCCTAATAACCCAGTGATGAAAAGTAAACATACTGTTAACGGGAGAAGAATGTGAGGAATTTCAAGTACTTTTCCAATGGAGTAAAAGGCAAAGCAGCCAATCTTTTCTCTTCTTTGCCTCCCCTTCCCACTTCTTAAATATGTAACAGCACTTCAGGGACATGGATGACATTTAGCAAACCAAGAGAGTCCTAAGATAGCTAGCTGGTATGCATTAAGAAAATGGCATTTAAAAATGATCTACAGAAGGAACTGAGAAAGCTGCAGGAAACATTTCTACGATGCTGGTTAGTATAAAGCTGCACTACAGATAAGCCTGAAAGCAAAGCTGCAACACAGGTTTTTTTCTCCTCATCACCACCAGTCCTCAGGCAAAAACCTTCCTGTAGCCTTTACTGAGAAAAGTGCTTCTCATAAAAAGCAGAGACTGACTGTGTGGTTTTAGAATTGCAAAGTATTGTCAGCCACTGCCATACAGTTTGAAGCAGAAGTGGTTAAGGGTTCACTTCTCATTTGATTAGACATAAATATTTCAATAAAATAAATGGCCAAATATCTCAGAAGCTCATCTCTGGCAGCTAATGCTTTGCCTGAAAAATTACAGCTGTCTCTCTTCTGCTCAGTCAAGCTTTCTCCCTGGGGCATTCACAACTTGAGCTGTTTTGGAATTTACCACCTGGCCACCAGTCTTAGCTGTACCTAAACTTGTCTGTACAATACTTGTTGACAGTAAGAGTGTAAAACGCAATGAGGTGCTTTTGTTTGTTTTTTGCTAACATCCAGCACTGAGCACTTCATTACATCAGCCTCTCACTGAAATCATGCTTACATGTCAGGTTACTGCGCCGGGAGCCAGAAGAACACGCTGTGCGCTGCGCTGCCTGCTTGTTCTTGGCCACCTCCACCTGCAATCACACCTGGGTAACAGCCATCTTCACAGTGACCTAACACAGCTCTCCCAAAAATCACACAGAGGTACAACTACACCGTATGCACAGACTGTATGGTTAAACACACACACTGTACAAGCAAAAATGGCCCTTCCACCTCCCGTCTGAAACGTGGCTCGGCCCAGCTCCTAGATGTTCCACCCTGCACGCTGGGCTTTCCACGTTTCATCAGGCAGAGGTGGGGCTGTGATCTTCGCTCAGGAGAAAAACATCCAGTCGGGAGAGTGAGGGCTGCAGGAGCAGGGCATGCACGCATCAGAGTGGTATGGACTAAATAAAACTACCCTGTTATAAAGAGAGGAAAATGAACTGCATGTCTTCCAGAGTTGGGATTTCACACCAATTGCTCATCAATGACACTGTTCTTTCCACTTGCTGCAATTCACAATTACACGGCAGTTACTGAGCCCCAGTTCCCCGTGCTGCACACGGAATCAGCGTCACCTCTAGTGCTTCATCTCTGCATCTGCTTTGAAATCTGTGTCCTGTTGCTCCAGCAGAGCAGCACTACGTACTGTGCATGAAGATACCAACGATAGGAACGTGAGTTCCTAATCAGGAGGGCTTACAGTAATGTAAATAAGCACAACTATAATGTATTTCTCGGTCAAAATCTAAAATATCCAAAATCTAAAATATTAAAGATCCATAGACGAGGCACAAGGAACATGATAAACAACGTACATGGAAAGAAGCAACAGGTGCTCAGCACATGTAGATGCTGCTTGTCTCAAGCTGCTCCACCCAGCAGCCCCACGGCGCGCACTGGAGGGGTGAGAGGGACGGGGTCACCTGAGGATGGAGCCTGCACCGCTGCTTTGCTGAGGCTGCTGCTGCCGCCAAAAGGAACTGCTGTCAAACTGCAGCTCTAGGGCTGAAGGAAGTCTCTTCCTGTACTCAAGGCAGTTATTGACAAGGGTCTGATGGCTGTAAGCACTGTAGCATTGGGGTTACGTACAAAATTCTCCCCATTGATGAAGGCAACACAGCAAAGACAAACTTTATCCTTCCTTAAGTGCTGCATCCCAGGAAACAAAACGAGCAGGAGCCTGCAGAACGCACACCTCCACGGATGCTTTCAGCCCTCTCCAGTGGGGTGCTGCTAGCACTCTTGGGAATGAGCAGGGAGGCTGATGGGAGCAGATGGAGGAAGAGCCACCATCTCCCTGACAGGGACAGCCACACCATTAGCTAACCCTTGCTGAGCCGTGCAATAAGAACTGCTGTATGCTCCACGGAAGCTATTGCACAGCAAAGCTGTACCGCCAGGATGCTCCAGCCTCCAGCAAACACCTCCCGGGCACCATCTCCTGCTGCTGCTGGGGAGCCGTGTGCGGCCTCACTGCTGCTGAGGGGTGGGACTCCTGTGCAGTGCCCAGCACACGGCACGGGACAGCTGTGCTGCTGTCCCAGCTGCTCTGCCTTGAGACTGCTTTTCACATCAACATGTCTCTGTTTTCATCTTCACCATGTTACAGACCCATGTTGAAAACAGCACACAGAAATGCAGAGTGCCCATGGAGAAAGCAGCAAACACAGCTCACTTTGGAGATACCTATAAATGCATCTCAGCTCAGGAACAACTGAACTACACTGCACTGCAGTGAGACTCAGTATCTGGTAAGTACAAATCTGGCCAACAACATGATTCAATAAGCATCTATCTGTATTGTCCTGTAAAGATCAAACACCAAGAAACTGAACAGACAGTATCCAGTATGCAATGACTGTTTTTCCCCCAGAAAAACTACAGAGTCGTGACTTCTACATACACAGTTCATGTTGGAGAACATCCTGGAAGACCCCAAGGCACCATTCACATAAGCAACTTCATCTGTCCTGAAGTACAACCACTTACCAGATGGAATGTAGCAACCATCCAGGACGAAAACATCACACAAGCTTTTGTGAGGTTTTCATTTACTGGACAGAAGACTTCTACAGGCAGGGCGTGTAGATTTGCTCAGATGGGAACTGGGCTACAATATAGAGACTGACAACTTACCATCATGATGAAAGCAGCCAGCGTGTTCGTAACAGGAATGAAGAGATTCCATTATAAGTATCAGTTGAACAGTCAGCAGTGTGGTCTACCAACATTTTGAGAACACTGGTTCCACACCAGACCAAACAGAGACTAGCAGATGAGTGCAGCTGATTCTCTGAAGCCCCCCTGAGTTCCCTGAGCATCTCAGACCAAACAGGTTAGATCCGATTTATCTCATAAAATCCAACAAAATCAGACACTAAGATAGCACAGCGATAAATCCAGCAAGTTGTTAATAAGAACTTAAAATAGGAAAAGAGATGTTACTCTACGTAAGTGGATACTTGTGCTGCAGTGGAACAATCCCATTAAAACCAATACGCATGCCCAAGCACACTTGAAAGTAGAAGCTGCAAAAAAGGAGAGATCACAGAGTTCAGATACAGAAGTGATGGGGACTTCGCAGGTAAGCTTCATTACCACCTGTCAGCTCTTTTTCTTGAATGCCTGTGTCTCAGCCACCTTCTCCCCACTCACACTTCTTTCTACTCCCTGCTGGCACTCCTGGCAAAATGGACAACTTCTGGGGTTACAACATGATTCAGCAGAGAACCAGGGAGCGAGGAGTGGAAAGGCAATAGGCAGCTTTCCTATTTCTTTCTTTCTCCTTGTGACAGAAGTGGGATGACAGGAGGAAAGTGGCAATGTGATCTGAGAAACGCTTTTGCTTTCTTCACGAGCTGGGATCACACAGGAACCAGCCAGCTCCCCGTGCAGTGCCAATTTGTTCTCTACACCAAGACTGTCCCCCCTCGCTTCTATCTTGTTTCTTTGGCAGATTATTTTCAACTTGTTCTAATTTGTCATGCAACCCCACCAACAGCCGTGCTGACCCAACTGATGCGAAAAGCAGCATAATGCACAAGGACTAGGCTGATACGAGGACTGCTGTGCCAGTTAAAGAAAAGTCCACGGTTTCTGTCACCAGTAGGAGCCAGTGAGCGCAGAAAGGCTTTCCTCTGCCCCAAGGGTAGGCAAGGTGCTAGCTTCTTCCCACGTTTTATCACTGTGTTGATGTTCCTGCCTCAAAGCCTCCTATATTAACATAGGCAGAAAAGTTAGCAGTTGGGTAATCAGGCCAAGGCAATAGAATTTTGCTTCCAAAACAACAACTACAAATTATGTTACGGTGCACAGAGCCAACGAGGGCAAGAAGCACTAACAGCAAAAGCATCACTGGAGCCAAGGCACTGCCTGACTGTCAGGGAGACCGCGTAGGGCACAGCAAGAACACACTTCTGTCATCAGACCACAGAGACGGGCAGTGAAACAACTCTCCTTGAGTTCTCCTGGTTTTACATGTCATTGGAAACCCTCCTTTCAGTTTTGGAGTTTCGGTATTTATTTCGAGTCGGTTTTCCTGCTATTTCTTGTTTTCCTGCATACATGTATGTGACTTCCTTCCATCTCACCATGAGTTTCCCCCAAATAAAACCATATGCAGTGCCATAGCAACACTGTAATACAAACAGAGGGTAATCTGTTCACTGAAGTACACAGTTGTTTTTTTCTCTTATTAACAGAATCTGCATCTGCATACAGTTTAACTGAATGCCATAGCAACAACATAAACACAAATTAAAGATATTTTTTCTTCAGAGGGAGGAAGAATACATGTTTTCAGGAAAAGTGTGTGGGACTTAAGAAAGCAGAATGAAACGTTTGTGACCAAATACGGCCTGCAGTTACATCATCACAGCTGTGTATCTGCTCCCTGAAGCCTGCTCGGCATGGCGTTACGCATTCAGCTCCTACAGATGGGAGCAGAGCGCAGCCCTACCTGGCAGGCCAGGCCCGCACCACCGCTGTCCCCACGCTCAGCACACAGGTGGGACTTCCTACCAGCACAAAGGGGAACTCAGCCATTCATGTCCTTTTTTAGGCTAGAGGTGTTCTGCACCACGAGCAGCTGTACGCCCAGCACGAGGCAGAGCAGTGCTGCATTGCCGGGACAGCAAGGCTTGGGCAGCCCTCCGGGCCTTGCGGCCTCTGAGGCCTGGGGCCGGCGGCAGTTTCTGTGGCACAATCTTCTTCTCTTCTACAGAGCAACAATTCCCAACGCAGAGATAAATATAGTAAAACCTAAAATTTGGATGTCTTCACTCAAAACTCAGCTGCTCCACTGACAGGGGTATGATGTTGTTTACCCATGACAGCTCCGTACCTCATGCCTCATCCCCCAGGAAGTTCTACAAAAAAGGAAAAGAACCAAGCTCTCCCATACGACTGACTCAACCCCATCTCTCTGCTATTGCTGTGCTCTTAGCTATGCGCTATTTTTGTCCCTTAGTTTGTGAAAGGGATGACTTCATTAAGCTTTTTTTTTTTTTAGCAGCACGTTCATTCAGCACAAGAGGCTTTCCTCTCTCTGTGAGCTGATGGCCCTTCAGCTTAAGCACGCTGAGAGCACTTGGGGTTTGAAACCTGAACAGTCTAAACATGAAAAGTGCCACACCAACACCACACACAAATAGCTTGTTCTGTCTGTGACACAAGCAGCGATAGAGGAAAACAAACGAGTGAGCATAGCAGGCAGAAAATCAAGCACTCAACACAAGCTGGTGCTGAATGATGAAGATTCAAACATCATCGCAGGGTTCTCATTCACAGCCACCATCTGCACTGAATCAAGCTGGAGTCCTGTACTGGGAGCCCACTGTAGTACCATTATGATCGTATCTTTTCCAGTAGACTGAAGTCTTCCAGGCAGCCTCAGCTCCATGTCTTCAGTTTCAATTGCTTGATCAGAAATTTAAAAATATGTTTAAGAGGCATTTTCTCCCCTCGTTTTATTACAAGATGGGTTAAATCACTCAGGGAGGGACTAAAAACTTCTAGTGGCCTATTGCATGTAAGGGTGCATAAACTTTGATGAAATCGCTAACCGTATCATTGTTATGAATCACAACTCTTGCAGGACCTGCACCGGTCAACTGCCATCACTAAGGCTGTGCCTTTAGGCAAAGGCCATCATTGTGATTGTTTTGCTACACTGTATTCAGAATATTTGAACTCCATCCTGGCTTGCATTTGACAAATGCCACTTCTCGAAGCAGTGTAACTGTTAGGAGAAACAAAGATCAGCAAATAGCAACCCGGGAATGAATGGCAAATAACATGGCCTGTTACTTTCGCTCTCAGTTGAAATCTGGAAGATTTGTTTGATGCATCTCATTTCTAGGAACCACTCTAGGAATGATACTTCAAAACGTTTAGGATCTTCTCTGGGGTAGGAAAAGATTTGCATCTGAAGGACAGATTTAACAGCATCTTCATTTAAAAACAGAGTGGGGTTGCATTCTGACTCCCAGGGAAGCTTAAACTGCATTTCTACAAGAAAACACAATGCGGGGAAACCCTCTCATTTCACTAATGAAAATCTCCAAGAGCACAGGAACTGATGTAAATCACATCTGTGACAAATCTGCGTTCCTCAGCCAAGAACTAACCACGCACACATGCAGACCAACGTGATATGTGCAGCACTCCCATTCCCAGTGCACGCTGGCTCCCACCAGAACCACCACGCTCTTACTGTAGATGAAACATTTCCCGGCAACTGAACCGTGGCAGTTTTGCTGTTCTGCTCTTCTATAGGTGTTAATATGAATGGATTCAAGAATGGTTTAAAGTAATTGGCAGCTACCAAGTGAGCATGCAGTAATCACTGATTAGGAAAAGCTTATTCATTTCCACTGAACTGAAAAAACACGAAAGCAACACCTATAGCTAGGAATTGTGGTCCTTTAAATGGGGTTAAAACGACAAACACTGAAACAAGAGGTGGGCAGAGGGCCAACAATGATTAAAAAAGAAAACAGAGCACAGGTGGCTCCTGGCAGGGAGGAGTAAAGCTTCTCAGTTTTATCAGAGATCGCGGAGCAGCTGGATGAAAAGGCACACAGTGTCCCTGAGAGGAGCAGCAGTACGTGCCTACCAAGGTCTGGTGCTCTTTCCGAACTTCATTAGATGCATGTTGCTGTGAACAACTTTTTAATGACAATTTGTTCGCACAGGCGTGAAAAAAACCTCCACTTTGAGCACCTCAAAAATCCCCTCCCAGCAGTATGGCTGGCAAGGAATGGACAAGCTGCTGCCCTCAAGTCTGGATGGAGCCTCTGGGAGCCTGGGCCCTTTCCCATACTGCTGTCACAGCCCCCTGTGACCTCAGCACAGCTTTGTGCTGGCTTTGTATCTCACGGAGCTGCTTGCTAAGTAACCACGTGCTTAAGACTCTGCAAAAGCTGACCTGCAGCTAGACCTTAGGTGAACCCCTGCTGCAAACTGAGCCCGGCCGCCTGCACTGACTGAGGATGCTCCTGTAACCGAGGGGCTGGCAGCACACATCTCCACATCTGCCTGCAGGCTCCCAGCACAAGGACCTAACCAGATGCAGTTGGAAGTGCTCTGGGACCGTGACACTTTCTGCCAAGCAGTAACAACAGATTTCCATTGTCAGCAGATAATACAGTACAGGATTTTTCTGCTTCAAGTCTTATTTGCTTTGACGTAGGTAAATTTAGTTGATATTCCAATATTTACACTATCTGACTTCAGTAGATAAACTAATAGTATCAGATTACTAGATACACAGCATAAGCACCGATGAGAAGTCCAACGCATTACCACCAGCGACACTCCATGTACCCATTTCTATTCATATTTTGAACCGAGGCCGATTTAGAAGATTGGGGTAGAAGATTAATCTTGCCACCCAGACAACAAAGTTCAACCTGCTCCCTGCTCAACGTCAGGCAAAATGCAACCAAGCCAGAAAAAAACATACTGCATCAGGCACCCAAAATATCACCAAAGAAGACTGAAGTCAAAATTAAAGAAAGATGACATGCAGCAGCTCAACATGGCAAAGAAATACCCTACAGGGAAGTTCATCTAATGAAACGCTAGATTTTTTTCAGTAAGTTGAAGCATTACAACTCAAGTCCACAGACAAATACAAATGAGTGATATTTATACTAAGGGAAATCAGACACTGAGATGTTAGGATAAAAGGAAATAAAATACATTGTTGAAACTAACTTGGAAACTTTAAATTTGGGGCTACTGTAATTTAACAGAGATAGAGGGACCAAGGGGTGCTATGGAATAAGAACATCAGATTTTTCTGGAACCAACAACTCCCAGTCTCTTTATTTACATAGCTAAGCATGCATCACTATATCCAAAGTTGGGGAGGCAGTTTGAAAGTGTTGCCTTCAGCGAAGAGAACCAAATTGAACCTCAGATAAATCAGTTGTGCAAAAAAGATTTAATTAAGTAAGAAAATATAAAAGACTCATCCCACCCTCTTCTCTTAAAGAACTGTCACGAACTCTCCCGAATTTCCCCTTCTTCTTCCTCAGATGAAAGGGATGAACTTCCACTGTCCGAGTCCTCTGCAGATTCAGTGGCCTCTGAGGGTGCAGGACACAAACAAACAAACCAACAAGCCGTTAGTTTCAGCAATGTCTCTTCCCCTTTTTCCACTTTGCTCAAACAGAAGCAGTGTTTTGAATTTTTTTTCCTTTAAATCACAATTTCCTTGAGGACAGTTATTTCATAGTACATGACCATCTCCATATAGGATACAGCCCTGAGTAGGACCTCGTTGTTGAAGGAGAAAGGAAGACAATGTTTAGGATTTCTTATAGTTTTTGAATCTTGGTGTCTCACTCAAGTAGTTAAGCAGAATATTTATCCCATACAGAACTCTTCTTCTTTATCCACTAAGAAGTTAAAATTGTTCTTTTGGTTTGTTTTACATGTCACCTTCTGGGTTGCTATATAAATACAACTGTAATGAATTATAAATCATTAGCAGTTTAGTTATTATTTCAGTTAAGATGGGGAACTATTGAGAAATTCTAAATGGACAATTCAGATGAGGCACATATGTGCTCCTTCCACATATTCCAGCATCCCAAAGATGGTGCCAAGCTGCATGAATCCATGAGCTAAGGCTGATGAGGGTAAAGCTTCACAACAGCCTGTGCCACAGGATGGGCTGCTGCGTTCTGTCGAGATCACATCATGAAGCACTCATTTCCCAAACTGGTGCATCCTGAGAACCCTTCCTTACTGAGCACTGGCTCCTGTCACCTGGCGGTGAGGTCACCAAATGCCGCTGGTCAGTGGCACTCGAGCAGCACAAAAATAAACTACAGCAAAGTGGGCGTGTGATTCACACACTGCTCTCATTGATATTTTCAGCATTTGATCCAAATAGCAATTTAAATAAGTTTTTGAGCATTTAGTGTCAGATGCTTCATTAAGGAAACGTTACCCAACGGGGGCTGATGAAGCATAGCTACTGCTCTGTCATGATCAATTCTACATCTGGATAATACAAAGGACACAGTGTGCACCTGTACAGTTTCAGTGGAATTTGTTCAAAAAAATAGAAGCACTTCACCCAGAAACATCAGAGGTCACATTTTGTCTACATTAAATCTAGTGTATAATCAATTAACGTTTATATGCCAGATATGTACTGAGTAATGCACAAAGTAAGGACTGTTTTTGCCCCTAAGCCCTGTCAAAACTTCTATAATCCCCTACTATCTTCAGCCATGACTGACCCTGTATGCTGCAATCAGAGCACCTGTATTTTTTGCTATAAGCAAGTCAAGCATCAAAACATTGCATAAAAGAATGTGGCAATCTCCTGACTGGCAACGAAGCTCAACAGGCACATCTTAGCTTTGGTTTGGTCTGTTATAGTTTTATTTAATACCCATTATAGATAGTTTTCACTCAAAAAGAACACATTTTTATGGTCTTGATTTTATGGCCTATAAATTAAGATCGCCCAATCTCTGCCACCATAAATCTGTCAGGGAGATACATCCAAGAGGAGGGGCACTGTCTGGGAGACACATCCTTGTGCTGCACTGTGACAGTGCTATCTGCACCTTTCAGCTGCTATCAGCTCTCTTCCCTCCCCCTTCTCCCTTCATGCAGAACCAGCTGGTTGCTGCAGCAGCGTGACCTCAAAATACGGTCACTCAATCAACACTAATTTGTGTCTATATCCTGAAAAGCACAACCTCCTTCTCAGCTCATGAGGTGATAATGACAACCACACTATTCAGATTGAGTCTGAGTCAATCAATTGCAATTCCCTCCTGAGAACTAAATGATAGGGGTAGGGCTGACTACTGACCAAGGAACAATGGATACACCAAGACACCTAGTTTCCATGTACTGCAGTAAATTGACCTGCGATCCCAGGGTGAACACCAGTGGATCAGTTGCTCAGACAAGACTCCTATCTCATCCCCTGGCACGCTGTCTCACTCTCTTGCAATACATAGCACAAGAAATGTCCACATGCACTTCCCTGGACAGCAGATCTCTCCAATGGATCACTTAGTGAAATCTAGCCAGAACAGCTAAGATCCATGGATGTTTAATATCATTGGTATGATTTCATTAGTCTCAGATGTATTCAGTTTAATGACACACATACCATGATTCAACTGCCGTGGGGAAACAGTCACAGCAAACTTATTTCAAAGCTTTTCCTCAGAAATCTGTAAAAATTAGACTCAGCCATCACTGAAAAGTAAACAATTGGGCAATTAAGTTGACAGCTAAGGAGACAACTAGCTGGGGACTAAGGGACAAAGGACTGAATCCTTCTATCATCAGCTGCAGAAAGCTAAGCCGAGACACAAAGTCTCAGAGAGAAATATAGAAATGACCTTCAAAATTAAAATATGAATTCCTGCTAGACCTGGACTGTCCACTAAGCTAATTCCAAGATCGAAGTTTCCCTTTAACTAAGTATTTTTCAAAACAACAGTGTTTTTAACCTACTCAAGAAGCTACTTTGCCATTACCATTTTTAAGAGCATTCTATAATTCAGGATTATTTGTCCAATTTTAGGAGTTACACTGGAAAATCACGATTCCCTTTTCTGGAGCAGGCTTACTTTACAACTAATCTTCCCCTGACAGCTTAACCTTTCAGAAACAAACAACTCTGTTGAACTGCTACGTACAAAATTTAGCACAAGTTTGGAGAGCTACATTACCTTAGTGGCTAAAATTATACAAAAACGGATGAAGCACCAGTAAACAAAGTTTGGACAAATACATACAATACTGCGAGCCATCAACAATAAGATCGGAGACAACATTCGTAGCAGCTTTTTTATAGCAATCTTTTAGATTCGGAGGGAAATACAAGACGTACAGTACATTCCTGGCATCAGTAATGGGTGTATCCTTGATTATTGTTTATTTAACTAAAATATCTAAGTATAGCATAACAGGAAATAAATATATGCTTACCTTGGCCAAGAACCACCATGTCCTTCTTCAACTTTTTCAAGACCACAAATAACGTCGGGTACTCAATTATTACTTTGTTTTTCAAATTTTCTAGGAGGCTTCTACTGGCATCTAGTTCATTGTACCTTAAAAATAGAAGGAAAGTTTATTTTGGATTTTAATACTACCAAGAACATAATGTACACTTTCTAAAAAAAAAAACAAAAAAAACATCTTTTTAGCAGTTGACAGGATTTTCAGATGATATCATGTTCAGAAAAACTATCTTATGATTCAAAGTACACATCCGGGCTTATTACCCAACCACAGCCATTTTTTTAAACCCTCCTAACATCTAAGTCTAAGAACAAGAAGAGAATCAAATTCAAATTTCTCTACAGGCTGAGATGTTTTAAGAGTTCTAAATGAATATCTTTACCAAAATCAGATATGGATGTAAAACATTTACCAAAATCAGACTAAACTGAAAATAAGACTTACTGTTCTACTTGTTTTTCCCACCAGTCACTCTCACTATCCACTTAATACACATGTACATTTCTAATTTTCCATGCTTACAAGCTTACAGGCTTAATTTATATGGTTAATAATGACATTTGCTTATGAATTATCACTTAAATATTGGAAAAATGAAATAAAAATCATATATGATCAACCATTAAAGCAAAGGTACATTGAAAGCACACAGAGCTCTGTTTTTGTAGATGTAAGGGCTCACATACCCAGAAGAGGCAGCAATGATGGCTGCTGGAGCAATCATTTCTAGCAGATGGTACAACACTCCTGTTAATGCTCAAGCAAACCTCTGCCTACGGCTCTACCTGCAAGAAGCCCCCTGCAGAAAGCCGTGCATCTGTGTGTGCTGTGACAGGCATGTGGCTGAGACGTGCAGCCCTGACCCACGGAAGGGCTCCTCTTCACCCTGACGGTGAGGCCAGTTTTACACAGCCATATTAGTAAGAGTAGTAAAAAGTGAACTGAGCATCTTCTCAACAGTTATATCCTAGAAATGTAATATTCTCTCCCATCTCTGTAAAAAGAAACCCGCATATGGGATTTTGGGCAAAGCAAAGGGTATTTCAAAGCCCTCTCTCCAAGAGAAGCCCTGGTGCTTTCACTCGATACAACTGCAGCAGCCAACAAACGCTCTGATATCATTACACTGCAATCTGCGTTATGCAATCCTTTCTGTAATCAGGATGATTAAATTATGATTAAGCTACTGTATTCACTTAAAGCCAAAGGAAGTTCAAAACCAAAACACACTGTGGGCACTAAATGTGACCTAACTCCTCTACCTTCTCTGATCATTTAGATGTTATGTGGTTGGGCTTTCTTTTGCCAAAACAAACGAAGAACTAAAAAAGAACACACCCCCAAAAAACACCAACCAAAAAACCCCCCAAAACCACAAAAAAAACTACTGGATGGGTGAAGAAAATGTATACCTCATGATTTTCTACCACGTGTGATTAAGAACTGTACATCAGAGGAGTCAGCAGACAAGAAGATTATTGAAGGCAAAAGAAGATTTCAGTTCTTTGGATTTAAGGGAAAAGTTTGAGCAAAAACTATTTTTCTCATATTCGACTTCAAATCATCAGGAAAATATTTGGTTTCATGTTTCTCTCAACCCAAAGTAATTATGACCTGCTCTTAGTGAAGCCCTTTAAAAGGGATAACAGTATATTACATTTCTTACTGAATGAATGCATTCATAACTTATGGATTAGCACACATGAAAAGAAACATATTTACTGCTTTATTTACAGTACTCTAAATGCAAAGTATAGCAATACCTTTCCTTTGGCAAGAACCTCAACACATTCTTTTCTGGTTAAGCAAACATTTACCACCAAGAGGCTAAACTAATTCCCATGCCACAATACACTTTCCATTATCTCATGTTTTAGACAAAACATCTTTAGCGTCCAGCTTGGCATAAGATAAAACATTTGTACTTAAAACTATTTTATGATAGTAAATTATTTAAGTGTTAGATCACTAAGTCAGATCTTTATCTTTTTTGTTCTTAGAGCATATTTTATTGGTTGACAATGACAGAAAAAATCCGAATGTTTAGTTCATAATCTGGGCTGTAAACTTCAGGGAGAATATAATAAATGAGCTTAATGCTCCTCTTTCTCAAATTCTGCAGTTAGTGTCTATTCTGTCCAAAAGACCTCAGTCTACCACACTCCTTACTTTATATGCAAGCACAAGTTGAGGTTCTCTGCAAATTCACCTGTCAGTCTCTTCCTTGGCTGAGCATGTTTAAGATCTTGAAAAAAAAAAAAAATAAGTCACTCAATTCCAGCCAAATACAGGATGGCTCAGCTGAGCAAGACTGACTTTCCAGGTTCTCTCTGAAAGACTTCATCACAATGAAAACCTTCCCAACTTATCCCAGAAGCAAAACACAGCTGTACACCAAATGGGTGAGCAGCAGTGGCCTCTGGGCACAAGACTGCCCTCTACAGCTTTTCCAGAAACTTAAACTCACCACCTAATTTTTACTCGTAAAAGGGGAAGACCTGTCTGGAGAAAAACTGAAAAGCAAGAATCCTAAAGAAAAAAAAAAAGAAACAGAATGGCTTCTTCCAAGTCTTGTGACCACTCACACACCACAAGGAGCTGAACGCACAGGCCCTGGTGTGACTGCAGGGCAACAACCTCACCACAGGCTGAGGCGGGCAACGCTGGGTTGGTGTGGTAAGAACTAGGGTCACACATTCTTTTTAAATCACTATTTTTACCTACTTGTCCTGTATCACTAGGACTACCTAGTCTGCTCAATAAGAACATATAGAAGGCTGCAACTTTTTCAGGCCCTTCAAGTCCAAACCTACATGTGATTCATCGCAACCCTGAACTGTAAATCTGGAAAGAACCAGGTAAGTCACACAGGCAGAGATGTCCCTCTCTGCCTCATTCAGCTTAGCAGTGTCTGCACTTGGTGGGACTCTTTGCATTCTTCTCTCTGATCTCCTTTTGTCCCTGGTATTTACTTCCTACACGTTTTCTCTGCCCCTTCCATACGCTCCCTCAGCCTCCTTGTCCCACACCCCCCACCTAATACATGAGGGCTGCTCTGAAAGCAACGCCTCCTACTTTATTATGTTGGCCCACAACATTAGAGGCAGACATGGGTGGGATGGCAGCAGAGGTTGACCCTTCCCACCAATATTCCGTTCCATTTTGTTGCCATGTGACAGATGGCAGCAGAGGGGCCCTCTGACACAATGGTGTCTGACATGGAAGTGTGGATGGAGCAAAGGTGTGTCACTGAATTCCTCCATGGAGAAAAAATGGCACCACTGACATTCATTGACACTTGCTGAACATTTATGGAGCCCAAACAGCGGATGTGAGCACAGTGTGGCTGTGGGTAGTATGTTTCAGCAGGGGTGACAGTGGTTGCCTCCGCTGGTGCAGATTTTTATGAGCGCAGCATGCAGGCTCTCGTTCACTGCTGGCAAAAATGCACAGCTAATGGTGGTGACTGTGTTGAAAAACAGTTTTGTAGCTGAGGATTTGCTCTATGAAAGTGTTATTGAGCTCTTTCTATCTGTTGTATCTTCCATGGAAATAAATAGGAGGCATTACTTTCAGAGCAACCTACGTGCGCTTTCCTGATTATTTTCTTGCCCCAAGCAAAGCTTTATGCCCAAGTCACAAATTAAGAAAATGGCCTGGATTTGTTCTTCACAAGAATATTCCATTTGTAAGGACCACAAAGAGACAATCTTGGCAGACAACAGCTTTTGGTTTAAGCTAGGATGAAATAACAATAACTGCTTTTTAAAGGACAAAAATTAAACAAAATTTGCCTGCCAGCAGGCAGTTTAAAAGCCTATAAAAATTGAGACAATTGAGAAAATGTAACAAAAATCAGCAATCCCACATCTGTTCCCTAGCAATCTTTTACATTTACTCTTTGAATTGCTAAGTTACCTTTTACAAAATGCTGAAATTAAATGTGGCTCTGCACTTTTGATAGCACCTGCGTGAGTTTCTGCACAGGACAGCTTTGCTATCTATAGCTATTCTACTACCTTCCAGGAATTCAAAAATTCAGCCTCCTAATCTGTCTCCCACACGCAGGAATGCTATGTTAGGTCACTGCACCACAGCAAACTACCTCAAATGGAGCCCTGGGCTATCATTCGGTGGTGCAACTTGTCTCCACGAATTCAGACAGCAGGAAATTCCCTGCTGATCAGGTTTTCCTGAATGTCATCTACAGGAACTTTGATTTTAATACTAAAGAAAAATCTGCAATCTGGAATTAAAGATAAATTGTAACCATGTTATTATTTTAATTTAGTCTCCTAGTTACTGGAAAGAGAGCAAAAAAGTTTTACCAATCTAAATAATTGCAAATATTAGTAAAATATATGTTTGCGTAATGGTGCCCCTAATTTTCCTGAGAAAAATATCAACTAAAACTTTTATTCATATTTTAAACAAAGATCATTTTTCTTACTAGAATTGAGTGGAAACATCAAAGTATTTCCTTTGCATAATTCTGATGCAATAAATCATGTTGTTCTACTTCAGGCCAAATCCTGAAGAGCCAGAATCAAACTTCTGCTAATTTATGAGAAGAACAAGAATTTCTCCCCCAGCATGTCCCCAAACTAAGGAAGGCAGCATTTTCTAGGTATCTGCATTTGCTTAGAAGAGAGCAAAGATTGGGTACAGCTTTTAAAGGCTCTCTCAAGCACTCACTGTGAAGTGCTGTAGCATAGCTAAGATAATAACTACCAGATGGACTTTCATTCCTAAGTGGTGAATAACCTCTTCGTGTGGTTATGATTTGGTGAACATGGAAGTAGTGAAACGCACTCTTACATTAGATATGAGAGGAAAGTTATATGGCAGAAAGTAAACACAATGTACAGAAACAATGCAGACTTTTAACATTTAACTTTGCCACTAGAACTCTGACATTCCAAAAATCCAGAATGCTGATTTTTGTTAGTCCATATGCATGGAAAAGAATTAGAAAATTCAGTAAGAAAAAAGGCAGAGGTGCCCCCCCCTCCAAAATAAGAAACAAACAAACAAACAATAAAGGAAATTACTTGCCCTAACACTTCCTTTGTAACACAATTCTTAAGAACAGCAGAACAATACGGAAGTCTCCACTTTGGCTGAACGCTCTTAAAGAAAGAAACTGGGGGGAACAACCAAATTCAAGTTAACACTTATTACAATTTTTGTATTAAGAGTTTACACCAATATTTTAAAACCTCTTTAAGTTCCTCCTTCAACTCTTGCTCTATGGTTTCCCTCCCAGTGGAGGACTTTCACAGTTTGCGTTGACCAATGTTCATTCATCGCTCCTTCCTACTGCCAAAACATGCACAGCTTGACCTATACCAATACAGATCAGCTGCCTGATCAATCCTTTTCCAAATCAGATCTCCATTTTCAGTAACACTTCAATCACAGCACAGTAATTTTTCCTTTGTTTCAGAAAAATGAATGATTAGGACAAGCAACCTCCTCTTAACAACATTTGGCCCACCAGTGCTGTTAGGAAGCAACTGAAGAAGCATAGGAAAAAAAGTTGCCAGCACACCAGGAAAGCATCTCAGACTTCATCACCACCTTCTAACTACACCTATATGCAGACAATGCATAAGGCCACTTCAGGGTAACAGAGAAACCATGACACTGTTCCTTTTCCTTGCTATAATTCAACCACAGACCATCTTTATACAAAGACCCTACTAAGACAAGCTATAAGAAACCACAGTCTCCTCTCTTTTCTGGGTCATAAGAGGCCCTTACACCAAGCAAATGAAAGAATTATTGAAAATTGATACGTAAAATAGGGGGAAAAAATCTTACAGAATACTCTTCTTAAAACATTTTTCAGGGAGTTAAAACTTCCTGGGGGGAAAAAAAAAAAAAAGCAATACCCAAGTAAAGACAAATGGGACACTAATTGCCACCTAAATTATTGGGCACAATATTAACTGTCCAGAAAGATTCATTGGTTTATTCACTTTCACCCTAGAAAATACACAAAAGAGTTAGTGGAAAGAAGAGATAAGCAACATGAAAGTATGTTACCGTAGAAGCACAAAGGCTATCCTTGTTTAAACCTCTTGAGAATGAGGCAATTGCATGAAGGAAAAAACACAGTAAAAGTTCTTCAGTGACAACCATGGAAAAATATATCAATTGATGGCAAAAACCATAAAGCAGATAAGGCATCTGTTGCAACAATTTAGTGAGTAGAGCATTAAGAGAGATGTGGTAAAAGGACTCAGGATGCAAAATAATCTAAAGATTAACTGAAGTATAAACCATTCTGAATTTTTTAGTTAAGGGAGAAAGTACAATAAAGCAAACAGAAGGAAAATATGAAGCTAACTAATGTCATTTTCTTGGATTCAGTAGAATTTGGTTCAAAGAACACAGAAATAGTGATACTGAATTTCAAAAAAGCAAATATTTTCCCCATCTCATAAGACATAAGGAAAAGAAAAAATCCAGCAGCAAGTAAAGACATGGTGACTGAAGTGCATCATAGTAACAGTCCTTTATACACACAGAAGTTTACTATGGAGCTTCACAAACTGCTCAAAAGCTTATCCTTTACAAATGTAAACTGTTTAAAACACAGATACACTGTAAAAGAGTATACCACAATCCTGTAAGGCTACTACATGAGGGAGATAAAGAAACAAAACAGCCTAATGAGTTAATGATAGCCAGAAGGCCTAAAGGGAAAATGAGCTTTCACAAGTGAAAAGTTATTAGAAAGAGAATGGGTTGAATATCGGAGATGAATTCCTCAAGTTTCAAAAACTGCAAAGATATCAGTGGCATCTCTAGCACAAGCAAAAGCTGTGGGTGCTTCCTCAAAAAACACAAAGAAATCAAGTTATGTGACTTGTACCATTAATAAAATACTAGCATAATCATGGAGAAAAAGTGAACGTCACAGGTTTACTTTAATTACAGTACTTGTTACACAGCCTCATGAACCATTACTGTAAAGAATTTTAGAGGTGAGAAGTTTACCAACAAATAACAAAGGATGCAGAGAAAAACTCTAAAATACCAAGTTTGGAAAACTAACAGGTCAAATCTCATTTGACAGCTTAACGCAAGCCCGCAGTGTATTGAAAAAAGTAAGAGAGATACAAGGCTAATGAGAAATGAGCCCTTATAAACTGACAGTAATTTTCTCATTACACCTGGCTTAATCTAATGAACCTCTACTTCAGAAACAAGAATCGATACTTCTCTAATTTAGGATCCCCAGACTGCAAACTCCAAGTTTCCAAATATAGCTCATATGAAGATAGCCTGAATACCTGTAACACTCTGCACTAAATGGTGGAAATATATCCAGAAATTTATACTTATTTGCATGGAAATCAGAGTGCAATAAACCTTCCATTAAGGGGTTACTAATGCTTTACAAAGAAAAGGAAAAGCTATGAAATAAAGAAAACAAATTATTTTCTTGGCAAACAAACAGGAAGGTCAATTCCCTCCTTGGCGGGGTCGAAACAATCAGTCCTAGCTCATTTCCGTCAGGAAAAAGAAAAAACAGAGGGATTCCCCTTTGGCAGCATCATAAGGAAATAACAGGATCTTTCCTATCCCACTGGAGCCCAAAGAGGTTCCCCTTTACTCTGCCTCTGTGAAAACACCGATGGCTAAGTTGCCATTTTTCACAGCGCTGCAGCTTCCAAGTTCAGTCTATCACTTCATGTCCTCTCAAACAGAAATGAATTTGTATCTTTGCTTCTAGAAGCATTTCATTCTAGCCTCCCCACACTGCCTGGTCCCCAAAACTGGGGAACTCAGCTAGCTTCAAGTCAGAGTCTCACTGTGCCTTTTTCTTCCAAGACTAGCAGTTAAACACACTCTGAGGCATATACTCTGCCTGCTTCTGGAAAATACTGAACAGCAACTCAGATACATACAGCTGAATTAAACCCTTCAGTACATCTCAACATTTCATCCCATCTACAATGCACTTTTACCAACTCCCTCCCAAGCTGAGGGCAGCAGGTTATCCAACAGGGGGTTTTCCAAACAGCAGTCTTCTCCTGGACTTCACAGCTTGTCTTCCTGCCTTTAAGTCTGCCTTACACGTGCATGCTACACAGCACTCAGACTCTGATGAAGGTTTTTTCCATACTATCACTGTTACACATCATTACATCCATCCATGCAAGCTCATCTCTGCTCCCCAGAAGAGACGGAGGGCTGGAGCAAACTGCAAGAATTGTTCTAGGAACAGTCATTCCCAGACGCACACTTACTCAGAGAGAGGAGAGAAAATCTGCTTACACATGTGCTGGGTTTACTGCTCCTATGCTATAAGCCCAGCTATGACGCAGAAAAGAGGCTGCTGTGTACAGTTTTCCTTATATTTTACAATTTGGGGTCTGCCTACCTGCTTCGCAAGGGTGAAGGCTCTGCAGGTCTGTGTCTGCCCGTGGTGCTTGCAGAACACCACTGGATGACTAGACAGGGCAAGCCACTGGGTGAAGCCAACACTAACACTTTTATTGGTATGTCATCCTCCACCTCTTTACTTACTCACACATTCTTCCTCTGTAAGTGGTCTGGATCTAACTTGCTGCAACACAGACTGCCGAATTTTGGAGCGGAGACTGTAATTTCAAATAAATCTTTGTGCAGCAGATGTTCCAGCCTGAGACTCTAGCTGGGACACTCCAGAAATCCTAATGCAATACCATTAATTACAAAATAGTTCATCCAAAATAATTCAGTGTGGGTTACAAAACGCTGGATTGTTACTTTGCAAAACAGGCACATACTGGTTCATAAAGGAATTCCTTTCAGGAAAAAAAATGAATGATTGCTCAAGATACTAAGATGGACAAATTCTGTTTTGTTTGGAAGAATCCCAAAAATCTTCTAAAAGGTCAATTAATTGTAGTCAGACATCATAAACATTTAGCTGTGCAGGCTACAGATTCAGATCATGCACTCTTTTTATAGTCAGAAATGACTAGTTTTCTGCTTTTATGTTGTGTAAGACAGGATTTGGATTAAGAAAGTAAGTAGATAGGAAGGAAAACTGACTACTTCTTACAGTAAGAGCTGCATATCCTGGAATCTGTTGCTCTCCATCACTTTTGTCAGCGGAGAGACTGCTGTTCAGAAAAAGGAGCAAGCAAAAAGTGACACTGAAATGGCTGCAGTAACAAACCTCAGAAGGCTGAAAATGACCTACAAGAAAATGGAACAAAGTATTCAGTAGAAAAGCCCAAGTTTTAATAAACAATAAACCAAAACAAAAGCCAACACTATGGGAAAAGAAAGCAGCAAGCAATACACAGGAGCAGTGTGTTTAAGAAACAGACTTCAGAGCAAATGCTGTTTCCCTTGAACGGTATGAAGTAGCCAGAGCCTGACTACGGTTGTGCAGCGAAGAATGACTATTGTAAGCCAGCTCCCTGCCTTTGTAAAGCTGGCAGAGCGGCTTTTGTGCCAGCTGCTGCAAGCTAGAGAGGAGTAATGAATTCTACTGTCAATCTTCTGCTGCAATAGCCTAAAGCCAGCTTGGGGTCTGTTCCAACACATGCCAAGGCCAGCAGTTCAGCCAGGGATTTGTATCCTTAATTCCTGTCTCATGTATACCATATACTACATAAATGTGAAGACAAATTGCTTCCTAAGTGAGACTAGAGAATCTTAATAAACCACCACACATCTTTCAACACCTGCAGGAAATGCACAGAAGATTAATGTTTGAGAAAGGCCAATCTCAGCGTATTTATTTTGCTAGATGAATCAAGTAGTATCCTTTAAATAAGTTCTTAATGATAAAAAATTGATCCATGCCCCACACTGGCAGCAGGGATTTTTTAAACAACCAAATTATGTATGAAAAGCGGAAAGCAAAACCTGTAAGCTCTGTTGGTTTGACATGAAGTTATTCACAGCTGATAATGCAGCAGGAAGTGCCCTAAGAAGATCATACGAAAAAGTGAACAAGATCTGAGGAAAATACTAACACTATACACATCTGAGGCTGTGATGTGTTTAAACCTAACAGTATTTAATACTCTTAAAATCACTGACAAAGCATCAGATATATAACAGACTTCTTTAATGTCAGGAAAATTAACAATCCAATATAAATATTACATTTAAAGAGATTTGTTTCCATTAATTTGAATTCCCAGACAATTTTCTAAAAGTCTGTTGGCATAGGGAGGCGAAAGCAAAAAGAACTTACTTCATCTTCCTAAACCTATCACAGTGACCACCGCGACCTACTGATGTGATCTAACCCGCAGATACTGAAAAACAATAGACTACAAAAGAAAATTCTCTTTGAGCACAGAGCTCAGTCATCCAAGGAAATAGCTCTCATTTCTGCCAGCTGATCTTGAGACAGGGAAGCGCTCCAACATTACTAACACCAGCCAGGCTTCTGGGAAGCAACTGCGCTGGATCAGCTGAAGCAAAATAAGCATTCACCACCATAAAGCAATGACATTTAGTAGATGAGAGCCTCCGATACTTGTTGAGGAGATTTTCTTCCTTGTGGCCCACAAGAATTAAGAGGCAAACACGCCAGCACTCTCATGTGCCCCAGCCAATGTCACCACAGAAAGTAAGGAGCCCCTTGATGTTGCAACTGGCACTAAAATGCTTTGGATATTTTTGGCTTCCTGAGGAACTGAAACATGAGCTGCACCAGTACCACTGATACAAACACCAATGCTACAGCTGATCCGACACACCAACATCCCCTGGTAGCGTGGCCATTTTATGACAGGAGAGCTACAGGACACAGTCCGGTGGCGTTCTGCACTCAGCTCCTTGAGACATATGATCTTAGAAGCTTTGCAAAGCTTCTAAGGCCAAGCAGGCTCAATTTTCCAAGCACCTAGATATTCTGTCAGCCTATCTAAAAAAATTCCAAAAGTATTCTCCAGTGACTCATTCTGAAACAATATTTACATGTCATTTGGAACATACCAACTGGCAAAGATGATTTTTTTTTTTTTAAATATAAAAGACCTAACTATGATGTTTAAGAAAGCATTATTTTTTAATTCCATTAAACTAAATGCATGTGGCATTCATGCAAGATGTTACCGAATCCAGTAAGAGATCTTAATGAATTATCTCTTCAATAAAAATATCTACTGTAAACCAAGCCTGTTGTAGTTCATTCTCCCTTACAAATAGGAAATTCTTATATGATAAGGAAGTGTAAATAACAATGCCTTAAAAATCCATAGCTACAGAAAACAACAACCTAAACCTCTGGCCATTAACTTGAGACGACTATCATTTAGGATAGGATTTAGGATTTTCATGTTTTTGCTTTTTTTGTTACATAAAGCCTAATAAGGCAATTCTCAGGAAAATAAGAAGGTGCATTTACCAAACCAGACTGTATAATTTGGCAGTTGCATTTTTTCTTCCCTTAGTGGAAAAAGCAATCCTCTTACCATATGAAGTCACTTTGAAGGCATCCCAAATAAAGGGCTGAAGACAGTCAGGACATTAATTTACCCCGAAGAAAGAAAAGACTACTTTATAAAAGAATGTAGACTGTAAAAATCATCCAAGAGGCAGCGGCTAAACCTTTCTTGGAATAGTTTCAACCAAGCAGAGAATGGATACCAACTAAATATTGCATAACAGGTGATAGAGGCGAGCACCACAAAACGGAAAACTATTACAACAATCCATTCAAATGCAGATGCTTTCCAAACCAAGTTTTAAAGAAAGAAGAGTTTTGTAACACTTGTGTTTTTGAACCCCCCTTCTTAAGATTCCTTATAAATTGCAACTAAATGAGAAGACTATCAAGTGATGTAACAGCTGTAGTGATACAGAGTATTAGGTGACAGGTATGGAGGACACAAGGAGGTTATGCTTCAGCTTACTCTGAACAATCGTGGAGTGCTAGCAACTCAGACTGAAAGCAATTCTTACAAGCTGGTTTTAGATTAGATAGGAGCTAGAGATCAGGATAAGGAACCAGAAAACCAAAATAAGAGCTTATCACAAATGGGAAAGTTCGCTTGTCACCACTGGTTCTGAAACGCACCTAGCAGGAAGAAAGCAAGCATCATGCTGTTTGGCAGCTATCCATCACAATACCCATACACAGTGGATTTATCCAGTTGCTTTCTGAAGTTCTTCAGAACTCCTGTGAGGAAGAAGAAATCTGTACTGCGTGGCTACTTTATATTTCTGGAGAAAGAAGAAAAGAAAACCCCCATGATTTAAAGCATTCTGCAAAGGACCTTCAAAATGAAAGGATTGCTTGCTACGAAACCCAGAAAACAGCCAAAACTAAACCGCAAACTCCTGTTTCATAAACATTTGCAGGAAATACTGAAATCCTTCTGTAACACACTTATCTTAAAACTAGCAGACTAACATTTTATAACCCATAATAATCCTGCTCAGATGTGCTCTGAAACACCATCGCACTGCCTCATTAATACATAATCCCAACTATGAAAAGTATTTTTCTCAAATGGTTCTGCTAAGCCTAAAACGAACATCCAACCAAGCAACAGCCACTTTTTTCAGCCTTCCCACCACCTAGTACATGTGGAGACGTAACTTCCAGTGGGCGCAGGGGAAGTTCTGGGTAACAGACCATGTAGATTTGCATGATTACTAGACTATACCGACCCTACTCCTCCAGTCTGCCCATGGGGTGACAAAGAGGATTTTGCCATACAGGAACAGAGTCCAGAATCACACAGGATGAGGTGGCACAGGGTGAGCTGACAGTGGCACTTAAGATGACACAAACCAGCAGTCAGCAGCCACTGCAACGAAGGGAGCTGACCTGGTTCAACAGCAAGCACTCCCACTGCAGCTCCAGGTATTGATTCTCACAATGAGACATCATACACCCTAATTAATTCCAATAAGGGGCAGCCATAAAATAGATGAAAGCCAAGTAAATTCCCTCTTAACCATAATGCAGCTACAGTAAAAGCTTGAATTCCCTCAGAGAGCCTTTGTCATAGCAACTACCCTAGCATAACCACACCGATAGCCTGCTGGCAGAGACACAGCCTATGTTGACAAAAGATGCTTTTCTGCTGACACGACAGTCCCATCATTTCAAACAAACTTTGTTCTTTCCTTTCAGAAGCAGGATTTGCTTTCAACACGCTGCTTCCTTGACCTGTGTGCACCGCCACAGCTGCGCCTGCTCCACCAGTGCGGAGCTGCGCTTCTCATCCAAAAGATTTCTCATTCACTTCCTACAGTTCCTTCTAAAATTTACATTCCCTGTTTAAATAGATGACTCTAATATCAACCATCAGAGCTGATTCTGGGAATACAGGATGAGGCCCAAACTTCAGGTTATTTATTTTAACGAGACTGAGATCCTTCTGAGAAGGAATTCTCTCTCAACGAATCCATGAGCTAAGGAAGCATTAAACCAATTTCTGAAGATGAAAACGGTTAAGTAGCAGAAGAAACTGATGAGCAAGAGATTGTCCACTTTGATATTAAATTAGTTTCTTTCCCAAGCCTTCTGTGCAGTTTACAGATCCTAGTTCAAATGATTAAAAGGTGAATTTTACCTGCTACTGAAAACGCAAATTTTTCTTCCTAAGAAATTAAAATGTGAAAAACCAAGTAAGCAGTCATTAACACATCTATAACTGAGAAATACCCCAAAAGGTTAAAACTAAAATACCTAAAATACCAGGGAAAAAATAAACAATGTGTATAAATAACTGTATTTTAAAAACACAAATGAATATTCAGTAGCATTTTCTGAACACTGCCTTTCCAGTCACACACTGCAGAATTACGTGCAGCAGTAACAATCTGAATGCATCTTCAGTTTTTGCTGCATTAATTTGAGTACAAAGAAGGGGCCAGAAGTCATTCATGCTCTGCGAACCTGTCCTGAATACCACTATTAACAGATGAACCCAAGCTTGCCAAAAATATTTTAAAATTGAAAATTTTCTGATCCCATTTCCCAGCACTAAGTTCTAGAAGAGCTTCCTTGCTTGAGTGCAACACTGTACACAACCTGAATGGGTAAAGTGCCTGTGCTGAACTCATGGAGAACTGGGAAATACAGGAGAGAAAACAGAAAACTTGGCATGCCCAAGTTCTTCCACACTGAACTTCCCAGGGCAGCTCACAATACTAGTATTTTTTAATTTCCCCTCTAAGAACACAGAATTTGGCCATTCTTGAAGTAAACTAAAATCAGATGAGACATTTCACTCAAAAGCAACAGATTTATAGGTGAGAACTTCGATGGCAAATCTCACAACCATAATTCAAATAGTTATTTCAAAGAGGAAAAGAAGTAATCAAAACCATGAAGAGTTTATATCTTTGGGGCTTGGATGCTGAAGTATGTTACTCACTTCTGAATAATACTTACTGGGAAAAGAAATTCAGTATAAACAGGAAGCTCAGTTAGAACTGAAATTCTTTTACTATACCTTTTTTCCCATTAGAAATAATATACCACGCTTCACGGAAGCGTTCTATTTCCACTTGTTACATTTGAAGAAAAGAATGTACTTTAAAAACCCTAAGTAGGAGTCACTGGTCAACCACAATAAGCTATATTAAAGCTGGTACATATTCTTTTCAGTAACAATGACAACAGGGTGGAGTTTTCAAAATGGTATTTATACCATCAAAATTATTTATTTAAAATTTCATTTTGAAGTTCAAGATTACTGCCTGTTTTGGAAACAAAGAAAGCAATTCTTCACAAGTCAGAGTTCTGGAAACCACACCCAGCAATATTGTAACACAAAGAGTGATGAGCTAGCAACTTTGAGAAAAATGTGTTACTTCAAATGCAGTGACTGGATGCTGATAAGCAAGCAATTTTTGTAGCAATGGTTCAAAAAGACAGCTCTCCAACTCACTCTCCTGTGAGGTTAATATATCTACAGGTGAGCTTACAGGAAGGAATGGATGTCTACACTTCTGCTGGTCAATACAGTAATTCAGCATCTCATACAAACCTAGCAGCGAACTGATACACACTACATGGAGTGCTGCTGAAGCAGCCCAGGTACAGGCACACTCATCAGCCCACCAATATAGCTGCGAGTGCCATAGTGTCTTAAATTGTCCAAGTATGACTTAGCAGAATTTATTAATCACCATAATCGTGCAGAAATTTCAATGCTGACATATTAATAGACAAAGAAATAAGATTTTTTCTGAATCATATTTAAGATGGCTGGTAATTACTCATGGAAATTTAATCCATGAGATCGGGTGATTTCTTGACATGTTAAAGTCTAAGAAGTGCATTCTGTCTTTTTGCTGTCCTTCACTGATAAGCACACAAACTGAAGAACCATGTTACCTGGTAGAGTTTTGCTTCCTGTTTTCTATCTTCATTAAAATTTGTACATCTGACCGAGGAGACGCTGTATAGATTTTTAATCTGAAAAAAAGAATATGCAAGAGATGAAGCAATGAGGTACTTCAGACTCTTCCTCCTATCATCTATGAGATGAATATCTTTTGTATGTCAACAGGCAAAAGCATTTATTTCCTCATTAAAAAAAAAACATTTGCCACATGTCAAATATCTTCTAAAAACTGTATTACTAGGATGTTTTTCTAATTCCTCCAAAAAAAAGGTTCACTGCCACCCCCGCTGGGGTGAATTGTGGTTACATTTCTTAGGATCAGAGTTGTTTTATTTGATCTTTATGCTATGAATCTTCTTTATCTTCTCCTGGTTTAAATTTGGTGGCTATATTCCAGGGTTACTTGGTTGGTGAAAGCTGGGATGCTTTTCGTCACGGCAATAAAAGACGCACAGCTGACAGGGACCACAACTCTCCACACCTGAAGTGCAGCTCATTTAAGCCATCTGCTCAGAACCACTCCTACCTTTTATTAGCAAAGCACATGATCTAGGCAGAAAGTTATTCAATACGCACCTTTGACAAACTACAGGATCTGACTCCACTGGATCAATGTAGGGCTTAAGGATATCGGCGAGCGTTTTATCCTCTGGCACCCTTTCCCCAAAGATAAAAATCAAATACATAAGACATGGTTCATCATGTACACACAACTCTATCATCTGAGTCATTTAGAGGAAGCTGTACATTTGCACGCTACAGTGGTACAACTGAGTACTTTATGGGAGGATTACAAATGCGTATCGATACAGCCCAGGTAATTGACAACTCTATCTCAATTTCGATACTAAGACTTCATTGGCATCTGCAAGGAGTAAACAGATGAGTATCTCTAGTTTCAAACCCTGCAGCATAACACACTGTTTGTTACAGCCCTAGAAGTAGACATGGGCACACTTCACAACCCCCTTTAGGCTAGGAAAAAGGGGCGGAGAAACATTTATTGATAAAAGCTTAATTTTTGGCTTTTGCAAAATGAACCGGTGGGCTTTCCTACAAAACAAACAATGCAAACATTTCATTGTACGTGAAGGTCAGCTCCAGTGTGCAGGGAAAGAGGGGATGGAAATCTTGCTGAACCTCTGCCCCAAGAGAGAAGAATGTTTTAGGTGTAGGGGATAACACAGTGGTGGTATGCCCTGCACCGCGATCACAAGCTGCTTGTTCAGGAAGGACAAGCAATCAAATATTCCACCTGATACGAAAAGCTCACTAGTCTTCAAAGTGAAGAAAGTGCTACACAACTTGAAATACTTTTCAAATTTTATGCTCTTTTACTTAAGACACAAAATAACAGTAAAGTTTACCTTGTAGATCAGAAATAGCTAAGAATGGATCAAAATATTTTTCATTTGAATTCCAGTAGAATAATTTAAACTCTGTAAAAATCTGTTTTTCAAATTCTGTACCTTTTTAAAGTGTATTCAGCATGACAGTGAGGAAACACTAGCTTCAAATGCCAGTAGAACTTCTGCTCCCTGGAAAGAAAAAGAAATGCATATTCTTAAGGCTTTACCTGTTAGCTGCTAACTGCTACTTGCTTCTCCTAGGATAAACCTTGGTAGCCTATGAAATGGATGCAGAATACACTACACAGTAAAGATTGTGACTGGCATTTTGAAAGAGTAAAGGAGTATGCAGAGAAGCTGACAGGGGCACCCTGCAAGAGGCAGTATGCTGTAAAACCACCTTGCCTTTAAAGCTAGCACAATTAATACCTGAGAACAGAAACAATACCATATCGGAAAAGGCAGTATCACCTAGAGGACATCCCTCTAGATTAGGAAATCTTTCTGGCTTTGTCACTCTTCCACAGACAATCTGATGAAGGCAATAGTGACTTATGGCAAATAATTTTTCTTTTTTATTTTTTCAAATTCTTCCATCCTGTATGGCGAGTGTAACAACCTTTTTCTAAGTGAAATCTCATAAGAAAATGCACAATCTGAAAGGTAAGTTCATGGCCCTTTTCTCTGGTTCAGAATTTTCGACTCATGACAAACAGTAAAGATTTGAGAGAAGAGATTCTAAAGATTTAGAAAGCAGATAGTTAAGACCCATTAATCCCTTTACTCAAGATAATCAGCAACAGTTATGCAAAGGTTCTGGTACAACTACAATTAGAAATAAGCACACAGTTGCTCCACCACGCTGTTTTATTTGCTTATCAGGCAGATGGAACTATCCAGCAGGATCTAGCTGGCTGCAGAGACAAGTGTACGTGCAACCAGCAGCAAAACAGTAAACAAGTTAGTTGCTAAGCTCAATTAACTATCATATCAATTGTTAAATGCGGGCACTTTATAAAGTGCATATATCAAATAAACAATCATTGACCTACCTAGTTATTCCTAGGAGAAAGCTAAGCTTTATAGCTAAACTACACTTCTCTTAGCCCAAGTATGATCAATTAAAAAAAAAAAAAAAAGATGCAAGAGCCCTCCAAGGAGCTAATAAGCTAGTAATTAGTAATAATTAGTATATTAGAATAAAATGAACAATGGAGGCGAAGGTCCACCAAGCAACAAGTGATTCAGCAGAGCTGTATGTGCATCACACCTTGTGATTTTTGCCCTGTATCTGCTCATGCTTGTTAAAAACGAGAACGAAAGAGCCTTCCTTAAATGAGAAGGTCAAGTTACAGCAGATCAGGTCTGAAGCTGCTGAGAGAACGGTATGACCAGAGCTGGAGGGCAAGAGAGAAAATACTATCAATTATGTGGCACATACAACCCGATGTCCTGCTGACGTCCTGCCTCATGGATTTTAGGCTATTTTGCATATTGCTATGACGCTGTCTTAAATTACTGAACTGAAAAAGTTTTGAAATAACTCAGTCAGTGAGTATACTGGAATTTGGAAAGTCTTCTGCAAAGCAAGTTAAACAAAGTTTTCCAATTCCTGACCTCAACAACTGAGAGAAGCATCAGCCACCATATGCATAGAGCAAACTGGAGTAACACCTGGCAGGTAACACGGCGTGGCATGAACACAACACGCTTTCCCAAGCAGACTTCAGTCAAAGTCTGTAATCTTTAAACAGCAATAAGCTCACTGTCATTAGCTGCAATAAACATTAATGATGGGTAGGTACTCATTAAAATACATACTCACAGGACTGCTCAGAGGCTTTTATAAACACATTCTTAACTAACTTGAGGCTTTCCAGCACTTTTTCCCATTTAATTCACCACTGATTTGTTCAAACAGACCATGCTCATCTATTTTAAGTGATTGACATTTATTATGATGTGGACTCTCTTCCTGTCAAATCTTGAAATCAAAACCTTCAAAGCAATGGGGTACTGCAGGTACTTCCCTCCTAAGTGGAAACAGCAACTCATGACAATGGTGACAGAAACATACATGTGGTCTGTAGGGCTGTCTGTAACACAGACACTTGAAATGTTCCAGAAATACTTCTAGCTACCCGCTACCTGCTGTTAGGAATATTCTTTGTGTCTGAAGGAACTGTGGTCAGGCAGCACGCTCTGATTTCACATGCAAGACCAGTTCCCTGTGGGCTCACTGAGGCAGACTCAGTTCATCACTGCAGCTGTATAATCAGCTTAAGAGGGATCTTTTCAGACTTTCACCTCCCTCCCCCTTCCAGGCACAATCCAGTCTATGGATTAGTGAACAGAAAGAGCTACAAATCAGGAAGTCTGAACACTAAATTCAAAAACATCATTCCTCGTCAGAAAGTTTCACTTGGGAAAAACAGAAATGCTGATTTTTTTTTCAGCATGCTAAAACCTAAACCAGGGTTAATTACTTGATCTGTCTTCAAAATATTCTTGCCTGAAAGTAAATGGCAAGCAGAAAGCGGTAAGATAGATTAAGAGCTGGGCAGAAGAAGGCAAGGAAGAAAGAAGCTTAGAATTGGAATAGCCCCACACACTCTGCTGTCAAATGAAGTACTGAAAAACAGCAATACTTTTGCAAGTTTCTGTAAGTAGAAAAAATTTGTAACAACCCGCTGGATGCCTGTTATTAGTGATACATCCCTCACCATCATTGATTCTTGCCCAACAAGAGAACTTGATGTCAACTGTAGATGCTATCAAAGCTCCTTCACAACAAGTTCAGATTTAAATTACATATCCTGGCTCCAGATCTCACTGACTTCATTTTCCATTATGGCTCACTGGGGTAGTATTTCCTTCAAATATAACTGACATGTACTATGTTCATTGTCTAAATGAAAATGCTTAATTGGGCAAGTCATCCCAAGTTGAGTAACTGCTCACTGCTTGAAGTGTTTCACACCGCTTGGCTGCCATGGAACATCAATCCATGGTTTTCCTGAATACCAAGGCACTGACTATAAACTTATCGAACAGCACAGATCTGGATGAAGCACAGCAACATCCTTGATGTCAGTAACAACAGCATCATAGCCCATCCCTGCGTTGCTTGGCTTCACATCCTATTTTGGCTGCTTCAGAAGATGATCAGAAGGAAAAAGAGAAGCCAAGTACCTCTTCCCCTGCATGAGATGCAGCTGCAAATGGTGTTCAGAACTGCACAGGCTGGTCTGCCATTACTGTTCTACAACAAAGTAACTGTCTTTCATCTTTCCTAAAACTTCCAAAAAAATATTTTCTATAATCAACATAATTTTTCTTCACTAATATGAACTACACATAAGCGATTTTTAAATTTATGACAGCTAAAACCAGAAGGTTTTTATTTCTGATACTACAAAGACAGCAGTGATAGCAGTGATGGCTGCCACCTTCAGCTAGCTCTTGGCACAACTCTAAAGATTTTCTTCACTGTTTTTACAGTTACTACAGTACCTAGGAAGACATTTCAAGTACTGTGGGTGTATGCAGTACATGTGCTGGCAACTGAAGGACAGATCCAGGATCCTACAAAAGATTTTGGGACTTGGAGACCTCACTTAAGTGTCTTAGTGAACTTGGAAACCCCACTTAAGTGCCTTAGTGGTTTTTAAGTGTTTTTGAATTGATAAGAAAGATGAAAAGGAAACAGGGAAGTTTAATGAAGGACCAGTTATCCTTTAATTTTACAACACTCAGTACTCTCACCAAATGCACCGAAGTTTAACCAAAATACGGGGCATTCAGCATCTAATTCTTTGGCTAACACTACCTTTCACTACTTACTCAAGCAATGAAGATTCAGTCCAAGCAAGTGACTAGATTCTCTCGTGGAATCAAAACAAACATTAACAAAGAACAACATACAGAAGCCTGATGGCTTCCTTCTCCCCCTACCAACTACGTGTTCTCAGTGTCAAAATGACTTCTGCTGTACTTCTACCAACAGCACACAAAAGGGAACATCTCCATTTTGCTGGAGCTTCGTTAAGCTAATTCCTAGACTCGATGTATAAACAATAAAACTGCAATATTCCTACTGAATGTTCAAATGTTTCCTAGCTACAGTAAACAGCAAGACAATCAATGAAGAAACTGAAGGACACTTCTGCTGTAAAACATGGTGCTCTGTCCCAGAGCCTGCCGGCAGCAGGAGATGTTACTGACCACATGTGCTGCAAGAAGCAACACCATGGGCTGGAGCAGAGAGTCCAGTGTAAATGAAAGGGACCCTGTCAAACAACTAAACCAGACTGTCAGTATCTTTAACAAACAAAAGTACTCTCCTATTTACTTCTAAAAATAAACAAAATGGCCGTCAGATTCACTATGAAAGTGAAACATTGCAGTTGCTTAAAAAAAACAATCAGGAATTCTCAGCTACAGAGCTCAGTAAGCACTCCTTTCCACATGGGGATGTTCTGAAAAGCTGCTGCTCTACCAAAACGTGCCCCACTCCTGCTCTCTGATCACTCCAGAGCAGCACTTCTTTGCTTGTGAGCTCACTTTGGTGGGTCCTGGAGAGCAAGCAAACCCATGTACTGAGTAACAGCTGAATTCAAGTGTAACAGCTCCAGCAGAGTAATGCCATCCCCACATCCAGCCCATATAACTCCCTGGTAAATTCTCAAGATCAGCAACACTCCAAAAAAATAATTCTAATTAACTTCACCTTGTTAAGGACTAAAGATGAACCCTTTAGGGTTTTTATATGCACCTCAAAGCAGCTTCCACAGCACTAATGATCACTTAACTGATGCTAATCCCAAGCCTTCATGTTGCATTTTATTTGCACTGCTAAACCAAAGAACACAGATAACCTGACCAAACACCCCAGCCTGCAGGGAGGAGAGCTGCATCCCCGCTCCCCGTCTCTGTGGGCAGTAGGGCGAGAAGGGCCCTGTGCAGGACATGCCATGCAGGGAGGGGATCGAGGGAGGCAGAGGTACCCACAGCAGTGCCCTCAGCAGGGCAGCTCCAAGCAGGGCAGCACGGGCCACGAGGCTGAGGGAGCTGTGCTGCCTGTTTCAGCTTCCTGTGGCTGCCATCAGCTCCTGCAGGGCACCAGGAGCCCAGGAGCTCCCCACTTGCTGCCCCAGCCTGGTCCATTTGCCACCCCTTTCCCCCAGGCTCCCTCCATCACAGTGTTGTGCCCTGATTCCATGGCAGCATCACTGCCAGGAGTGGAACCACAACTTCTGTTAGGAAATGAGGGAACTACAGCCCAGGTACGGTGAGGCAGCACACTGCAGAGTTTGTGAGAAAGGTGTCCTAACTCATCTGCAAGCCAGATGGCCCACAGGTAAGATTCACAAACTGGACTCAAACTCCATTTCCTAAAGGCCCTCCATTATCTAGATTACTTGATACTACAAGTTAGTCTAAGCCATCTGTTAGCCAGCACTGGCATGTACGCTTTCATAACACCGAATTTCGCAAACAATCTAATGGAAGCTAAGAAATGAAGAGTCTGGTTAACACATCTGAACAACCACGGACTTGTCCCGCGGAGCTGGCAGGGGATGACACAAGAACACATCTTGTACTTCCTACGTTTGGATTGCTCCCCTTCCTGCCTCACACAGCCCAGCAGCTCGGCTCATGTGGAGAGCGCTAAGAAGACATCAGAGAAGACTCCCAGCTTTCCATGCACATACATAGAGCTGCTTCCAACCTCCACCCCCTGGAGCAACCCTTCCCCAGATCCTGGTCGACAAACAGCAGGAGAGGGGTTCAGATCTACAGAGCGCAGACACACCAGGCCCTGGCAACTCTCAGGTGTTAACCTCACATACAGCAACTTTTAGCACAGCTTTCCCCCTCTGAATGTAATATTCAACAAAGTTATGGAACATATCATGAAGTCACACGGGATAGGCGTTAAATGGCTGGTGCTTTTTGTTTTGATCAAACCCCAAGTTTGATTCCTCAGGCATTCACATAAGAAGCAGGCAAAACATGCCAAGTACAAAAAATAAAATAGCTTTTAATGTACGTCACTGAACTCAAACAGCCCATTGCTGCACGAGTAACAGACACAGCAAAAGAGAGGAAATGTCCTTCTTGTAGTAATCAAAGAACACATTCAGTACCCTTAGATGGCATTTGCAGGAAGCAGACAGTTCCTTCCTACCTTCTTAAGAGCTGAGAACGTTATCGTGTTCCTCTGATGGAATCTGGAAGGCTAATGTCCCAGAACAACCACACAAAACCAGCCCAGAACCTCTGCCAGGCTCTGTCTCTGGCAGAGCTTGTAAATTATCTAACTTTCATACATTACATTTCTACATCTTGTTATTTCTTACCTTGTGCTAGAAGTTAAGATATTTATCAAAAAAAAAAAAAAATCCAACAAAGCTTTTGTCTTGAACACAAGGGATGACAGGAGCAGGCCTGCCAAGCAGCGCTCAGGGTGGGTGCTGGGCTGTCTGAGAGGGACACCTGGTGGCTGGCCCCCACCAGGGCACCTCACCCCATCGGTAGGTCACCATTTGTAAGTCACACAGAGCAGAGGGAAAGCATACAGAAAGCAGAACCTGACACCAAAACTAAGAATGAGAAGAAAACAAGAGGAGGAGCCATCAGGAATCTGGCATATCTGATTAGTATAAGTTCAGAAGGCACTTTTTTTTTTTTTTATTTTAAAGTATTTTCACATTAAGCTTGGATATCAGAGAACACTCACAAGGGTGGATAAAGGAAAGGACATCTGAATTATTCTCAGCCTTTTTCCTGCACACACTCCAGCATATACCAGTCCTAAGATGGCATGCAACAGAGGTAACTGGACTGGAAGCGACCCATCTTGGGCTTAAAGGCAGCTTTTTTCAGAGACTGGAAGTTTCGTTAACCACCCTACATCACTCCTCTGTCATAAGCCTTTAAAGAAGAGTTTTCTTCTAACAATAAAACCCTAAAAAGCCTTCACAATGCAATTTAACAGCCAAAATACACAGCAGCACTAATTCTTCCACTTCTTATTAATTTTCTTATATTTCAAAATAAAGCATGAACTGCATAAGCTATTTAACTGAGCTCAAAGAGCCTAAAAAATAAAAACTGCATCAGCAAATATTAAATCTAAATAGTTCTTGTAGAAAAACTGTGCATCTAATAGATTTTCAAAGCAAACATGTCAGTATGAATTCAGATTCTCATCACTGAGTGTTCAGTGAAAGCAGAACACTGCTGCCTGTAATCAAATGGAGACTCACTTCTTATTGAAGATAGTTGAATTTTCTCTTCTTTTTGTGAACCCAATGGGCAGTGTCTTCAGGTTGATATTATGCCTTCGAGCTCTGTTTCTCAAGTAATTTATCTAGCAAAAATTATATAAAAAAAAAGTTTTTTAACGTGAGTAATACAGAAACTATAGAGTATTTTTAGAACACACACTGTTGTCAGCTTACTTCCAAGCAACTGGAAGCACAAATATTACTGTGACATAGACCCAGAGATGTCTCTTGATTTCTGGCTCCAAAATTTGGGGTCACTGGCACAGTGCAGACCCTGGCCCCGACCCTGGCCTTCACAGTGCAGACCCTGGCCCCGACACCCAGCCTGGGAGTGTCCCTGGGAGCCCAAAGGCCCTGTGGCCAGTGGGCTGAGCTGCTGATTCAACACTTACAAATTTGTTGGTTGTCGGCCTGTGCACAGAAAGGTCTCGAGCAGCAGCGTCAGCTGTCCTTCCCACGTCCTCCAGGAAGCGGTAATCTGAGGGGGCAAAAACAGAATAGAAAAAAACCGCAGTGCTACAAACAGCGAATCTGGAACGGCACAAGGAATACCCTTACCACTCAGAAGGTTCAGGTCAGTAAATTCAGTCACAGAGACAAACGCTGTTTTGTCTCTTACTCCGTTACAGCTCAGGGCAATCTTGTGCTTCTTCACACAGGGCAGGCTGCAACGACAAGAGCCCGGCGCTGACACCTCGCAGCACAGAGGAGCAGAGCGAGCAGGGCAGTATGGTGGGGCAGCAGCTACCTGCAGGAGTGCTTCATGCACCGCGGGCACCGGTACTTGGCCTCCTCGCCGCCGCACGTGTCACACCTGCAAGAAGCACAGCACTGCTCTCAGGGAGGAGGCCCCATGCCCAGTGCTGGGCACACCACAGGGCTCTGTCAGCACCCCACACCCAGCTCTACTGGTGCCTTTCTGCGTTCGGATTATCCATGACACCCGTTATCACCTCCACTCTGCCTAGAGCTGTGTGTGTCAGTGTTTGGGGCTCTCGCCACCACCTGCACGCCGCACCTCATGCTCGCTGCACACAGAGCTCAGGAGGACTCAGCCAGCGCAGCACTGCGCGCCCCCACGTACGGACCCGCGGGGACGAGGCCCCCTCCCCTCAGAACGCCACTAACGGCCGCCCCGCCCCGCCCCGCCTAGTGTTTACGGAAGCGCCCCCGGAGAGGCGCTGCAGCGCCCCCTGCTGGAGGGGCGGGGCCTGCGCGGCCTGGGGCGCTTCCGAGCCGGAGTCCTCCGCGCGCCGCGAAATGAAAGCGGGAACCAGGATCCGTTTCCTCGCTACACACTGCGCCGCACGGGGGAAGCAGACGCCGCTCCCGCTGACAAACCACCCCGCCCCGGCGCGCGACCGCTGCCCTGAGCGGGCCCCGCAGCGGCAGCGCTTTCGTAAGAGAAGCGTGGGCCGCAGCCTCTCGCCGAGGGCCACCCGCGGGGCGTGGGCCCGTCCCGCCCGCGCCCCGACCTCTGCCCGTACCTCTGCAGGGACATCTTC
>WBMW01004394.1:1053234-1143385 GCA_013396635.1 Penelope pileata
GCTGAGGGCCGCCCTGCCCCGCCATGGCCGCGCCGCCTCCCACGCGCTGCAGACGGGGCCCGGCGGGGCGGGCCCGGCCGCAGCGCTTCCTGCGCGGCGGCGCCACCTGGCGGCCTGAGGGGGGCGCCCTGCAGGGCCCGGGGGCGTTTTTAACCGCAACGAACAACGATAAAAGAGGAGAGGGCTGTGACGAGGACACGTAGCGTAGCTCAGGGCTTGCTCTGAAATTACAGTGACCGCCCCAAGCCACCAAAAAGCTGATTTCTAAGTAAAGGCAGGTGTTAGCGTTGCAGGAGAAGCCCCTTGGAGGGCCCTGAGGGGCTCAGGTGGAGGTGTCTGCGCCTGGGGCTCTCCAGCACCCGGCGGCACGGTGTGAAACAGCGCCCGAAGGGCGCCTCAGCCCTGCTGCTGGCAGCGGGACACAGCCCTGCCTCAGCGTCCCAGCGCCGTGCCTCCTGCCTGAGGTTTGCGGTTGTGTCGTTGTGTCTCAGTCACAGAAACGAGGAGAGGTACATTTGAACAAACTGATAGTACCTCAAGCTGTTTGTTTTTAAAATGGATCGTGTCTGCGAGAAACTAAAAAAACATAAATACAGGCTGTAAAGAATTTCCAAAGGTAAGGCAGTGAGACAAAAAACTAGACACGAAGCAGAACATTTTCTAAGAGATGACATTCTTACAAATAAATCACCAAATCCATTTACCACAACGTGAGCTCCAAAGCCACACCAAGAGCAACTAAGACCCTGATGCAGGGTCAGAGTAACAAAAAATTGAGAATGCAAAAACGACAGAGTAAGAAGTTTTCTCTAAACATATCATTCTATACTCTTAGGTTGCCTTTGATCAGATTTTCTCACTGGGAAAGAAACCGATGGTTTAACAGAAGACATGGGACATACACCTACTTTACTCTGAGAGTAACCACTGCCACTCTTCCGATACTCCATGGCACAAGGCATGTGCATTTCCCCTGGTAAATGAAGCACGGCCACCTAAAAAGCACCTTTCTAAATGGCTTTCATCATTGCTGAGAATGAATTGTGCAATATAAAACAGAACAATAAAGACAAACAGGTCGTTTGGAATCTTATTTTATTATATTTTAAGTATGATTTCCTATGGATTGAGACAGACAAGTGGTTTGAGCACTCCCCTGCTCCCTTGCATGGTTTGGTATCATCTTCCATGAAACACTCAGCAGACCTTGGGTCGATAGCACACAGAGGCATATCTTTATAAGGAGTGCTTTTCTCAATGGTAAAATTATTCTTTTTTAAAAAAACAAAAACCAAAAAAGATGGTTGAACATTTTAGGCTTAATTTAAGGAAACTGAAATGATCTAATAATATTACAAAAATGAAATGCCTAAGTTGATGAAACGCTGATTATAATTTAACAGCAGCCTTTCAAAGGACATGCTGTAGTAGATGTAACAAGTTACACAATATATACACAATGTATCATCTTAAGATGCCTTTGCCATTCAGAAAGGTTAACTGAAATACAGAATCTAAAACTCAAGACTACTGCAGGTAGCTCTTCTAAAACGATTTTTACAATGGCTGTGAAGGTAACTGTTCTGACTCTATGCATTATATACAATGTGCTGTCTCATATACCATTTCCACAACAGTACACAAAAATATTTTAAACAAGAAATCCACATAAATAATGTTTTAATTGTAGTGAAGTATGTGACCAATGATTTAAAATAAGTACCTTGACAACAGAAATATATCCTGATGTAACCAGCACATACAGTCTGAAAGATAAAAATGGACTCAGATAATCTCTGTTAAGGCCACCAGCACCTTGTGTAATAAAGAGCACCAAGGCAACACGGACAGGAAACATGTAAGAGGTAGTGTGCCATCTGTTAAGATGTGTGTGTCCAAAAGGACTGTAATAAAACTAACGTTTAAGAAAAGACAACTTATTGTACTGTGGCACAATTTGCTTTTCAGACAGAAGCTATTGCACATTTAGGAGCATTAGCCAGTATTGCTCCTTAGCACTGTATGTCTCCAGCTTTCCTTGGGGTGTTTTTTTTGCAGTGCTGCTATACAGATTGCCAAGAACATGAGAGGTCCTCAAAAATTCTGTGTTCAGATATTCAGTTCCAGGAAAGTATGCAAGAAAGCACCGACTGGTATTAAAAAGAGATTTAAATACTTTAGGAAAAATATTGTAGTCTTTGTTTCTTTTCTTTATTTTTAAATGCCATTTCTCCTTAGGAGGAAGTCTTTTTTCTTCCTGAGGTTTTTTAACCAACAATGTTCAAAATGATTCTTCAGTTTCATAGCAGTTTTGCCTTCAAGAGGTCATTTCTCTTGCACTCACTCTGTGCAGCAAATCCGTGCTGATGCAAAAGAACCAGGACAGAAAGCTTACAGGAAGCACACTGAGCCACTTTCTATGAAGTGCTGCTGTCCTGGTTTGAGATGAGGAAGTGTATTAACTTGAACAACTGGAAGCTGATTAGTGTCCTGAGTGTGAAAAAAGAACTGTGTCTTATGCCAGCTGCCATCCTGAATCTGCAACACACAGAAGCAGAATATTAAATTCATATCGAAGATGAGATTCAAAACACAAATGGAAGCTGTGCTTAAAGAGAGAGAAAAGTGCACAGAAACATTTATTCTCCCAGCAGTTCATAAAGAAGCTGAGTAATTTAACAAATGCCATTTCTCCCATGTGCTCCTGGCAAAACTGTGACTTATCAACCCATTCCAGAATATAGCCAGAACGGAAGCAGACGCAGTACAGTGAGGCTCAGGGGAGAGAGCCTGCCAGTCTGCAAGCAGATTTGCCTCATACGGCCTCTCAAATCTCTTGCTAAATTCACCTTAAAAACCAACAACAAATAATTGACTCACGGTCAATGAATTTAACTATAACTAGTAGTACAAAAGAAAGTACCAGCTTGTTTGAACCTGAGATTTTGTGTTAGATAATCACAAGAGAAGCATTACTGAAGTCTGAACTTTCATTTTGAGAATAAATATCCCTAAAATTTCCTGGAGGACCTCCTTACTTCTGTTCTGATCTCTCTCCAGTGTCTTAGTAATGTACTGAAATAGGTGGCATTCAATGTGAACAGCAAGTCCAGATGCTCTGTATTACTGGAATCACTTTTGCATTTGGGTAGGTGTTGAACTGAGTATTGAAAGGTTGGCATACGCATACATATGACAGAGGACAGTGTAAGAAATAAGCTTTGAAGCATGTAAATCTAAGTGATTGCTACAATAGCAGAAAAAAATTGTGCTCAAAGCTTATTTGCAGAAAGTTAACATTGTCTAAACAGTGACTTCATTATGGTTTTAACAATGCTAATACTAAAAAGTATTTACCATGCATTCATCCACAAGCACCTTTGGTTCAAGCAGCGTATTTGCTTTAAATACTTGGCCATTCCAACCTTTGAAGCTAACAGATGTTTTCTGGCCACCTGCCTCATTTAATCCCCACATCGGTGTGTTCAGACAGTGAACTGTGATGCTGTGGGTTGCTTCTGAGCTCAGTAAATGAAGAAAGTTCATCTGCACTTTTCCAATGCCAAACTCCAGCTGAGTTCCAAAAGAAATACATTGTTAGACTTACATGCTGAATGGACACAGAACTTTCCCAGGACATTTTCGAAGCTGAAAAGTAACATTTACTAACGCAGCTGGGCAGAAAACACTACCTTTAAATAAGGAAATTGAGACAAAGGATTTTGTGATTCAGACAAAGAACACTGCTGCATCACTGAATCTAACTGCAGTTGCACCATTCTGCTAATTAGTCTGAGAACACAGGGTCTGGCCGTCAATACCTATGTCCTGCTAACAGTCTGAATATTATACGCATGCTTTGATTTTAGACAGAAAACAGCTCCTCATTACTCAACAAGGACTTCTCCAAGACCAGATCATGTTCAGGGATCTTATCAATGTAGCAACACGTATGGGAGTTTCATTATTTATGATGTTTTTCAGTGGATAAAATATATACGCAGAATTCCAGAAACATAACATCTCTACTCCCAGCAGTTTAAGGACTACATGTAATGAGGAGCAGGGACAGAAAGGAAATGACATGAAGGAAAGTGGTCTTTACCTAACGAGACATTTAACAGTAGGTAGGTGTTGAAACATAGTGATAATGACACACTTGGCTGCCCTGAGAGATGAGTTCCTAATGTAGCTTAGAAGCATTTCAGGCTGATTTCTATGTCTTGTTTAGAAAGGTATAAAGGAAAATGAAAGAGTTCCATTAGCAGGGAAGGTAAGTACATGGAGGAAGTGACAGTAACATATATTGTCTCCAGATATTCCACAGCTTCCTGAACAGAGCATATAAAATGTCCCTCACAAAGGTGTACATAACACCCCCTCAGACCCCCCAGCCCTTGAAATCTGACATCTCCTCATGGTTCAGTAAATAAGCAAGCATTTTCCCGACGTTTTGGCACAGACTCCCGCCGGCAGCCACGCGTACCTTTGTCACAGAGGGCGGTGCTAAACACGTCTGACCGCCCGCAGTGAAGTTGCAGAAAACTTCAATGGCATCAGAAGGACAGCCAATGTTTGGGTCAATCCAGTATTTTCCTATTAGTATATAATCCCAGAGAGAAAAATGACACCAAAACAGAATTGTTACTAAACAACTTGCTAAAATATTCTTAATTCTGGGCAAAGATTAGATTCATGATTACTGTAGCTTCACTGGGAAATGGATGAAAGGGAATATGGACATCTTTCCACTACCACCATTCTATTAATGACGGATGCCAAGCAAATTTATTAACCATTCAGAAAGTGAATTATGCCATAGTATTTAAATGCGTAAACATTTAAATCACTATTTTTGATTTGAACTATCGATTTGGGACCTGCTAAGACACCAACTGCTGTCAGTTTACCTGACAGTGGTAGTCTGTTGAATACAGTTTTCTCATTTCTCAGTCTAGAATCTGATCCACACAAAATTCATTCCTGATTGACTCTAAATATTTGGGAAGCTTTTGATTGCAAAACGGGATTCAAAATTTCTCGATGTTTGTTTACTTTTATATATTATCCCTAATATCTGTACAACACTAGGTAGCAACATACTTTCATCTTTAAAATTCAGAAATTTTATCATAAATAAAGATGAAATAAAGGTAGCCATAACAAACTGCAACAGAATCTAACAAAAAAAAAACATACATCAGAATTTGGAGATAGGAAGTACCACTTGGAAGCAACACATTTCAAAGCCTGCTCGCATTCAGGCTGTGAGGACAGCGGTCACTTACCGTCGGACACTTTGCGTTCACAGCTGAGCAGGTCCCGGCAGATGCGTGCTGGGTTATCCCGCGTGCCGAGGGGGTTCTTGATGCTGTGCAGTAAATTGCTAAGGTAGTGCAGCGTTTTGTATATCTCTGTACTGTGATCTAGTAAAGTCACTTCAGTATTCTGGTATCTCTGCCCAGGGCCGTTAGCAGATGCATTCCCACAAAGAAGTATCACAACAGCAGTACATGCAGTAAACGTCAAACGGCCATTGAAGAGCCAGACAGAAGCAAAGAGTAACACATGCAGTCAGCCGTATAAAACAGGGCAGGAATAACATATTCCAATAAACAAATTAGTGCATTTTATTAAAATTATCAGAGCCAGTGAAGTTGCAGGCAGTTTAAGATCATGCACATGCATCAATATGACACGTTGACAGAAATATACATGTGGGAGAAAAAGAAAAAAGAAAAACATTAGTGCATTTTTACAGTATATGCAGCAGTTTCAGATTTTGAGTAGTGAAATCTACTCTTAGACTTAACCTAGAGAATATATGAAAACAAGTTTGAGTTCACACGCGTAAGGAGTTTCCCTGCCATCAGTGAGACCACACACTTGCATCAAGTTAAGTATGTGTGTCAGGATTTTTTGGATCAGGGCCTAAATGGCACTGTTATCGGTAGCTGAACAGTTACAGTCCACTATGTGTGATAGTCAATAAATTTCTGTTTCTGCTAATCATGACAAAAAGGTAGAAATGCTGCTGTTTTCCTTAATTTCATTTAAATTGTGTCTTACGAATCTTAGCATGCTTAACTATGCTCTGCAGTAATTACTTGCAGTCTGCGATTGGCTTTAAATTACATTTTTCCAAAGAAGCCCCTGTTCTGTCCTCAAATAGTGTTTGTACAATTGCATACCCTGTGTGACGAGGTAAATATGGTGTAATACATTACCTCCATCTGCAATGCAGCATTTGACTCAATCAAAGCTTGAACAGCAGCGTTGATGTCCACTAGCTTCTGGAAGGAAAAGCATATTTCAGAATGTAAAAAATGAATAGAAATATTTTAAACTGCAGGAGGACAATTTCTTAGGATTGTAGAAACATACAGATGATCATAAGATGATCACAATTTTGTTGTTTTAGAAAATAATTCATTGTCAATACTCATTTTTAAAATAGAATTTGCCCTTCCATTCCCCAAGATTACAAGCATACACAAACATAAAACATTATTTGATTTTCATTAGCATCCTTATCCCCATGTTATTGATCATATTCCTGGAAGCTGCAAAAAAAAAGATGCTACGACAATAGTTACTAATGCCTCAACTTATTCCTCCCAACCATTTAATTTATACAGTTGAAAAAAATAATCCACAGAAGTGTGAAAAGGTGCTATTCCTTTACAGATTAGCACACAAAGAATAGCTTGATCTAGTTAAATAGATGCAGTTTATGCCACATTCTCTCATCTGACTTTTGTGGCAGAAAGGTCACAGGACTTCCACCAAATGAAAACATCCCTCCTGCTGAGCAGCCTTTGTTTAGTAAAGCTGGCACAGCTGCAGTTTGCCAGCCAAGGAAGGAAAAGGAAAACTGAGGTGAAGAAGTCTGACTGGAGCACAGCTGAGCTCTGTCTCCCTGAGAATGTTTAGTATTCTGTAACTGCAGCATCTGTGCTGCTACAGGTCAAAGTTGTTTTCAGGATGCATAAACTAAAAAAAAAAAATACCAATATTGATCTAAAACCATCCTCTGAAATAGGAAGCCAGGTCCTTGTGCATCTTCATCCTCTATGCTTTGTGAGACATACATAGCAGACACCAGGTTGGCAGGGGGGTTNGAAACCCATGCAAACAATTAGGTCTTGCAGTTGGCCCTAGTTCTCAGATTACATATACCATTGCAGATCTAGGACACACATATTGAGTCTGTCTTGACTGGCACAATCCCTTACCAGGCTAACTATATGTACAGGGAGAACACCAGGGCCAGAAATAGCACAGACCTCTCCATTGCTGTCTTTCAGGGTGTTCTAATACAGAACAGCAGCAAAACCTCTCAGAGTACGATAGAGTTAGCCCATGCCAAAAGTATGAGCATCCCCATGAACACAACATGTTAAGGGCTCACCAGTGTGGCAGGACAGAGCTAACAGTGTAGGATGGAAGGTCCAAACCCAGTATTACTGTAGCAGTGGAAGTTGTAGAAAAATGCATTTGCATCTCTATTGCAGTGATGGAGTAAGCAATGTATTTGAAGAGGATTCTGCTATTTTCACCTTCAACAGAGGACTTAGGTTTGCTACAGAACTTACTCTTGGTCCTGATGGTCCAGGTGGTCCCTAGAAGATGGGAGAAACCACATATTAGATGCTTCACGTGTTTAAATGATAAAATGCAAAAAGTAGAGGCATTTTTCATGCACTTACAGGTGACCCTGGCTGGCCCTGAGGTCCCTGGGGTCCCTGGAAGAAATTGAGATAAAAATGCAGCAGTTACGGATGAACATCTCTGCTTTTATAATCATATATTTTTTAAATCAAAAAATGCCACAATACACACAGTATTGTATCAAGAGGTTTGTGATACGGGTCTTGGTAAAACTGTAATTGTAGATACTCTTTAAGCACCATACTCTGTTAATGTGAGAATATTCCTGTATTGCTGGGTTGGCTAGTTACCAAAACTTGTATATCCAATTACTTTTGATATAAAAGTAATTCAAAGTATTACTGTGTAATGTGTCATCCAGTGTGCCAGCATTATGTGCGTGCTGCTGATACAAATACTACAGTGGATGAATGATTGTAAAAGCCTTCTAAAATCTGCTGTAGGCAGTCATAAAACACTGATCTGCTGGACTCTGCAGATCTCTGCTAAGCATTTATCAGCTCCACTCATTAGCAGTGCCACTTTTCAGCTAGAACATATTGGGTTCGTTTAACAGAGATATTGCAAGTTTCCTTCATATTAATGAAGCTATGCCCATGCTCCTAACTTTAAGGGACATTGTTTTAGTGTTCAGAATGATTCAGTGGGGAGGAGAGGAGGAGGACAGCTGCTTTTCCCTGCCTTATAGTGCCTACGATGCACATAGTCTTAAACCTGAGTTTTAGTTTTGCCTTAGGGTTGGGTGCAGACCCTCCCGAAGACAATCTCCCCATCTGAATCAGCCTTTCTTTGAATAATTATTCACATTGAGAAAGAATGATACTTGTGTCTCTGTTAGATTTGCTTCGTCACTCTCTATATACTCAAAGCCTCTAGGAGCTGCTGTAGCATAAACAATAGCAAGAACAGTGACAAGGGGAAGAATAGGTGGCAGTGGCTTAACACAAGCAAGAGAAGGAAGAAAGGCATAGACCAGATCTGCATTATGCATGAGTAAAACCATTTAACATATCTGAGTTTATTTAAGTAAAACACTCTTTAGCTACTACTGCTGCTTGTACTGATTATTCATGCACAACAAGCTGTTCCAGCAAAAGCACTCATATACCGCTATAGCCATGCTAGAATTCAGTTCCTGCCAAAAGAGAAATAATCTTATCTAACATGGTAACAATGCTGGCAAACATTGTGAGGCTAATCTAGCCAAAGAGGTATCAGCTTGTAAACCACTTAATACAGCAGTAAGAAGAATTCCTGCTGTGAGATTTCACAGCAAGATCTGTGTGAGTGTCACTGCAAGGTACAACTGCTGAACAGGGGCTGTGCTTGAGGCTGCTGCTGGGATGGGGCAGCTGCTTCAGCTGGAAGAGGTTCAGAGGAGAGCAGATTCAATCTTACATTGATTTATACGTATTTAAATAAAGATGACCTCAAAGCAGATAGGAGCAATTTATTTAAGTCACCGAGGCTCCAAATTTATCATTATTGAGACAATACCAGCTGCATTTCTTACTATCCCTACATATAGAGTAAAGCACATGGCAGCCACCTGGGAGCGCATCTGACCTCCACAGCTGCACAAGGTGACGTGTGCCTGCACATCACCTGCCCTGGCCATGCCAGAGGGGCTCAGGTGCTGGATTGAGGAGGGTGTGAAAAGCAGGGGCCATCCTGTCATTCCTAGCACCAGATCTTTACCAACAAGGCTACCACGACGGACCACGAGTGGCTTTCAGGCTGTGCCCTATGTTTTACACATGTTCTGTGGGAGAATTGGTACAGAAGCTGTTTCTGAGCATTTAGAGATATGACCTTCCGACACTGGAGTAAGACAGCCTTCATGGTACAAGCTCGAGTTGTCTAAAAGCCAACTTTTTGACTGATGCATCCTGACCTTATTTATGTTTCACCCACTTGTAACTGCGGAAGGTACTCTTTAGTCATTTTGAAGGTGTTCACTGATGTTTTACAAAGGCATTATTGATTAGTTTTGGAAAATGGACGTCGAAGGATAAGTCAACTTTAGCATATGCAATAGTATAGAAAACCCTGCAGGTTCTGTGGCAAGTACCTACCTTTCCCTTTTTTACTCTGATTTTGATTACTGCACAGCCTGAAATTTCCTTTGAAATCCTATTACTATTAAACAGGCATAAGATATTACTATAGCCATTCATTATTACACAGCTGATGGGAGATGAGTTTACAGAGATGACATCCACTTCGCTGATTTGTGGCAGACCTTGGCTGATACAAATAAACTGGATTTCACAGAGCTGACCTGCACGTTTAATTAATCAGATCAGCAGCTCAGGTGCTGTTAGACTGCTGCAGGATCCCTTCAATCCCATGTGGATGCATTACTGCACTCTGTGGCCACACTTGGTGAAGTATGCTTAGTATAAAATGGAAATGAGAAAAAGAAACTTGACAGATGAATTTGACAGTGTGAGGACATGCTTGTTTATCTTGGTTCAGGACTTGATTATGCAAACACCAGGTCAAGCAAGGCACAAAGTCTTCAGCAGTTTGTCCCTAAGTAACCGCTGCTCTCTGATGAATAGAGGCCTTTGTTCTCTGGGTGATGAGATTTAGAAATTCCACCACATTTTTCAGATGACTGATTACTTCAGTTGATATTCTATATTTTTGGAGTATGTCACATTTTTAAGACTTCAAAAGTCTTGGGACTAGAATGCATGAAAATTATACTGGTTTCTGAGATAGAACTGAATATTGAAAAATTTCACACTGCACTGGTTCAATTTAACGTATTTTTCAAAAGAGGAATGTGATTTCTCTTGATTCACTGTCACCTTGCCAATAAAACCAATCTGGAAAAAAAGGTAAAAGTTGAATGCTATTTGCTAACTGTGGTAAACTTCTTTGGGGGGATATTAAATTTCTTAAATGCATTAAAACTTCAAAGGTCTGTATCAGTTTACTTTTACAAGCCTTTAAAAAGTAGCCAAACTACAGAGTGTGCTGAAAATTCTGTAGAGATGTTATAAGTGTTCTTTCTTTCTGTTACAGAGCAGCAGAATAAGGTTAAATTACACTTTTAATGGATTAAGCTAATTGCAGAATGTTTCATTGGAATGTACAGGATTACCTTTATAAATCCACTTAATTTACCCTTTGATCCCACTAGGATTTGAGTGAGAAGATTCCAGTACAACTCCAGTATACTGAGTATAATTCCAGTTCACGACAAAAGCAGATAATAGAACTGGTTTAGTGTGCTCTTTAATTCCTGAATCACCCGGTATGCTAGTGCAGAAGTTCAAAGGCAAAACTCCAGTCTTCTTCTAACACTGATTTTATGTGCAATAATACACATGTTTAACTTTGAAAACGTGAGCAATCCGAGGAACTTGCGTGTTTTCCATGACTCTTGAACATTTCCAATAAATAAAACGTTTTTAAATCAATAAAAATGATTTAAAAAAGAGAAGCTGTCACCCCAAAATATTAAGCTTTCCATGATCACTTCTGTCATTTAAAATTTCACTGTATCTCAGAACTCAGAATGATGAATCATAACAGCATCCTGCAATGTAATACTCTGATATGCCATACAGTGTAGTAGCTGCTATTAATGACTGTAAACCTATAAATATTGACATAGAAATTTATAGATTCTGCTTTATCATGTATAAATATGTATATACACACACACATACATTTTAACCTTGAGGATAGTCAAGCACTGAAACACTTGACCAAAGAGATTATCCAGTCTCCATTCCTGGAGGTTTTCAAGACCCAGCTGAATACAGCTGAGCAACGTGGTCTGACCTCAGAGCTGATTCTGCTTTAAACTGGAGGTTGGGCATGAAACGCCTCACGATCCAAACAACCTGGATTATCCTACGACTGTATTATAATCTATTATGTATTACTAATGACGTGAAATTTAAAACAACAACAAACTAGGTAAATAAAAGCACACTTTCGGAAATGCAAGAATTCTGAAAAAACATTTTAGAAAGCATTCATTTTCTAAATGTTTTAATGACAAATATGAATATTTTGAATTGGAAAATAATTTTAGTCAAAAAAAACCCTGCTTCTGACAACCAATTTTTCTCCAGAAATACTCTACGAGACCTAAACTGTGGTTCACCAGAGAAGGAGATATGATTTTATATTCTATATTTTTCAGAGGATAAGAAAACAGCTTTCATTTTTCTTTCTTTTTCTTTCTTTCTTTCTGTTGTTACAGCAATTCTTGTGAATAAAAGATGAGAAACATAGTTAAGATGATTAACAGTATGAATTAAAAACATAGTTTTCCTCTTACTCTGTGGTAGGAATTGTCTTAAGAGCATTAGGATCAATGAGGAAAGCTCCTTGAGACATCAGGCTTCACTCTAAACCTTAATTCTTTGAGTTTTTATGATTTATTTTTCAAAAATTGAATATAACAGTTAAGTTGGAATTGCACATACGTGGATGCCAAAACCAGACCCAGTAAGATGAGAAACTAAACGATGTTAAGTGAGGTGGGATGACAGGGCAGGGTAAGAGCACAGGACCAAGGTCACATCAGCCAGTTTCTGGAGAAGGAAGCAATTATAAACATTTCCTATCAAGTAATGCCATAGGTATCAACTAAATTGTATTCATATTTGCTGTAAATAAGACAAATTGACACTGTCTTTTCACACAGCCATCATTAATTGGAGGCTTTACTAGCTCTAACACACATCTGCTGCGTGGGAGCCCACACCCCCTGGGCAGGGCCACACGAGCCCATGCTTTTGCCTCCTGTCCCAGCTCTGCCCAGCACAACGGGGCTGGCCCTCAGAGCACGTGGGAGTGTGCTCAGCATAACACAGGCATACTTTTTAACACAGCCAAGAGAATGAAAGCAGAGAAGTGGTTTCAGCTTACCATTTCACCCCTTGTGCCCTTTTCACCTCTCGGTCCCTGTAAGAAAGGGAAGCTGTTAAGCCAGCATGCTTTCTAGGGCTGAAATCAGCAAATTAACATGCGTGAGAGTCATACGGTTCCCACAAAAAGTCCACCTGTGGAAGTACTTACAGCTCCAGGGCTTTTTTTTTTCCTGCATTATTAGAAAAATAAATTATTTGAAAACATCTTGCAATTCCTGTATTTGAAAAGCTGGTTGCTTTCTTCAGATCGTAGATATGTTTTTCTCAGTATTCCTACCTGTCAGTGTTCTCCCTGTCAATCAGCTGTACTCTCTTCAATTTGCTCCACAGAGCTCCTTTCCTGTTGTGCATTCCTGTTATTTTGAGGATTACTATTTCAGTGTTCAGACATTCTCATTGCCTCCAAGTTTTGGTGATTAGGACTTTGGATGGCATAAAAAAACCCTTCTCTATGTATCCTCCATGGGTGGGACAGCAGGCAGAGCCCACGGGTGTCCCTGCAGAGCGCTGCTTTGCCCCTGGCACAGGGAGAGCCACACGGGGTACAAAACAGGGACGGGGGCAGAGCTCCCCCACCACAGGGAACCAAGGGAGCACTGAGGGCCATCAGAAAGGCCAAGAAGAAGATTTTTCTAGAAATGCTGCTGACTTAAGGCTGAGTTAAGAATATCCAGGTGACAGTTAATGTGATGCTTTACCCCTCAATTTGCTCACTGTTCCTGTAGCCATGTCCTCTGGACACTACATTTAGGCAGAATGCCATTGCAGTAATTTTTGTCAGCATCTTGTTTGTACCAGATGCTGAAATCACATACACATCAGCTTGCCAGCATGGTAATAACGTGAACATGGTCCTGCTAGTTGCTATTTGCAAATGGCAAAATAAGATAGCCAGCTGTAGAACAGATCATTAAATGAAAGCAGGTGAAATAACAGAGCTATGCAAAAGAAAAGGGAAACTTACAGGCCTGCCCGTCGGGCCTGTAATGCCTTCTTGACCAACAGGACCAATATATCCCTGTAAACAAGAAAAGGAAATTATTAGTCGACCAAGTTTTCCAAATGAAGAAAATTCCCATGACACGTCCTTGTTTCAAGCTGCTCAGCACTCAGCGCTGGCAAATAGTTAAGTGATCATGGCACTATTCTCTTTCTGAATATTGAGTACACTGCACATAATCAACAAGGTAATTGCTTTAATAATTACTAATAGTTATGCTTGGAAAGCCCACACACATTCATTTATGTGAGAGTTGCACTAAAAATAGTGGAAGCTTAAGTACTCTGACTGCCAAAGACCACTTATTTATCAAGCTACAGTCACTGTTATCTTGAGCTCTGTTACTGCCCACAAGTACTCCTGTAAGGCTGCCAGTAAATACTGCTAAGATGGTGCTTTACCGTTCCATTTCATTTAGAGCAAACAGCTCATTTCCAGCGTTTATCTTGTATAGGAATGTTTAGAAAAAGAAAACAGCTATTAGAACAGGCCACTAAAGCCTTTGCTCTGCATCTGGTTAACTGAACCAAGTAAGTTCTGTGATGTCAATGGCAGCAGCGAGAAAAGAGCAGTTTCCAGTAAGACTTTCCATGCTGCAAACTTCCCCCCTTCCCGTTTTTCACTTGATGCAGTAAGATGGAAGCACACTCCCAAATATTACAAAATGCTTCCACATTTTTAGTTAGAAAGTAGAATACCACGAAGAAGGGGTCATGTAAAACAAGCTAATGCCAACTAGTAATCTTATGGATAAAAAGGATTTTTTTTTTTTTTAATGAAAGACCACCTATGAATTCACAATGTCCTCTCATACTGTAAGCAAAGTCTGACGCTGTTTTTGTTTTGCTGCCAGACAGTCAAGACAGTCAGCATTGTTGCCAGTAAGAAGAAAAAGCAGTAAAGAAATTATAGTGATAAAGAGACTTGTGCAGATAAAGTTGTACTAGGAGAATATAAATGTCAGCAGAACTTGCTTTTTTCCTTAAAGATTGAGACCCCAGCTCTGCTTGTGTATCTGCACCCACACTGTAACCAGACCAGCATGGCAGAACAGGCAAAGGGCTTCAGTGGAGGTGCAGTCTGAGAGAGAAAGGTTTGGCTGGAGGGTCCCGGTCTTTTTAGTGGGAATAAAGAACATTGCCTACTTGGAAAATGTGTGAAACCTGCAATCCATCCCTGACAATCTCTTTCATGGAGTGAAACACTTACAATTTGCCCTGTTGGACCTTTTGGGCCCAGGATTCCAACTAAGCCAACATCCCCTGCTGGACCCTGAAAATACAGACGAAATGTTTGGTCAAACACGAACATTAGCTATCAGCTTGTTTTAAGCTCTTGTAAGCAATGGAAGGAAGATAATTTCCAAGAGCCACAACAGTGAAAATACCAAGCTCACTGACCCAGAACATTCTTATTTGGACATGGAGTACATAGCTCTGTCTACAATGTTCCGACAAGTTCAGATACATTCTGAACAAATTATTGTTAAAGCTGATTAAATCTGTGCTTCCCTAATATTTTCACTCTGTAAATGGCTTAAGATCTAACAGAAAAGAACAAACACATACTTTTGGACCTGGGAATCCTTGAAACCCCATCAAACCTTGATCTCCATCTTCTCCCTGTAATAGAAGCAGGCATCCTCACTTATTCCACACTGGTAACTCTTGAAGTAGTTGTTTTGCATCAACAGCTGTGGTTACGTACAGTCTGTCCCTTCGCTCCAGCATCTCCTGCCGGTCCCTGGTCACCTTGTGATCCCGGATGGCCTCTTTTACCTCGCTTCCCCGGATGACCCGGAAGCCCTTTTGCACCCTGTGAATAGGAAGAAAATACATCTTAATACATACATTTCAGGCAATTCCAGTATGATACATCCCCATGAAAATGCTAAAGTGAAACGAAATATAGAACAGGCAGGTTAGAAGTAAATTTAAAAAAGCAGTCCTCTGAGCATGGCATAATATAGCTGTGGAACTCCTTGCTGTTAGACTAAAATTTCACGTCAATTCACATAGAAAGTAGGCAAGTTCATGCTAAAGAAATCCTCTGAGGACAACTAAAGGCACAGAAATCATGTCTACCTCGGGAGATTATCAACCTGCAACTAATTTGGGTTGTGAATATGCATCTTCCATGATTGCTTTGCTTTCATGCTCTTTCTCCAGTGTTTCCTTTTAACAAAGCCTTTCAACCTGACTCAGTATGTCTGCTCTTAATGCTTATTTTCAAAGAATCACAAAATCATAGAGGCTGGAAGGGACCTCTGGAGATTGTCTAGTCCAACTCCCCTGCTACAGCAGGTTCTATGCAGTAGGTTACACAACCTGGTAACCCTTTTCCCTCACCTCTTCTATTCCTTGTATTTTCAGATTGCATGCTGCTCTGAGCGGGAGCTACCTCTTCACAGTTATTGTCTAGACAAAGGAGTATAATCCAGACTGCGAGCACTGGCACTAAACACTACAAATAGGGAATATAGCCTGTATGGAAATGTCTTCATGAGAAGATAACAGACGGTATTTCCCTTCCCAGTATTCAATTAACTTAAAGTTTCAAAAGCTGCTTACTGTTGAAATCACCCAGAGCACTGCAAATCATCATTTTAAATGAAAAATTCTACTTTAAATGGTGAGAATTATTTGTAATGTTTCCATTCCTTGTTTTTATAACCACTGAAATGAGTCTAGCTAATATTATCAGTAGAAGCTGAGGAGGCCAGCACAATCTGCAATTTCACCCTTCAAAAAAATGTTGATATTGATTACTCCTATGATTAACAGTAGCACAGTGGTTCCACAATCACTGCATGCAGAATGAATGCTGAGCAATATCAACGTGCTGCACTTAAACAACAAGATCCTACGTGCATACCTTTAGCCCGGGCGCTCCCATGGGCCCTGGCATGCCTGGCAATCCCTTGGGACCTCGAGCTCCAGGGTAACCTGCCAGACCTGCTAAGCCCGGGTTTCCTTTATCACCCTGAATGAATTGAAAATAATTGATTATAAGCAGAAAAACATATGATTTCATTGTATGCTAAAACAGGCATGGAACATACAATCAGCTAAAGCTGCTTAATGCTTTCTGTATACAAGGACACATTGACAGTACATCAAAACAGGGAAAGAACGATCAGCAGCATTGTCTGGATTTCTGTTAATTCTTCAAAAAGTAAAAAACCCGTCATACTTACCAGCAAAGCTACATGTACTTTAACTGTGGGTTAGACTGAAGATTCTGAGTCACACCATGGCAATAGTCACTGACTGTTAAGCAAAGCAAACGCTAAGCATGCCTTAGCCCATTGCAAGGGGCTAACTTTACTTCCTAGCCACAATATCAGGAGCCAAAGAGAAAGAAAAAGAATTGGGCTAACTTCCAAGATGCCAGTAGAATGGAGAATGGTTCCTTCTATTTGAACACCCTAATCTCAGAAAATCTGTAACGCACAATGACAAAAGAGGGGCAATGTGGAAAGCAACTTACCTTAGGGCCAGATTTTCCCAACACCCCAGGCTTGCCAGGGTTCCCAGGAATGCCTTCTGGTCCAGGGTAGCCCATTGCCCCTTTCTGCCCTGGTGGTCCCGGCTTTCCCTTGAAATAAATTCAAATGAAATACAGCACAGTTGTCTTTCTTCACCCTCAGAGAACTTGATTTCAGTCACAGCATTTCCTAAACCCTACAGTGACAAAGATGAATATTCGCAGAGATGATTCCAAGTCAGCATGTGTGGTTTAAAATGCTATTGGCATAACCTTAGGCCTGCTGTGTTGTGGGATCCGAGGAAATTCAGACAAAGCCATGAGGCTGACCCCTCTGTGTGCCAGGCCTGGAAGATGTCTGAGTGTGTTGATTCTTAAACTGAAGCAAGGAAACTTGATAAAATCATCTAGGTATCACTGTAAAGAAAACTAACTATGCCCCCTTATTTTACTAGAAATTTAATGATGTATGCTTGCAAATCTATGCTGTCCAAATTTGCACACATTAAAAATACACACAAACTTCCAATTAGAAGAGTGTGCTAACTTGCTGTACTTGCACAGAAAAGCCTCATTTCATGTTCACCAAAAGAAAATTTTTTTCTTTACAATCATTTCCTTCTAGATTGACGCATATGATCTTATGAGACTTGGAGTTCCACAATTATCTCTGTATGAATGCATTTCTCAGAAATGTAAAGCATGCTGACTAGAACATGGCTCATTGTAAAAAGTATACTTAACAACTGCCTTACAGAATGTAAGAAGTGTGCCATCTTAATGTCATTTCTGACTTCTGATTGGTGAAGACTCTCACACCCGAGATGTGCTTTGAGATTTTCCCTTTGCTGTCTTCCCCTCCTCACTGCTCCGTTTTTCTTGCATTTCCCTTTTCTCCGATATCTGCAGGATGATGCTCTCTCTGCAGTCCACCAGAGGGAAGAGCCAACTATTTACAAAACACACACGGTCAACTTGCCTTCAAAAGGCTACTCTTCCACTCTGCCCAGAAGGTACGAGCTCTGTGAAGCAGCTGCATTTCTCTGGTTACCAACATTGTTTTGATGTGAGGTAGTAAAATGTATTTACAATATGTGCTTGTGTGGTATTATTTATTAGGGGACCAAAATAGCCTTGATGCATTTTGTTCTTGTTATGTTTACAGAACACCTACTGCTTCCTGCTCTTTCTTTTCCCTCAGGGAGAAAGGGATGCAAGTTAGCTTCATCACAGTTACTCGAGAAAGAACATTAAAAATTCCAGCTCAGAGCAAGTGAAAGAAGAAAACCTCAAGAGATTCATCGTGAACGCATGGCTACAGCCTTCTGTAGGCTGCAGCTGTTGAGGGAGCTGATGGGAGCCAGGGGCACACAGTGGTACAGCTCTGCGCAGCGTGGTGCAGTAACTGCACATGGACCATGGGGCACATGAACGAATGGAGTGAAGGAACTGCTCAAGTGGGAAGCACCTTGCTGTTGTAATAGCTGCACTTCACTTCTGTGTGCTGAGTGTAAATCAGTGCAATTTAATACAGTTTCTAAAATCATTCTTACTTTCCCAGGGGCTCCTTTACGCTTCCTGAATAATGAGAAGCATAAGGCTTGTTTCTAGTACCACTGCCATGAGTCAATGTTGGTTTTATTAATAATTACTTTCTTTCAATTATAACCTGAAGATTAGAAGACTAGAACGATGTTACTTACAGGAATTCCAGGTTTGCCTCCCTGACCCGTTGCTCCTTTCTTCCCTGCAGGTCCCTAAAAGTTACAAATACTGGTGAACTGACAAGTGTTATAAACTCAGGCCTCTACAAAGATCTGACAATTGTTTTCCCCTCTAGTACAAATGTTCGCATTGCCTGGCTTTGGGCCAGAGACAGCAGAAAGTTTTTCAATAACTTAATACCTTTTCTGGTAGAAAACCACACTCCTGTAAGAAAGGATGCTTTTACAGCACTTTTGATTCCTTTCAGAAATGGAAATCATTAAAAATTGGCAATGTCGCAGCACGGAATGTGTGTGGGAGAGAGTACTAGAAAACAGTAGCATCACAAACAGGAACATTCTTTTCATCTAAAATGTAGACAAAAGATAAAATTTACTGCAAACCACTCTTTTTTGGTTTGATTGATCTAGGAATCTTTAGTCTCAGACAACTAGGTGATACTGATAGAAGATCCAGGAGCCAAGTACCAAGGCAGAAAAGCTCAAATTGGGTCACAAGGATCGGAGAATTCTGTTTACACCATATTCTTCATGTAATATAAATATCTAAAACACTTCACAAAATTTAGGAAGTATTCATAAATCACAACATGGGCATGAATTTTATCCTAACTCAAAGACATAACCACTCAGACAGCAGAGACAAGGATAATATCTGTTAGCATCAGTCAAATAGAAAAGAGCTCCCAAGAGTTTTCTGTTATTTCTAAGTGTTCTTAAAAACTATACAAAGTTACTATGCTGCAGTATGATATAACATGCAGTAAAGTGAAAAATAAGTCATTCTAAGTGTATTTTTAATAATATTCATATGATGAAATCAGCAAAATTATGTTCGATTCTTTAATTTAGCATCTTTTTGTTAATAAAGGCATACATAATTTGCACCTATCAAAACAAGAATCTGGATATTCCGAGAACTGCACATCATTTTAAAATTTCTGAATGCATATCAAGTAAACCCAGATGTTTCAGCACTGCATTTTGTGGAATTGGCTTTGTAGGCTTGCTAAAGCAGCAGCAGGCATGCCAGCAGAGTTAAGACCATATGGATGTTTCCACTATTTACTTCTTTATGTATATCTTTGGGCTCTTTTGGTTTGCTTCAGGTTGGATATTTTTTCCCTATTTGTAAACGGCTCTTTTTATCTGAAAAGTATTTGCAACACAAAGAAAATGTTCCCCAGGGGAAAGGCAGAGGAATGACTGGTTTTATCCTGTGCAGTGTGTAGTTTATCAAAGACAAGATACCTTAGCACATGGCTGGGGAACATGCTGACATCACATTTCCTTGTTGCTCCCCATTCCCAATCTACTACAGATTCTTGTATTCACTTGGAATTTTTTGAAATTTTAACAGTTGTCTATGGAACTTTTTAGACAAAGTATTTCATTTAAGTTCCAAAAGGAATATTTATTGCAATTATATTGCACTATATATAAAATACTTCTGGCAACTTCCAACATGCCACCAAGATGAACTGTTACTTCTAAAGGAAAAAGATTTGGTCTTTTATTTTTATCTTGACTTGTTCTGCCATTTCCTCTACTACTCTTTAGCAGATTCCTTATTTCCAGCTCTGAATGAAAATTCAGTGCAGTGCAGTACCAGGAGTACCTGTACAATCCTGAGTGTTTTCCAAACCTCGTCACAAGAAACTCCATTTGAGAGTATAATTGAATATCACTGAAATATTTCCCAAAAAGCCTCTCATAATGCTTTATATTACCCCAAAGTAGAACTACTTACCTATCAAATAACACATATTTATTAAGATTATTCTGTAGTTTTCCATTCTGTATTTTCATTGTCCCTGTAGATACGGAAAACGCTGAATGACAGCCTTGTATAACAGCAAAAACATGGAACAATTTCCATGCTGCTGTCAGTCATTTACAAAACTTTCTTATGGGCATAGTATTTGGAAAAAGTAGTCCAATTGTTTCAAAAGAGAACATATGAAAACTGATTCTTTTCAGGGAAAGGCAAGATGCCACTAATGGATACTGTCACATCAACGCCAAGACATGACACAAGCATCTTAGAGGAATCAAACTGTGCCTACAAGAGACAGAACAGAGTGATCCCCATGCAGGTGGCTACTGCCAGCTGTAGAAGCAACCACGAAAACTGCTGGAGCTTCAGAGAGCACCAGGCACTACACTGTCCCCACTCCAGACTGGGTGTCTCAAATGTGCTGCTGAGCCCTTGCTGAATGGGCTCTTGTGGACTTGAAACAATATGAAAAGAACATTCAGTTGAGTAATTAGCAACAATTCAACCTAACTCTTCAAAACAGCTTGGACCTGTATTTGAAACCTACGTATATTTAGTATAGAGGAGTGTAGCAAGCACAGAGATTTCTTACAGCAGACTGCATCAAATCTGTCTAGAGCATCATTCAAACCACAGCGGTAGAAAATGATACAAAGATAAGCAAGATTCAGCTCGAGAGTGATGGTTCAAGGTGTTGAAGACTTAATAGGATGTGCAGCACGGGAACAGGTGATTGAGAGCCCTAGCCTTCTTGTGACACTAGAATATAAAGGCAAATACTACGTCATCTTCAGGAGTATCAGTCAGAAACCAGGCTTTACTCTTAAAAGAAGTCTTATGTATTAAACACCTGCACTTCCTTCTTTCCCAAGAACAACCAGTGAGCAGTGAAAACATATAAATCCCAATTAAGTGCATCTTTTATTTACTTTTCGTCAACTTACTTCTGAACCTCTTTCTCCTTTTGGTCCTTGCTCCCCCAATTCACCTGGCTCTCCCTTTGGAAAGAATACATATTAAATAAGTAAATAACATATTTGAATGCAGATGAAAATGTAATTTCAACAACCAGTAGAGAAACCTCATTGTTTGAAACACTTACTGGAGGCCCCTGTTGTCCAGTCGGTCCTCTAAGTCCAGGAAGACCGATGTGACCCTGGGAAGCAGAACATACAATACATTGCAATACAAATAACTCAGTAAGCTACACATTTCCTTCTGAAGCCCATCCTGGGAGGTGCTGAGCAGCCCCAGCTTGACTGACTTCACCTGGATGAAATATGTTCAACTCTCCTGAGACCAGACCATAGGGAGCTTTTCTTCTTTAAGCTCTCTACTCCAAATTCACTCAAGAGGAAAATATACATATATATTTCAAACATTTCTGCACTTTCACATGTATAGACTATATTTGGGTCATCGATTTATTACTATGTCTATCTGCACTGTCTGTGTAACTTAAACAGGATATTCTGTGTCAAGGACTGTTTTGTATTTAAACAAGCAAACAGAATGAGTTACCATCCATTTGTATTTGCTGAAAGACTGCATACAATTAATGAATAATTATTAAGACTAGAGAATAGTTTGGGCTGGAAAGGACCTTTTAAGATCATGTAAAGCAACAAACCTTATGCAGGGCCATCAGGCTGTCTAGGACCATTGCCCAGTTGGATTTAAAGTACCTCCAAGGAGGGTGATACTTAAAAAAGTGGTTTTTTGTATTCAGATGAAATGTTCCATGTGTCTCAATTTGTGTCCTTTGCTTGACACTACTGAGATGAGTCTGACACCTTCATCCTCACTCCCTCCCATCACGCATTTATACACATTAAGATTCGCCTCCCAAGTCCTCTCTTCTCCAGGCTGAAGAAGAGTCCCTGCTCTTCCAGCGTTTCCTCATATGGAAGATGGTCCAGTCTGTTCTGAGAACTCATCAGTGCAGCGAGGCACCAGTACGTGCATCTTTGCACACGTGAGAGAAGACAACACTTTTGCTGCATTACTCTGCACACATGCACAGCATGTCATGTTCAAATAAAAACAAATGAAAAGCAAAAGGTGTTACCTTGTAGCCCTCATCACCAGGTTCTCCTCTATCTCCACGTTCCCCAGTGGGCCCCTGGAGAGAAAAAACAAAGCAAAGTGTGACAGCCAAACTGAAATACTGCTGCAGTGAAGTGAAAAATAAGCTGACCAACCAGACTGAATTGAAGATTCCAAATATTGCAGTTAGCTTGTCTAAAGGAATAAACATAACTTCTTTCTAAACAAAATTAATGGCAGTGAGACAGGAAACACTATCTAAAATATTTTCTAACTGAAGAAGCTAAAAGAGATTTTTGTATGCGCAAAAATGAAATAGGAGTATTGACCTCACCAGAAGTACTGATGTATATATGGTGTCAGAATTAAGAACCTCATGAATGACCAGACGTTGTTTTCAAGGCAGGCAAGGACAACACATGGTAAGTGAGGTTGCTTTCTGCAATGGCTTGTTATACTCAGAACCTGCTTTAATTCTGAAGTTCACCCTAAGAAGGAGGAAATCTCAGTCCCTCAAACCATTCCTCAAAAAAGAGGACTGAGCAGGAGCAGAGGGAATGGCACGATTTTTTGACTCGTGGTTCTCACTGCTGTATTCAAACACCTCACTGCCTCTACTTCAAGGAAAGCCCCTTACCCCAACCCCACAAGACATGGAATTTTCCTGGGAATTTTCTCTCTCATTGCAGTAAATGGAACAAATCTCATTCAAAGGAAAAATAGTGGGACAGGGAATCATGCCCACAGAAAGTAAGATTGGCTAAGACTTTCAAGACATCCAGCACTCATTGGATGAAATAAGGATGGCCTTTTTCTTCCCGTGTCTGATGTGAATGCACATAATGAAAACTTGGCCAGGCATAACCAACTGCACTGTATTGTTACAGTTCAGAAATCAATTGATTAGCCACATCTACTGCATATCCACCAGTAGATAATATTATGCAACTGCTTCTATACTCTCCAAGATTTTGGCATCTTCATGACATGTTTTCTAAAGGGAATCTGCAAAGTGCAAAGGCCCTGCTTGCAACGTTTGAGCAGTCAGCTCAACTACAAGAGAGTTGGTTGGAGTCTCTTCTCGCGTGCATTTCCACAGTTAGGAATGTGGTCCAGACTGTCTCCAGTTCCACCTGGCTCTTATAATCCCTAGTTTTTGGGGAGGTGGCATATAAATATAAAGGCCAATCTGAAGAGAAGTAGGCCGTACAAGTATTACTTCTGGCACAAAGCTTTTAATAAGATTTTGAGATTGCATTTAATTTTTGGACATGTTCCTAGTTACTGCAGAGAGATACCTCACATACAAACATTAAACAAATGGTTACAAAATGCAGCTCTTTCTCTAAATCAGCTAAATTAGCTTTGTAGTGATAATTAAGTAAGTCAAAACATGTTTCTGGTTAGTAAAGCAATTAGGTATAATTTGGTATAAATACAGAGGATAAAAATTCTGTTCTAAAATGTGCTGGTCTAAACACAGACTGATGGCATTAGTGTAATTAAACACAAGGCACATACTCTCAAGCAAGAAAGAGCACATGGCTGCATTTTTCAGGGAGGGTTTATCAACTGAAAGACCATTACTCTACAATTCTGTTCAAGGAGGGCATGGACTCCTCAGACAGTGACACAGAGTTTCAGGAAGAGCTCACACTGTCTCGTCTTGAGGCACTAATATAATTTTTTAGAGAAACAAAGACCTACTGGTTCACCTATGGGCCCAGGTGGTCCGAGCACTGTATTGTCTTCGCCGGGGTAACCCTAAAATAAAGGTAAACATTAAAAACATTTACTTGTAAGTTCAACATTGTCTATACTGCACACATGTTTGAATGTTAGTGACTCACCTCACCAGAAAGCATACTGTATAGATGCTACTAGTGAATATGATGCTTGTGGTTTCAGTACAGTACAAGTGACAACTCCATTTCAACAAGCACTGTCATTTCAAGAAACAAATATAGGACTAAAAAGACTAAGTATTTGCTCTGCTCATAAAGGCAGCAATAAAAAAAAATATTTGAACATTGTCCATGCTCTTACGAATGGAGAAACAGGGTATTTGACAAGAGTAAATAAAAGAAAATTTCTTCCCATCTTGAGAAATGTACTTAATATCAACAAATAAGCGTACAGAAAACTCCAGCAATCAGCCTGAACAGGTCTGTTCTATTTTTTGTCTTAAATATGAAACAATCATCATCTAAAGTAATAGACAAAACAGTTATGCATTCCAGATATTTACCAAAGAGTCTCACACACAGAGGCTTATACTGTCAATATAATTACAGGTGTCAAAAGTGCATCAAACTGCATATTTAGAAGCAACTAAGCAAGCTGAACTTCTAGCTCCCAACAATTTAGGTTTCAGCCACTGTTTCTGAAAATTTTCTTCGAAAATATTTACAAAATCTTCACTAATTGCCTGTTAGCAACATTCATTGCAAAACTGGCCCTAACATAAGAACATACTTCTCTGTCAGGGGCAACTCTAAAATGATCTTCATGAGGGGAATCCCTGTACCTGCCTGGAGCTTCACTCAGCATGTAAATTTGCAGCATTTGGGGCTTGAAAGAACAACAGAGAATTTAACACTAAAATAACAAATCGGGGCAATATCCTGCCTCTAACATTTTATATTAAGCACAGAGCTTTGTTCATCATAGTTGGACTTCTGGCAAAATCCACGGGAGTACTGACAGGCTTAAAGTTAAGAGGATGCTTAGCAGTTCCCACACTGATTATTTCTGTCAGCAGTGCTCCCTGATGGCAGTGGTGCTATCCGATACACCAGAATTTTTTTTTTTTTTTAAACAGTGTGTGCCTTGTGTTTTAAAACCTGAAACAATTCAACGATAATTCAGAACTTTCCCTCTGAACGATCTGTTTCCCCAGTTGGTATTTCTTTGCATACGCTCTCACAATCCTACTAAATACTGCCAATGGTGGCTTTTGCTTCATGCTGTGGAAAACAGTGACTACACAGTAATATTTCCTTTTTTTTTTTCTTTTTTTTGATTACTCCAAACACAGCAAAGAATAATCCATCTTCATACCTTTTCTCCTTTGGGCCCCGGGGGCCCTGAAGGCCCTGGAGGACCTTGGTGACCCTAAAGAATGAAAGAAAACAAAAATTAGTTCCAACACAAATAATTAAAGAAATAATTGAATCCAAACTTTCTCTTAGTTGCTTGTTACCATTATTTTTGGCTGCTTGCTAATAATGCTACATAGTGATGTGGCACAACATTAATGGGCATGGGCAGAAAATTTATTGTGTGCAAGAAAATCTCTGCTAAAAAACAATTGCTAGTGAATTTGCAAGAAAACAGCCAACATTGCTTAAGGCTTACACTTCTGAGTAGGCAATCAGGTGTGATACATGTATCTGACACAGAAGACATTTTTGTACTCTAGATAAAGATCCCATGTGATATTTGAAATTATTTAGAGCACCAGAGTAGCAAGAGGATGTGTGTGTACATGAATTCAGTCAAAAACTCACCCCATAACCTGGAATTCCTGACTCTCCTTCAGGTCCCATTCCTCCTAGATGTCCCTGATAAATGCAATAATCAATAATAGAAAAATGAGCTTCCTTTTTATGGTGTTACAGCCATGCAAGCTTTATAAAATCACCACATGGAAAAATTGTCAGATATTGATATTTGAGAACAACAGATTACTTCCGTGTTAATTCCAACTTCATTTGCTAAAGAATACTGTGCTTTTCCTTGTTCTATGGAAATGATGATCAACATTTTCAGTCCTAACCATACAATCCCAGTTCACAACTAAGATGAAATGGAATTGAGCTTTCAGAATTGTGGAGGAACCATGTTTATAAATGCGAAGTATGCAAAGAGAAACTGATGGTGGTCCTCATCTTAGGATGCAGAGTTCAAGTTCCTCCCTTGAAAATATTGGCCATCAGATGGTTACTTTAGTTCTAAACTTCAAGTGTCCAGGGACGCAATGTTGCATTCCGTGCCATAGGACCCAAGCTGCAATATGGGCACATTTACATTTTGGGTGCATTTGGTTTTTCAGCTGCTATCACACAGAGTAGAGCATGCACTGAGAGTTCGTGATTAAAGGAGTTCATAAAGTTTGTGGAAATACATTTAAATCAGTTAACTGTGGACCAGACACCCATTCAATAGGGCTAGCTGTCCTCATCCGAAATGCTTTGTTTTGGTCATAACTAAGGCTTAATTTATGTAGTATTGAAGCCCACGATTTCTGTTCTTGGAACTGGGAAGGTTTAAGAAATAGCAATGTCAATGAAGTTATATTCAGACTGTAGGGCATGTGTACTCCATGGCATGCCCTGCCATTCTGCTCCTCTGACAGCCAGATCACAAACACGACCAGAGCATGAGATGACCTCCTGCTGGTCCAGGAGTTTCTGTCTGGAAAGGTGCAGAGGTCTCACTCTAACACTGAAAGGCCAGGGCACACGTTGGTAACCAGAGGCTGGGAGGGACTTGTAGTTTAAACACCCTCTGCATCTCCAGCTACAGCTGTTGATATTTATACATGCTACAGCTGTGACTTGCCTCCTTGCATGGAGAGACAGGCCACTGCTAAACCATAAATACTTGTGCTCTTAAATAAGCATGTTTTGTACAAACCAAGGGGCCTCGAGTTCCTCTTGCACCTTTGGGACCAATTTCTCCAGGTTGGCCAGTGTCACCAGCAGGTCCCATTTCTCCAGGAGGGCCGAGCTGCCCTTTTTCCCCCTGTTGGTGTTATTGTAGTATCAATCTCTTATTATTTTTAATACATTTCAAATGCAGCTTATGCCTAACCAAAGTGTGTAACAGCATTATTTAAGGAGTGTTACATTTACATGTCATTTACTGTAGTTCTTAGAATGTCTGAACCTAGAACTCCGCAGCAGAAAAAAATAAATAAAAAAAAAAAAATCTACTAAAGCCTATAATTTTTTTTGGTTTAGCCAAAGCTTAATATTTTTTGATAGCAACAGAAACTGTTCTGAGTTGCACATCCTGATTTGAAGTTAAATTTCCTAAGGTTCCAAATGCTATCAACTGCAAAACAATAATGATAAAGTTGCTGTGTCGGACAAAAAAAAAAATAGGTTGAAGGGTGTCAGTGAACAGGAATAGACTTAGTTCATTTTACCATTAGACTGCAGGGTGAAATTATCAACATATAAAACCTTCTGATGCCTGTTAAGGTGCTGACTGGCATTTGTCAGTGTCAAGGGATTGAGTGGAATTACTTCGTGATGTAAATTCAATTTTCAGACAACAGGAAGGGAACCTGGGAAGATGAAAAATACTACCTTCTTTCCTAAACGGCCCCTCTGACCTGGGTTTCCCGGTGTTCCCTCAGGACCCTGTACATTTATTAGGGAGAGAAAAATAAAGGATTGAGAAAGGCCTGGAAACATGTTTAAACTGTGCTCCAAACTGGATAACCAAGCAGGCTTTTTAATACAGAGAGGTGAGAGGAAAAATCTCATTAACTGCATATGAGCAAGTTAGTGGGACTGTTTCAAGTTACAGTAGAAATAAATGGACAAACATAAGGGATCACTTATCAAACTAGCACAAATGAACTGGAAATGAAGAAAAAACAACAAAAACACAATAAATCTTATCCAAACAGAAAATATTACTTCAGGAATAAAGTTACTTCAGGACAAATACTGGATTTAGAGAAAAGCAATGCAGTTACAACATTAACAAAACCCTGGGGCTGCCAAGTGTGAAGAGCAGGTCCCTGACACAACTTGCTGCAGAGGAGAGACCCAGCTCAGTACGTGGCAGTGCCTGCCACCGGCAGCCCCATGGTGGCTGTGTAAGTGGGTGTGCAGCCTGCAGATGAGAGGTGCCGTGGAGCTGCAACCTCACTGTCCTCTGGGTCCCTTCAAAAAAATGACCCTTGCAAAGGGTTGGAAAAGTCCAGAGCGCATTGGTTTCAATTTACCCAATAGCCTATGAAGGCAAGGGGGGTAGCTAGCGATAAGACTAGAGGGAATGGCTTCACGTTGCGCAGGGGAGGTCCAGGTTAGATATCAGGAAAAACTTCTCTGAGAGAGTGGTCAGGCACTGGCACAGGCTGCCCAGGGAGGTGGTGGAGTCACTGTCCCTGAAGTTGTTCAAGAAACGTCTGGATGAGGTACTAAGGGACATGGTTTAGTGGGTGATCTTGGTGGTAGCTGGACGGTTGGACTAGGTGATCTTGGAGGTCTTTTTGAACCGTAATGATTCTATGAGGTAATTCAGCTTCAGTTTTCGGTAATGTGAGATATGTTTACAGTATTTTTAGAAATACTGTGGTCATGAACCAAAATAAACAGACTTGAAACAGAATTGTGAAGCTCATTTGTTGCTTTATACGCTTTGGTTTAAGGAAAATGTAAGTATTACTCTCACCCCTAATAAAACACCCAGACAATTGATTATAGGAAATTGAATTCCTTGTTTAGACCAGGATGTTGTGATCTGTCCGCATCCTTAGAATGAGGTCAAACCAAAACTGTGATCCGAACACTCCAGATGCGAGGCAGGATGAGTGCGGAGGGAGGCAGCTCTGCAGCCACCTTTGGAATGCATGGAACAGAAACGTGAAAAATACCCTGCTAACCACATCCTCCCCAGCGCTGAATCACCAGGCCCGCCTGTCTCACTGCCCAGCAACACTGTTCATGTTGCTTACTTTATACAAGTATAATCACATACAATACAGATATGCCTGGGCTGAGTTATTTTATGATAATTTTAATGTACAAAACATTCCAGCTTCTCCAGAATTGCCAATCCAAAAAAGGAAAAAAGTCAGGGTGATATTGTGTCAGAAACTAAAATTTTTCTGTAGCATACTGTAAGCTGTCAGCATGCTGACAGCTGAAAGTGCATTTTCTTCCTCCACTAAGAGAATTGTTCACTGTGAAGAACCTGGGACTAAGGAAAGTAGTCTGTAACACTGAGGCTTAGAGGACAGAGAGGACAGTGCTCACAGCCAGTGACAGCTGGCCCTCCAAACTATTGTTTACTCAGACTCCATCATCACATAAGAGCTACAGTGAAGGCAGCCAGAGGATTGTGGATGAGAACATGACGATTTTTGGTGGAGGAATCTGATGCCCATAGCAGGGCTGCCTGGCACAATAGTCTCTCACTTCTGGAAGTCAGTTCCATCAGGGGTTGGACAGTATTCATAGCAACGCCTTTACATTACCTTGGCAGCAGTGTAGAAAGACCACTGCTAGGAAAGGGAGCCCATCCTCCCACAGCAACTGATCATGAATCAGCAGTAGGTGTTGTTTGGATTATGTGTACCTACTATCATGTGATACTGGTTTTAAGCTACTTTTGATGATAGAATGGTTCAGGTTGGAACGGACCTCAGAGATCTGCCTTGTATTTCTTACCAAAGAAGGCCCTGTAATCCACACCAACATTTGAAGAAATCCTGTGCTGTTGGTGTCTGTCCTGCAATAATTTTGTAAATAAAAACACTTCAATATTAAATATATCACCTTTTCTAGAAACGTTATTTTTGGGCATTGCTTTTATCATTAAGGTGTACTAAACTAAGCACGTATTTGCTGAGAACATCAGCACAAAATATTCAATTGGTGCCAACTCCTGTGTTCTCTAAGTTCTAGAGCTTCGTTATTTACAGTGCTCAAAATGGCAATTCTTTGCCCTGAGGAACTTTTAACCTAAACTAAAAACTAAATAGCCCTGGAAGAGTAAACAAACTCATCAGTAGGGAAAGATAGAAAACAGTTAAACATCTTACAGTACAGTTTGTGGTAGTATATGCATCTAGCCAGTTTCTGTGGGCATTTTTAAAATATAGAGAAAGATTTAATTCTGTGAAATTGCCCACAGTCTCCAAATGAAGGTGAGGATAGAGACTAACAACAGAAGGTTGTCCGGAGACCTGAAGTGAGAGACGGCGGGCTGTGCTGTGTGTGTGTCCAGGTGACAAATATGAAGAATTACTGTCTGCTAAGAGGTCCCAAATTTAAGGTGGGGAAAACACTTTTCTCTCTAAAAACTCCGAAAAGCTGAACCACATAGAAAGGGTAGATAAGCTAGTTTAAATATGGTAATCTCTAAATATAATAGGAAAACAGAAAATAAAAATAAGCAAAATTAAAAAGAGAAGAATTACAAAAAAGCAAATGAAGGAAAAGTCTACTTAAAATTGAGAACACTTACAGGAACACCCGTTATGCCAGGTTCACCAGGGGGTCCGGCAATTCCTGGGATTCCCATCTCTCCTTTCTCACCAGCTTCTCCACGAAATCCTTGCTCTCCAGGGTCTCCCTAAAGAAAAGCAAAAAATTCTTAATCAAATTATTGCTCCAAAATTTCTTATTCTTGAGAAAAGTGAATTCTGTATCTTCAAGTCCAACAAACAAACAAAAGGTCTGACAAAAAAAAAAAAAAAACACCAACAAAACAATCTATCATGCTAAAACTAATGAGAATCTTTCCAGTCAAGGCTCCAAATTGGGGTAAAGTCCTTTCTATCTCATTCACCCACTCATTCTACAGCCAGACTTTGCCTCATCCATTTCCAACTACCTTGATGACGTAACATCCCCTCACCTTGCACCTGCCATACTCCCTGGCATAGCATTGATCCAATGCAGGGAGTGAATCAGCCTTGGCCTCACTCTGTCTGGCATGATGCTTACAAGGGAAATAAGCTGTACTTAATTCTTCAGTTTGCATTTCTCTGTCAAGCCACTCAGTTTTGCAGAGCCAAGTCTGTGCCTAAATGGCACAGTAAAGCTTATAATATACATGGCTTCCCATGGCAAAACTAAGCGCCCTCAGCTGGACTCTGCTGAACTTGTGAAACGGGGTGGGGGGGGGGAAGATATTTGGGCCTTTAAAGCGATCACTGCTTTACATCTGCTATAAAAAGTGAATGTACCTTTGGGCCATCTTTTCCTTGAACACCATCTTCTCCTGGAGGTCCTGGTTCACCCTTGTAGAAAGGAACAGTTGAACAGAAAGTTACTGCCACTAACCGAACCTCTCCAGACTTCTTCCTGCCTTGGAAGAACTCAGATTGGTTTTACGTATCATTAGTATCATTTTGGCCTTTCTGAACCTTGGACAACTTTTACGTTGCTGGGGTTGTTTGTCTTCGTTTTTCACTGATTTACAGTGACAGACACAGCCCTGTGAACCTGGGGCACCAAAAACCATAGAAGACAATCAGCATTAGAAAAATAAGGGACTACTATGCTGCTATAACAATGAATGTTTGGACAGTGGCACTGAGATCGCTTAGTTTTGGAGCACAAAACATGTAATTACAGTAACCTCAAAAACATACCTATTCTGTCCTAAAACTTCCATGCTTATGTGGATAGCTACTTTAGTGGTATGTTCAGTGGCTGAGTTTAGGGCCATGAAAAACCTCATTTAGCACCAGTAACAGCACCATAACGTTTTAGAATATTTGCCTTTGCCAGGGCCTGATCTAAGACAGTGGCACCTCATAACTTTTGATGCAGACAGCAGAACAGCAAATACGAGCTGCCATCTACTGACAACCTGATATTTCAGACATAGAAGTATTGTAGGTACGGAACCTCCACTGGGGACTAGTATGAGGAATTACTCGTCTCTGACGACAGGCATACTTGTGGAATGCACCTTGCTGGAGATTTTGGGCAGGAGGAAAAGGAGGTAGCAAGGAGCTCGTGGAACAGTAGAACAGCTCAATGATAAGTGCCAAGTTTAAAAGGATATGGTTTATGCTCTTTTACAAGTTTCCTGGATAAAACAGGTCTCTAGCACTTGAAAAGCCTTTTTCATCCTTCAAAGGTAGTGACTATTTGAGTCACATGAAAGAGGTAAGACACAGAAAGAGTAAGGAGGTGCACAAGTTTTTGGTAAAATCAAGTGCTGAATGAGCTATCCACAGCACCAGAAGCAAATCAGCTGCATGAGATGGTGGTACAGAGAGATACCCTGCTCTGCTGGGACAGTGAAGTTCCATTATTTTACCTAGCCTCTACACAGCATTATTCTGTGCTGTCACCTTAACAGCTGAGCTGAACACCCTTGGATTTAGTTTCCTGCTCAAACCACTCATTTATGGCTCCCAGTGACATGAGACACAAATATTTCAACATTATAATCAATACTCTTTTTAACTTGCCACAGCATTGCAAATGTTCTTTTAAAAGATATACGAAAGTAACTTATCAAGTTCTTCTCATAAATCAAGGTTTTCTGACACATTTGTAACGTACTTTGCTTTTTAGAGGAAGATTCACACCCATAGCTCACCCTTAAGCCTTGGTCGCCTGGCTCTCCAGCCTTCCCAGTGGGCCCAATGTCTCCCTGCAATAACACAAGAAAATCAAGTTGATGGATGGCAAGGGATAATGTTCCTAACAACGATGAGGTTTACAGATAACGCAGTCATCATGACAATACTTCTTAATGGCTCACATCCGAAGTCACCATCTCCTTGGCTAATGAGTCAGACCACTCTGATTTGCTTTTGTGGAAACTGGAAAATATAAATAGCCCAAGAGAATAATTTCAGCATTTACCTTTGTGCCTGGTTCTCCCTGCAGGCCAGGCTCTCCTTCAGGGCCAGGAGGTCCCTGCATGGTACAAGAGCTACTGTTACACATGGCCATTAATAGCAATTTTGTAACAACCAAATAATACAGCCAAAATACAAGCACAAATATGACACGAGACACTTGGAAAGTTGCGTGTCTGAAAAATTAAAAGAAGAAAACACAGTTATTTGGTCTTACTACAGACTGACAGAGAGTGCAGAGGAGTTCAGAACTGCTCCATGGATGAGGAGCATACCGAAGACTCAGCGGTACCATTAAGCTTGTATCTTTCATCATAAATTACTAGCAAGCTGAGTACTAATCTACTTCTTGGAAATCTTACTGACAACTCTGTCACTGTTTAGGCTTGGAGCCAAGTAGATATAGTCTTTGAAAAACAAATATACAGGTCTTCAGATTACTTCTTGTAGAATTTACATTTAAACATTTTTTGTTTTTCAACAGGCAGTCAAAAGACTGGGTTCTGGGTGACTGCGTAAGTGCACTTCCCTGAATAAGCCAAATCCCTTTTGTTCTAAGCGAGCTCATCCCTCAGCTACTTCACTGCAAATGTAGCTAATACATTCTGTCATATTTCTTTCCAAGAGATATTAAAAACAAAACAAAACATAGAAGCAAAAATTAGCAAGAAGATTGCCTGCAGCTGCTTTTCTTCATCTACCATCTGCAAAGACATAAGATTAATACTGTTCCAGTTGCAAACTCCCAGTCTTGAATAAGCTGTCTAACTGCAAGGAGAATATTTCTTGTTCCCCTCCACAATTGTTTGCACTAGATGTCATGAATGCATGCCTGACTACAGCTCACAACAGAAAGAGGTACTTACTTTAGAAAAACTTTAAGTTAGAGAGAATCTCAGCAGCTCATGGTATTTAAATCAGCTACAGATAATCCAAAAGATAATTTCTGAACATGTTGTCCAGGCATATTCTGTTGCTTGAGCATTTCTAATTATTATACAGAGGATTAAAAACTCACCTCAAAACCCATTTCCCCAACAGTGCCAGCATCCCCTGGTTGTCCTCTTGGACCCTGGCATTAAACAAAATTTTGGATGCATTATTCAATTAATATTAAATTATACTTTACAGCCTTGACTTTGTCTCTTCGAAACTCTACCAATTGGCATAAAGAAGTGTATTTCATTCTCTTTCCTCGTGAATCCCTCAGTGTATATAAGTACCATGATCGCATACAGTACTGAAGACCTTATTGCCAGTCTTGACACACTGAAATAACAGATTTCCAAGAATAACACAAATGTCCCTTCTTATAGACCAAAAGTAAACTATTATCTAAACTAAGCTCTCCTCTCGATTAACTGAGACTTTGTTTAACTAAGGATTGTTAGACTGTCTGGTTTGTTTTGTAGAAAAGCCTACAGTCTGGTACAGAATCAACTGAAAGCAACTACTGTGTGCTTCACTGTGGATTTAGCAACGTTTTTACAGAACAATCACTGAGGTGCAATGGAGCAAAGGTTGGGGCCTTTTCAACAGTATCAGTAACTATGCTATGAGCATTTTCCGATAAGGCACACTGTAAGTAATAAACTGATTGCAGTCACACACCTACGGATCACTTCCTAAAGCAACATTCTCAATCTCTACACACAAAAGATTGTTCATCTCTGCTCACAGAATGGGATTTGTGTGCCTGGGGAGCAGGGTTTGCCTGTAACAGCTTACAGGTGATTCTATAGCCACTATGAATGTATGTCAAGACAAATAACCCCCTAGATGTATCCAGTCTGAGCTTAGAGAAAGTTCATTTCCATTTACCCCTTTTGGACTCATTTGTGTTCAAGGAGATTCTACTTTCAAAGTATTTTCTTGCTTTATTAATTTCAGGTAAAGTAAAGATGCTGCTACTCATATTTGTCATAGAAGGCTTTGAAGTAAATATTTACTCTTCTTTTTGCTTCCTCCTTGCAGACTATGCCTATGGTTTTGCTCCTCCTGATGACTTGGCAGTGATAACACAAGTCTGCACTTCCCTTGTAGCACCAACGTAAATTGCATATGAAGAAGACTCCAGCAGATCCATATATTTTACCCTATAGCTTCATTTAAGTGTGAAAAACAATAGAAACTGCAGTTAATTTCCTATTAAGAATTCATTTGGGCTTCACTGAGTCCATTGGTTTTGGTTTACAGCAACTCCGTGGCATTCCACAATGCAAGTGTCACAAAGCTTAAGTTCGATTTGAGGTCAAGTAGCAATATTCCCACAGAGCTAAGCCTGCTGGATTGGTAACACATCTTTCCCCTGTGACTTTCAGGGAAATTCAGACACCAAGCACAGAGCAATATAAGGATTCCTTTTAACCATTAACAGTAGACAATTTGCAAACAAGAATTTTACTGAATTAGCTGACAAGTAGGTAAAATTAACATGCAATTTAGATTGTCTGCTACTAAAAATAGTTCTGACTGCATCAGTTTCTCTTCTCCTCTATGAACAATTTGCGTTTTTCTGCTCTGTTCTGAACTAGTGACAGAGCAAGAGAAATTGCATCAGCAGTTGTCTCCCATGCAGTGACCAGCTGCTAGAAGATGAAATCAAACTTGCAAATGCAGTTTTAAAAAAAAAAGTGCCATGCGTTTCATTTTGTAATGGCTCGTGTCTTTTTCATAGCTTCTTCCCAGCTCCGCAGACCATTTTTCCAAAGACATTTTATTCCTCCAGAACTTGAAAGAAAAATCCTGTTCACAGGATTAACTACTCTTATTTCTGATGTTGCAGGTATAGATTCTACAAAAAGCACAACAGAAAAGCAGGTCACTCAAGAGTAGACCTCTTAGATTCGATAAGGCTGATAGTCATTCTAAATATCTACAAAAATTCAGGCTTGACCAGAAAGTAGCAGGAATTTCATGTATTAGCCTTGCATTATAAAGCTCTCAGATATCACAACATTAAGGTTAGGTAAAACAAATTAGACGAAATGGAAGAGAGAAGGTGACAGGAATCCAATAACGGACATTAGAAAAAACATTTTCTCTTGTCACATTTTGCCACTCCTACAAGTCGACAATCCAAGTAAGTAGGCAATTATATTCAAAAGAAAATTTACTGAAACAAAACCTGTTGGCTGTTGGAATTTTTCTAGCCCTCTCACCCCTGCAAGTGCAATGGCTGTCTGTAAGCATTTGTCAGCCTATGGATTAGCAGAAATAATATTTAATAATGTTAGAAATAATACTAACCAGTAGAAATGACATCCTTCATATCAACAGTTCACTTTCAAGATTTAAATTACCTGTATGCCATTTGCTGTACAAAATAACATTTCAGAAGCAATAAAAACACACAATTTTTGACAACTTTTCGATTTTGGCGCTATAGAATGGCAGCCTTCTCCCAGGTCCCCCTTCTAGGGAAGCACGCACTCTTTCACTGTATTTATACAACCTGATTTATCCCCAGAGATGGTGATGCAATAGTATTCCTATCATGGCTACACATTGCAGTACTTTGTATATATTTGCTGCAGATCCTGCATGATCGTTTGTTATGTTAGCAATGTAAAAGTGAGTGTGGCTTTGAAATAGTAATAATCAGAACAAGAATCCATTCAGCAGAGGAATGCCTGAGGTTTATTAGAACAGTCTCTGTGTTACCAAAACTTTAGCCTGCCAAATAGATGTGGTTCCTGAGTTCCTGAATAACAACCCTAACATGTATGAAAAAAATGCTGCTAATATCTGTACTGGCACATGCGTTTATAAAATCTGTAATGTAGATGTCTACCTCAATGCAGAGTACAGCCACCTAGTACTGCAATCCAGATTCTGCCATGCCCTCCCATGTTGTACGTGCTGTACTGCAGTGCTTCCCAGTGTGATTAACAGCTCCCTTTATGCACAAGCAACACTAAGCAAGGGAGGCAGACTCTAGTCCTGTAATTTTAGAACAGTTACCCCACAGTTTCTATCTAGGCACTGATGACAACACCAAATCTTGGTAAAACAGACATTGAGTTGCTAGGGAATTCAGTAAAATACATGGAAAAACTTTTAAGCAGGCGTAAGAATCAACTTACTGGCTCTCCCATTGGTCCTCTGTCTCCTGTGGTTCCAGGAGGCCCAGGCAAACCCTCAAAGATTAAAATAAAAGTAAAATAAAAAATTAGTTGGAAACAAGCTGTTTCACATTCTGTGAAAAGCCACTTCCCTCTCTTATTTCTGCTCACTTGATAACTTGTTCAGAAATACCTAAGAAATATGTGCAGCCTTCTCTTCTGGATGACATCAAGAATGTGACTACGTCACATTGCTAGCCCTTGAGGAAACCCTGAACAAACTCCTCCTCAGTTTCTTTTACATAGAGATGGATCTTGGCTGACCCACCACTTACCCAGCCCTCACTGTTCTCTTTAGCCTCATCTGCTGCTTGTGTGCGCAGAGGCCCTAACCGCAGTGTTGTGAGTGTCCTGTCCTACAAACGGTGTTTGAGATGGTCAGCGAGGGTCTCACCCTACTTTCCTTTCTGTTCAACCTGGCTCACAGCAAAGACCTCACAGCCTCTTCTAGAAACTGCAGCTGTAGGAGTACTAGTGCAGTATCTTCTATTTTGCAATAAATGTACTAATTCCCATCATTTCAACCTCGTGAGGCTTTGCTCCATTCTGTGAATATATAGACGTACATAAAAGTCCCAGTGAAGGAAGAGGAAACAAAAACCCATTCCCAAAGGTGTGAGGCAATAGGCTCCTAAATCTGACCAGAAGAGGCAAGAGAAATGCCGTGGCACACAACATTCTGAGTCTCAATTTCAGCACAGAGTCACTAACATTACTGCTTTGCTTCTGCTTTTTTGCTTCCTTCCTTCACAAAAATCCCCTACCATACAGATTGATTGATAATCGTCTTGGTAAAAGACGGAACATCTTAGATTTCCATTGAAAATAGCTGTAAAAGAGATTTTCTCCTATACACGTGATATAACTTATATAAATTTTTCTATATTTATCCCAACATTGATAATAGCTGTCTAGTCTAAAATCTGTCAAATAATTTTCTACGTCACAATGACTTTCTCCCTTAAAACTATGATAAAATAAAACTTCTAGCACCCCCATACAGCTGCCATTCTGCTGCAATTTGTGATCCTACTGTACTCTGCGGGCCATCATCCATCAACACAGCGGTCTAGTAGCAGGCTACCATGCTCACACTTACTCTCACTTCTGCCTCTGATTCTTCGTACAAAAAAATGCAAACCCTTATGTTAATTTTCCAGCTGCTCTAAAGTAAAAAATGGAAAAAAAAAAAAAAAAAGAAAGATATGATGTAAAAAAAAAAAATGTGATATTTTGTGTTTTGGAAGAAGTACTAGAGCATTTCATACTCACAAGTGCACCTTGATCTCCTCTTTGACCTGGATTTCCAGCTTTACCCTGGTCAAAAAGAGATTTTGAAAGATGATGCTGGCTTCCGATAATTTCCAAGCACAACTCAGAAACTGGTAGTAAATGCGTTAAGGCTTAATACAGAGATTGGTTCCAATACTTACAATGAGCCCAGGGATGCCTCTCTTTCCTGGATCTCCTCTTTCTCCCTGATAAATAACAACATGTGAATTCTATGAGCATTTGCTGGATAAGCTGCATACAGGTGTTATAAGTTTAAACACTGGATAAGTGCAGAAATTGCATATTTGGGCTTAGATGGGTTTTTACTATAATTAGGAAGTACTTGGAAAAAGCAGAAATTTGCAAATCTCCTTCTGGACTAAATGGAAACTTATGGCTTCTGACATGCTGGCTTTCTGGGGATGGCACGGTGTTAGGGGTGCTGCCTGTCATGGTCTCTCTAAATGTTTCGAGTAGTGCTGAGCAATGCAAGCACTCACCTTAATGCCTTGTGCACCCGATTCTCCTGGAGGACCATCTAGACCTCTAGGCCCCTGAATATGGAACAAGTGATCATGAACATTAATTGTGCATTATTTCTGGTACTCAGCAACGATACGCAACATAAGCTTCAGGGGAGGGAAACATGTGTTGTTGGTATGTACACTGAAAATCCAAGAACGAACCACAGTTTTCATTTACGTTAAGTGTGAAATAAAGCTTCAAAAAATAAAACTAGTTTCTGGCTTTCTGTAATACGAATTTTAGAAGAAACGTATATTTTTTTTAAATATGTAAGCAAGATGTCTAGGGACTCTGTTGGACCCAGCTTGCAGGCAGATATTTTCTACTCTTTTTCCTCCACTTTGTATGCATGCAATATGTATTTAGAAGAGCACTGGTTATATAGGGTGCTTGCTTTTGAGTATAAGTTGTACACGCAAAAAATCCAGCTTGCTCGTAAGACTTTAAAACATGCAGATAAGGTTCTTCCATTTGTAAACCAGCTTGAGGCAAGATTAAAAGCAATTCAGACCCTCACATTGTGAACTGCTGTATTATTAAACTAAATCATCTACTGTAAACTGACATTTTACAACCAATATGTGAACCAAGGCAGCCTATTATGTTATGTCTGTTATGCTACAGTATAGAAGATACTTATTGCCAAATGGTCAGGTATGATTATTTAAGATTAGCAATCTAAATCCATTAGATTATCCAAAGAAACAATCCTTAGAACAGGCAATGAGCAAAATGAAAAAGACCATTTTATCCATTCTGACTTAGGAAGGTATTTCCATAATTCTAAACTTGACTGTTCAGGTACAGAAAATAAAATCAAAACCAGTTAATCACAATTTAAATCCAGAGACCACTTTAAAGCACAAGTTAGATGAAGGATCAAGACTTCAGAGCTGGGCTCTTTACAACAGTATACAGTGGGAAGATAAGAGATGACAGCTTTTTGGGTGGCTCCTGGCTGTGCTGGCATCAAGCAGAAGGAACAAGTATATTGCTATGGCATTGCCTAGAGGAAAATGATTTGCATTTGCAGAGTGCATTTCTGAGTTGTAGAGAACCACGACTTCTTGGGTCATGGTTTCTAGCTCAGGGCATGCAATCACATCCAATTCCAAAGAGTTGTGAAGTGTTCTGAGAAGTAACAAGATGGGACTTGCAAGAAGTCTTTGTTGGAAGCATTTTATTTAATGACTTTCCTCTCAAAAAATGTTTGCAACTTCTATGTCCCTCTTGAGCTTTTTGAGACAAAACATAGCAAAATTATGTTCTCCCTAACTTGGCTTTAGTGGTGCAGATCAAAACCCCTGTCAGAACAGATGAGCACCACCTGCTCCTCTCTGGAGCTACAGTAAGACAAATGCTGACTGGTACCTCGGAAACAACGCACATCCAGATTCCGTTAGGCTTTGCTCTTGCAACAGAAATGTCTCAGGAAAATGCCTTTCCTATGGGCTGATATATAATTACATCTCCTGGCCAAGCCAAAAATATCCCATGAGAAGCTTATCCGTCAGCATTTCAGCACTGCTGCTTCTGGCCAGCATGGGGGAGCGCACAGGAACCACAGGACAGGAATGGGAACGGGCAGGGAAAGCTGTCAGTCATTTGGTACCTCAGTAGTTTTGGACACAGCTTTTGTGAGGCAAAAATCCTTGTGCTATCTTCACCCCCTCTCATTTTGATCAATTAATGACTGAGTATTTGCAGGCACATTTTTAAGCTAGAGGAGAACAGAAAAGAATCTACAAAACATAACACTCCTGGTGGCTGTAAGGCTCTCACTGAGAATGGTCTTAGTCCAAAGACAACTGAAGTCTGTGGAAATCCTGCTGACCTCAACGCACAGAGATCAGAACCAAAAGACTAACAGAACTTTCAAGGCTGATGGAGGCCTTGAGAAAACAGGACTGCACCTCAAGTTTGGAGTATGCAACCGTGTAATTCTTGAATTATTATACAGCATAATTGGAAAGAAAGCTAAACATCTTGATCAAATTAATGCCAGGATACTGCTCTGTACTCCTGTAATAGACATCTATAACGCACACAAAATGGGTTGTGATGAAAACTTAAGGAGGACTAAGTATAGTACCTGACACTGCTTTTGGGTGAAACTTCTCCATGGAAGGGGAAGGGAAGGCTGGAAACTTTGAGATGAAGTGAGGATTGATCAATGAGTTGAGGAGTAGGGGGAGACAGAAGCTCAAGGAAGAGCAAAGGAGTGTCCTAGGGGAACATACGGAGGAGATTCAGACTATTAAGGTGAGCAATTGTGGAATAGTTTTATTGTTTTCCAGACTTTCTGCATTTCTGTTATTTGCCTTTCTTATTCTCCACAGGGCTGACAAGTGAATAGAATCTCAGGATGAAATATTCAAGGAGGAAAAAGGATACATTTTAATTGTATGTATTTGTGTAGTAAAGAATTTTCATTCTAGATTTTGTCTTCTATCATTAATAATATTAACAGATAAATCTTTTTTAAACACTTGTGAATTCCTTTTAATCATAATGGGGGTCATAACCCATAGTTTGAGAAATGGCCTTGTCAAGAAACTGCATAGGATTCTCAGTCTTACTATTGAGAATAATGTCTGCATTATGTGAATATAGTCTTAAGTATTATGAGAACAATAAGGCTTATATTATGTGTTCAGTGCACCAAAACCTTTCTAGTGGTCACACAGATCCTGCCATATCAACAGCTGAGTCATTAGGAAGAGTGACACCAATAATCACTAACAGTCAAGTGAAAAAGCCTAGCATTCAAAACACCAACCTTTCACTAAATAATTTTGAACTGAAAACAAAGTATCAGAAAGCAACACGATGCTCAGCTTCTGGCTCTGGACTTTGCCTGCCTTTAGCCTGCCATAGAATAGAGTGTAGGAATTCAAGGGAAAGCCAATTTAATATTCTATCAAAAGCACACCCTAACTTTCCTATAAATAGCACACTGTGACTCATTATCGGTGCAGATTAGTTGGATCTGTATCTTTTCCTACTGTAGCTAGAACGAGAGATGCACATAATATGCCTGCTGTTATTTAATTTAGGTTGCAACTGAGCTGAGGAGTAAGGCTGCCAAATGATTGCTACTACTTTTTTCTTTGGCACGCACTCAGCTTTCTTTCTAAAATGGAACATATTACATTGAAAATTCAAAGATAATAAACCAAGAAAAAGTTCATCCAGGAAGGCAAGAAGCACCAATCAACTCTTCCTGCCTCTAAGATGTAACAGCGAAAATAACATTATAAGTTCACTGTGCAGCTACTTCTATCTCTCAATGAGCAGAATTTCAGGTAAATAAGAGCAGAAAAATGACTGCTTTTAAAACACTAAACATCAGCCTGTAGAATGCTAGCTGCTTAGAATTAAGAAAGTATTAAGAATTTTGTTTTGGTCTCAGTCATGAAGTCAACGTAATGATACAGGAACTCTTCCTCTCAAATTAAAGGTAACAGTTGTGTTAATTGGAGATTATGGTATGGACAAAAAGCAGCACCAGTCTCTGACATTTTAATTTTCTCCTCCATTTATTAATACACAAGAACAAAAAAGCCTGGCAGCCATGAAGCCATTGCTGCATTATTGCTACCAGTACATCTTCAAGGCTAGTGTGTATCTTCTTCTTGGCTACGAGAGGAATTGCTTCTCTTAGACACAGTTATTTCCACCCCCCAGCGTATCATGCTGCCACTGAAGCATCTACCAAGTGGTGTTCCCCTTCTGTGTTTTCATGAGATCAAATGGTATGTAAGGAAAAGTGGGCCACAAAAGGACCCAACTTTCTAGGTGATTTCAGCTGAAGTGCATCAAGTCTTGAGCATGAGCTGAGGAAGCTCTGTGCTCAGTGGCATATCCCCCCAGATCCCCTGAGATACTCCACAGGCTCCCTGACAGCCTCCCTTCAGCTGGCCAGAACTCCCCACTGTGCTGCAGACTGAGCAGCTGGATGCTCTCAGGCAGAAGTAGTCTGCTGGGAAACTGGATATGAACTGGTTGTTGAAAGGTCCATAATTTATGGGACAAAGGAATTCTACTTTGTGACAGTGCAGAAGTAGAGGGTCAGTGCTCCCAAGGCTCCCTGCAGATTCCAGCTGTGAAGATGGGATAATTTCTTGTTTCAGTACAAAACGAAGGGGAATTTCCATATGTTTCTATTTAACTTCTGTATGTGACAGCGATATGCATTTTTCCAAGGCCTGCCACACACAGCTTTGGGTTCTTACACATGTCATTCTGAATCCAGTGATGACAAACCCCAGATTTCAGGGGCCTCCAGATATTTTTTCCTTACGTGTTTTGGGTCTGATATTTTGGATCTTGGGAGCAGAAAAAATTCTCAATGGCTTCAGTGGGAGTTTGTTCACAGCGCCTGAAGACTTGAGCTTGCTCCAAGACACTTTTCCATGAAGCATTCCCAGTCATGCTGGATGGAGGCAAAGGCACAAACCACAGTTCTGAACCAGGACTTCCACAGAACTTGGGATGCTTGGGATTTATTTTGAGTGATCTTTAATTATAAGCAATGTACTCCATGATGTGCTGCCAAACTCATAAGAGAGACACCCTCAAAAATTCCTGTCTCAGTTGGCAGAAGATGTGACATTCCTTAAATAAAATACCTTCAAAACAGAATCTAACTTAAAATAAATCTGCTGCCAGGAGGGAGGAGAGCCTGCAGGACTCACACATGTCAGCAGAGTGGTTCCAATCCCAGCAATGGTGATGCTGGCACATGGACTAACAAGAGGGAAGGATCAGAGGAGGAGTTTCAAGGGGCATGCTGTGTCCACTGGCATTAAAACATACAACCTGAAAGCAGTCCAGTCCCAATCTCAGAGCCTATTTACACAAAATCACTTTTCACTCGACCTTTGCACTTGCTGCATCCCATAGCTGACCAGTCAAACAAACTCCAGGAGATATATATGGCGCTTCTTTTTAAGGTGAACCTCAGACATCAGCATTTTACACTGAAAATGGGTTTGCATATATGTATTCCTCTGCACACCATTGGCTTGCAAGTACCCATTCAGCAACACACTTCAGCATGCATTTCACTTTGAGACATGCTCCTGCTGAAAAGACAGAGAGGTAAGCACACCCATCTGGTTCACCAACTCAGACCACTGAAAGTGGTGCCAAGCTCCTGCTTATGTTCAGTCTAACCATTGCTTTGCAGTTCTGTGCTGATATACATTTTCAAACCTGTGTGTGAAGAAATGAGCTGTTTGTCCTACTCCTCCAAGCTAAAGCAGAGGATCTTGCTTCTGTCAGAAAGCTGTGTCATCAACACAGGCTCCTGGGAGCCTCTAGGGTCTGTAGAAAAATATTTGTATGAACACTTTTTGAATGCTTCAGGATCTACTCTGCTAGCCAATGGCTGGGGTTGGACTCTGCTGCTTACATCACTTCTGGTAGCTGACTGATCATCAGTGGGCTCCATGTTTCTGAAAGGCAGATTGGGTTCTCAATCTCTGCAGCTCATTAAGGTCTCTCTTTGAATTTTCTCAGATATGTTGCATAAACAAACATCTGCGTTCTGACAAACTGGCCTCAATTAACTCATTTATTCTGGGCACTGATTTGTGTGACACATGCTCCCAACATCTCACAGGTCACCTGCCCGTTTTCTGAACTTGGCTTTTTATTGCACATGAAATTATCAAACTAATACACTCTTTTCAGACTTTGCTACTTCCTTTCTCAGAACCATTGAGGATTTTCATTTTATTTTCAAAGACATAAATGACACGTTGATAAAAAAAACTGTTCCTAAAACACCATAACAATGGTAGTCATAACTGGCAACACTCACACATTTGTCTATAGAAAGTAAGGCCAGTGATCATTTTGGCTCTGGTCCTGCTCTCAGCTGAAATCAAAGTCAAATCCCCATTTAACTGAAATGCATGGAGAAATGAAGATTCATAGTGTTTCCTACATAGTAACACAATTATCATCTATCTCATTTCAGTACAAATGGTTGGAGTCCAGAGGACAGAGTGCAGAGAAAGCAACTGGACGTGGGTTCAGATTCATATCAGCAACACATTAATCTCTGCTCTAAGCAACACGCAGAAGCAGCATTACTCACCCTTCTGCCCTTAGGTCCCTGTGGCCCTGGTGGTCCTCTTGTTCCAGAAGGTCCCTACACGTCAAATAAACTTATTATTGTCTTCTATAAATAGATTTCTAGAAATTACAAGGTTCATACACAATGAGTAACAGTCAATGCAACCAAAAGAAATTAGTAACTTCTATTCATGGTTCAAATTAAATTAATTGTGTTAGTATAATTTATCTAGTAAAATCTAAACAGTAGTTTCTATGTAACTTCATTCTGAATAAGGAAGCATGATGTGACTGTTGGATATATCACTTCTGTTCAATATCCAAAAAAACCCTCAAAAGATACTTTTACTTCAGCAAAACTATTTTTAAGAAGCCTAACAGTTTGGGTACTGATGACCCACAGCCAATGATAATAGAATTACATACAGCAAATCATAAAATCTTTTTTATTTATAATGAAACTAAACATACAATAACATATGTACATTATATTAAGAATCAATGAATAAAATTGCTGTGCAATAATAAACCATCCTTAAAGAATTCTGTGCCCCTACTTGTCTCAACTGAGTAATTTGTAAATGGGTGAGTAAGTGAAATAATTACTTTTCCTGTCTCTCACGGATTATCCTGTTAGAGAGCAGGAGAACAGACCATGTCTGACCGGGCAAATTTTCATGACAGTTCTACAGACTGCAATACCAGTTAGAAAACGTTCTTAATTCCAGCAGAGCAGAAAGACAATTTAAAAATGGTACATTTTATGTCAAACCAAAGCACTATTTTATACCTACAGGTAATCCGACTGGCCCCACAGGCCCAGGGCCTCCTGGAGGTCCTGGATAGCCCTACAATTGAAATAAATATAGAAAAGGACACAATTTTATCAGAATTATTATTAAAACAATAATAAATCCAGCTTACCTGAAAAATTGGAGGTAAATTACTAAAATGTTTAATCTTGGATTTTTTTTTTCCGCCAAAGTTTTGTTTAGAAAACAGAGATCTGTTTGGATCTCTGGATGTCACAAGAGTAACTGCTGCAAATGTTGAATAATAACATCCATTCCCACACAACAGCAGGACAAGCACATTCTCCACCGCATCACGTTCAGGTTCACATCTGCAGCCTCCTCATAAAACCACTGAGGTTTCACCACAGCCTACTGGGTAGCACAGGATGAAGCACTCATGCTAAGCCAATGGACGAAGTATGTCAAACTACTGCATGTCAGCTCTACATTGACTTTGATTCTGTACAAAGAAAAGTACAAAGTAATCCCCGGTACCAACAGAGCGCACATTCACGGTATGATCCCAGAGTCTTATCAATAACATTGCTCTGAGACTAAAAATTTTTTGTAAAGGAACACAATGACCAGGAAGGGAAGGCTAAGAGTTGCACACCATCCATAATCTCCCTTTTCGTTTCCTTATAAGCAGTTAATTAAGTCTGTAAGCATTCTCTGCTCATTCCGGAACCATCGCAGCACTTAACCAGCAAACATGCAGTAAAATCCTAACTACTTCTAGTCAACAACTTCAACATGAATATGGCAATGGGCACACACATACAGCTTGATACTGGTGTGTCCTGATAACCCACTTAATACAACCGTGGCCTCTTGACTGCCAAATGATGCATGAAATGTTGCATCCTGACTTAGGACAAGTGTTGCTGTCAGGAATTCAGTCCTCTCAGCAGGGTGGCACCCAGGGGCTGTCTGGGTACTGCTGTGCAGTAGATTTAAGAGATCACACTGGTTATCAGTCTGTCTGCTAGAAGAACTCGCATTACCTCAGTATACACAAATTGCTTGTTTACTTCCCCTCCTTTGTTTATCTTTCCTTTCAATTCAATGTGTTTTATTTTTTATGTAATTCTACTGAGAGCCATTTTCCAAAAATTCATTATTTTGCTGCTTCATTCAGCAGATCACTTTACAACATCAGTTCTACAAAGCTGCTAACAAAGCTTTCTGGGAACAATGCATCATAAATACTGTTCTTTTCTATAAGGCTTGCACAGTCAGAAGGCTTAGAATTTGTTTCTGTTTTGGAAAGTGAAGTGCCTTTCTAATTAACGCAAATATGGATTTTACCTTACTTGTGACTTACCATCACACCTTTCTCTCCAGGAGGGCCTACTGGCCCTGGACTGCCTCGCTCTCCCTTTAAAGATTAAAAAGAAAATAACAGTGAGTGCTCTTTCCCTGAATTGTTCCATGCCTTCTGTTCCTAACATGTGCTGCCAGTAAGGCTAACCAGCACTAACAACATGATACTGATGTGAAAGGACTTTTATTAGGGGTATAGTTCATAACTTACAAGGGACTTGATTTCTAACAGGGAAGTGCATAACACTGCTGCTTTAGGGATTACCCTTCAGAAACAGAGCAGAGGCCTGCGTGTCTTCCCTTTTCCTAGAAGACTGCAGAAGAGATTTGGTACTACACCAGTCTTTGTGAACTGCTGCTAGAAGATCCCTTCTCTCTGTTGCAAGCATCACATTCATAGTTATGTTCTTTAATCTGTAATCCTCAGCTCACAAAACACATTTTTTCTTCCTCTCTCTCTCTCATTTCTTCAGTACACATCGGGAAAAGAACAGATCTAAAAGCAAGGCAGCCCTATGTCAGCTGCAGAAGCAACTGGAGTAGGTGCCATAGAAAAGGTCTCATTGTTGTCTTCCATACTTTCTCATCTTTTATTCACATAACATCTAGTCCAAACACCAGGCTTGGCTGTAGGTTATCCCCATTGCACAGATTATTTATTTATTGTGGATAGTAGACAAGACGTAGTCATAACACGGTATTTTTATTACAAACTTTAAAGACACATTTATTTAAAATAACTGTACTCAAAGTATATTTGTCATTTAAATGCACACAGCACTTTTACATTGTAGTATTTAATCCATTAAAGAGGAAGACAAATTCTACAGAAACAGCATAGCAATGAAAACAATTATTGCACTACAAAGAATATTGCTTCCATTTGCTGATAGATCAATTATTCTTTCACCATCTCTGCCCTCCCCCCTCCTACTTAAACTCGCAGCAGTATCCCAAGGTGATCTTTGTTGGGTGAAGTGTAATAATGAAGAACAAGCATCTTTTGACGCTGAATTCTTAGGTATTATGATTAAAACAAAATCAGACTTGTCTAATTTTAGTTTTAAGAGGCAGTGCTTTCCATTGATAAATTTCTGTTCATATGCTGACAGAAGTTCTAATAAATTGCTATGACTTTTCTAATAAGATCTCTTTAAATAGCAGCAATCAGTCTAGGTGAAATAATTCAGCCCTGCAGGGCAGAAATACAAACAGTGCTGGATCATTCCAACAAACAATTATGTTTTTATTATAATTGAAGCTGACATGTAGTACCGTAATAGTTTCCTGTTTTTCAGTTTTAAAATATTTCACCTAAATAAAACCATGTCAGATATACTTAAGCTATTTATGCTGTTCTAGTCACAGTCTGCCAAACTTTGCTTTCATAAACACAACTGTTACCACACAGTAGACAGAACTAACAATGTTCCCTTCTTAACTCAGTTAATGCATACAGTCAAATTTTATATTTCTAATTTCATCTCTTAACAATGTAGCAGTGCTTAACCAATGACTATAAAAACAAGTATGATTTATGACTATTTTTGTGAATCAATAACTGAAGATAGCAAAGCATGATAACATGAACAAAATATCAAATCTACAAGCAATAGATTGGCAAAATCACAATTCATTATCAACTGAAATCAAGAACACCATATGCATGCCCTGAATAACAGCATTTGGGTTGCCATTAATTCCATCCACGTACTCTGAAACAGCTACACAAACATCAGCTTTGTCATTGGACAGTAAACAACCTCTCACCAATATTTTATCTCCCCAATGGTTTTTAAAGCTTAATTTTGCTGCTGAGCAGTCAGATATGCTATTGTACCTTTTCACCAAGGCTTCCAGATGGCCCAGTTTCTCCAGGTAAGCCAGCTGATCCCTGGATAAGAAGTAAGCAGACTAATAAGCGCAATGTCCATCCTAGTTCATAGCTGGCAGCTCCCCAGCAACCCAACAGCAGAGTAAGGCACAACTCTCCATTCCTGAGAGCCACTGCTCTATTTGTGCAAGTGCTCCCGTGGGAAGCAAGGACTGCACAGGCCAAATGGGCTTACGGTCCGTGCAAGAGGCTCGCTGCGTCTGGACAAACTGACAGTAAATAACTGCTAGTCCAAATTGCATGAATTTGATTGTCATACCATGCTATCACCTAGAGCCTGCCTGTGATCTTTGCATTGCAGCGTCAGGAGCTGCACAAAGATACAATTTTCTAGCACTTTGGTCTGACCACAAATTTCAAGGGGAATAAATTCAGTAGAACAAAGTAAAGGCCAGTCAAAACAAAAATGACACTGGCTCAGATGTTGTCAGAATTATCCCTAAGTGTTGTAGCCCCAAACAACTTTAAAATCAGGGGATCAGAGCCTCCTAGTCCTCTTAAAAGTGAAACAACGCTCTCCTGAGGTTCTCCCACAAATTTCCACTGTATAGGACAAGTATCACCATAAAGACAGAGAAGCAAAATACTAAGTATTTTCCAAAATCTTATTCCCAGTGCTCTGTTACCATCAAACTAAAAAACAGAAAATCTGTTATAATGCAAGGCCCTAGTTAAGAAAAATATGAAATGTTGAGCTCGAATAAAGCTAGGTGTCCAGAGTACACTGCATGGCTGCACGTGAAAGATGGCAGAAACGTGAAAGCTTTTACTGGCAGCATAAAGCATGAGCCCGTAACACTTTGAAAAGCACGGTGCAAACCAAATGGCAACACACACTGGAGTTGGTATCTCTACACGAGTCAATGTACTGGCTTAGCTAGTACTAAACTGGCACTTAAAGGAGACTTTTTTTTTTNACTGCTGTGCTCACGAGGCAGCTACATTCTTTTCATAAACCTAGTAGTAATTTATTCCACAGAAATCATTTCATATCAGCAAGACAACATTCCAGTCTGAGATTTTTGTCTTTGGAAAAAAAAAAAAAATTCTTTTAGCTTTTTACCTGTGTAATTTCAATACAGTTCAGCTCCAAGTGCTATGGCATTACAGGTGAAATGTAACTAAGACCTTATGATTGGTTTGTATTTTCTTCTTTTTTTTTGGACTGTTAGCTACTGTGGAAATCTCATAGTTCATATAGACTGCAATGAGCCACTGAGACAGTTGTCTTTGAGGCTAACAACATTGGCACAAATGAGTTTCTAGAAGGGCTAGAGAGATAAACAGGCTCCTCTGTGGCTGCTGGAGTAACGTATTGTGTCTGAACTTGTGCATTATGTTTCAGTCTAAGATGTCTCTTGGCAACTGTCAAAGATTTGTCTTGGTGATATTAGCACTAGGGCAATGCTGGGAGGTCGACGGTAGGAACAAAAGACTTTGTGACAAACTCTGAGAACGAGAGCTACCACTGTTGTCAGTGTGACTCACAGCCAACAGCAGGCCTCAATGCCAGGCAGAAACATGTGCGACAAAGAATTACCCTGTGCTCTTACTCATCAAGATGAGAGCTGTGGAGGTATGGTTTCAAAAGGTTGGAGACTAATCACTTACATTTTCTGATTCCAGAAAGGGGAGAAGATGTAATCAGAGCCAAGACAGAGCTCAGACCTCTTCTCCCTCCAGAGAGGCTCCTGAGATCCCAGTCAATGCCACACCGTGCAGAGGGCTGAAAACGCTGATCAGAAAGATGGGAAGCTGTGCACTGTACCAGCAGTGATGCATTCACTGTAAAGCCCCTGATCAGGTCCCTTTTTCAGTTCAGAAGTATTGTCTTTCTGACTAAGTTGCTCTGGTGTGAGAAAGACTGAATGTCAAGGGAGCAGAAACTATGAACATGCTGCTGTGTTATCCAGCACACCAGGCTTACCCCACAATGCCTTCCAGGGTGAGGACAAATGCTGGCTTTTAAGAAGAACATTTCCTAGACATTGTTTCTCAAAATAAAGTAATTAAGAAAATTTACAGAAGAAACGCTAGAAGAAAGTGGATTTTTGGTAATACAAAAAATGGGGAAAAAAGCTGTGTATGAGTGGAAGAGGCTACATACGGAAAGCAAAACAATACTTGAGATGACAAGAACTGAAGCTAAAGAAATGGCAAAGGCAGCAGGAACTTCAAGAGGAACTAAGGAGAAAGTTCATGACAGATTAGCTAAACCCTCATTCGCTTCTCCATCCAAAACAGAGAGCAAGTGTCCAAGACTGAGATAAAGCTAGGGCAGGTACCCACAGAGGCAAGAGAAAAAAATTTAGTTAGGAATACTATTTCAGTTTTTAAAACAGTAACATTCAGTGAAAGGAAAGTACAATCAGAAAACAAATATCTTGTTCCATTAATATATTAGCCATAAAGTGATATTTTTCCTACAGACTTTCTCAAAGATCATGTGGCTCCTTAAATTTCAGCTTTGGATTGGTTTATTATAGAGACCAGCCACTGAGACCGGACTGAGGTTTCAACCCTCTCTCCTTCTTATGTAAGAGGATGAATATACTCCAAAGTACATTTGTTGAGTCAGTGTCTTCCAGCATCCCTTCAATCTTTTGGGGAGCAGTGGTGGATTCCAAAAATAAAGTTGAATGTATTAGGCAACAGAAAAAAAAAAAAAAANAAGAAAAAAAAAAAAAAAAAAAAAAAAAAAACACAACCCTCTGAAATACTTAAAAAAAAATTTAAAAAAATCATCAGTTTTAAACCTTTACTAATAAGTTATAAACTTTCATTTCCAAGGATTTATGTAAAATTCTACAGTGACCATAACAGCATTTCAGAAACCTTCTTGACAGGAGCATTTTTGTGGAAAATGAATCAGAGAACAGATCTCAAAAGGAACACATGCCTAAGACAGACAGAACATCTTGCCAGCACATATGCTCCATGTTAGAAATTGGACTGTAGTTGAATAATTGAAAACACGCTGTGTACTTAATGCAAACCCAAGTTTGGAGTAATCAATTGAAAAGCTTTGTGGTGAGGAATGAATACTTGTCTGGTTCCAAAAGTTCCTGTGGAAGCAGCTGCCTGTCAGGTTGTGTACTAACATATTCTTGTGTTAAGTGAAAATATTTCAATCCAACGCTATTTCATTATGAATTCAGCATTTTCAAACATCTTTATACAACATTCTTTTAATGATATCAGACAAGTAAATTTAAAATACCATCTTGCCACATGAAAATTTTTCTTCACAATTTTTGGGGTATTTTCAATTAATTTTCATTAAAATTCTACTTCCCTCCAGGTCCATCATTCAGCACAGTCACCATCTCTGCCTGCTCATTTTGATTCTCACTTAAACATTTCTTAGGGGCCCATCAGATTCATACTTCATGAAGCACTTAATGCATTTTGACACATTCAAAAAAAAAAAAAGAAAAGAAACCAAGTGAGCAAACATTAAGGTTTGATTTCGCCATATCAAAATTTATTTGACGATCCTTGAAGATTCACATCAACTACCTCTGTTAAAAAGCCAACCGCCAACCAAGAGCAAAGGATAAGAGGGTGAAGAAGAGTGGATGCTCTACCAGTCAGGTTCTATCATTTCATACCCAGCTGATAGATACAATACTTCTATGACTCATATTATGAAACTAAATAAATAAATAAATGAAGTTTGAAGAAATAACACTAACCTAAGCTCACTTTTGCCAGACAGACATAATGGTGCTTATAGTATTTTTAAAACCAATCCATCTGGACCCTGGCATCACAGGCACTAATTCTAGATCTGTGCATGCTCTCTTGTACCAGATGTGACCCAGATTAGGCCTGGAGAAAAATTAGCAAGAAAGCATGATAAAGTGTTTATGCTGGCTGCTATCTGGGCTTCATATCATCTGTAGTAGAAAAAAAAAATGTGGCTGATCTGTCAGGAAAGAGGTGTCATGGAAAGCTGATACTAGCTCATACTTCCCAGGCAGTCGTTACACAGAAGGATGTGGGATGGAATTCAGCAGGGAGAATTGCAAGGCAGCGTGATAAAACTTTACAAAAAAAAAGAAAAAAGAAAAAAAAGAAAAAAAGATTGGAGACAAACTGAACTATTGCAAAAACTGGGATATATACACAAAAATATGGCTTCTAACAAACAATTTTTCCTTTCTACTCAGCAGTCTGAACAGTTTGGGCAGTAAGCTGGAAACAAAGGTGCATAGATGAACTGGAAACAGGCTACAGTAGAGTAACAGGGTGACCTAAATTACTAGAAAACGTGAAAGGCTAAGTGAGTTGGGACAGATTAGCCTGAAAAGGAGAGACTGAAGGAGGGACACAGTAACAGCTATCATTTGTAAAATGCTGTTTTAAGTGGAAAGGGATCAGATTAAACAATTGGAGGAATTTCAAAATAAAAAGTGAGAAGCCTGGGGATGCCTGCATGTCATGGAACCTTTGTCACTGGAGATTTTTAATAACTGGTTAGCTAAACATTTGCCAGGAGTGATATAAAGACAACTGATTCTGCCTAGGCACATGGAATACATGTCACCTCAAGGTCACCCATGAGCTCTGTAATTTTACGAAAGACAGACAGAACAAGTCTCCAAAATACATCTCAGGCTAAATGTAGCCTTTCAAATCATTTTACTGGAAAAGGACTGCTCATTCATTTACTTGAGCATGCTTTGGAAGATCCCTACAACTACCTGTAATGTTCGCTCAACCTATTATGAAAAAAAAAACAAATACCACCAGAATTAACTCTAGCAAGTACTTTAAATGGGGAATTTCTTTAAGTAGTATGATTCTGAAAGACCAAAAAGGTATACCTGACATACAACAGCTTCAAAGAAAAGCAAACTTCATCATAAAGTTACTGCAACAAATTACTCATCCACTCTCAAACGAACATAGAATTAAAAATAAAACCAGAAAAAGAATTCAAACTTACTGCTTCACCAGTTTTTCCAATGTTTCCCTGGTCTCCTTGTTCTCCCTGTTAAATGGAGAAAACAGACGAGGTAGCTCATTAGAAGAGTAATTTCTTTCATATGTGTATATTCAAATTCTCCATTTTCTTAAGGGATTCTTTATTTTCTAAATTTCAGCAGCCAATTATAACTTTAATAACTAAAATTAAACAATCAGCAAAAAAAAAAAAATTGTCAGTGGTTGATTTAATTTTTGTAAAAAAGATGTAAGCCTTGTCCTACAATATTTATAAATTACCCACAAAAAGGAAAGCTAGGGATTGAGGGCTCACTAAATACATTGAGACAGCAAATACTATAAATGAATGATGCAATTTTCTTTGAAATCCTCGTTTTAGCAAATGTAATTGCCTTGATTATTTCACAGTTGCTTTGCAGGTAAAATCTTACCTGTGCACTCTATTGATAACTTGAACTTTGCTACAAAATATTCTATTAGGAAAACTGTCATTTGAATTCTTTTTTTTCTAACAAAGTTTTTTTTTTTTTTCCTTCCAGAAATCCTGTACTTGAAGCTAGAAGGATTAGGTGAATTAACTCTGTTCTCCTTCATAATGCTGCAAGTCATGTAGCATTTTATAATGCATTTTAGAAGTGGAAGCTGGGTGTATATGTGCTATGAATAATCTGGCTTTGACTATAATCCCAGAGGCCTGATGAACAGCGATTTGGGAACTGTTGGCTCAGATTGCAAAACACACCTGAGAAATTCTGCTACCACAAGCTCCTTTTCCAACTGTAGCACTCCTCCCTTCCTGCCTCCCCAAGTCCTCCCTGCACAGGAACTGCCCTTGGTCCTTTGTTGCCCCAGGCCCTGTAAACCCTCAGACTCTTGGGCAGCTACACCTCCATTTGGCAGATGCTATCTTTTTTTTCCCCACACATCTCCTAGATCTGCATAACTTTCTCCTTTTTCAGAATGAGATCTTGCAAGAAAGCAGAATCACCAGTATCGTACACATTTATTTCACATGGAAGCATACATAACTCTCATCCTCTCACTTGCACATCACTGTACAATGCACTGTATATGTATACATAGCTGACGCTCCAAACACGTTTATTTCATACATAACAGCAGCACATACCTTTAAACCTTCTAGTCCAGGGTCACCCATATAACCTTTCTGTCCTGGTCTTCCCTGAAACAAATAGAACGAAATAGTATTTTAGTTTCACTGTAATTTCTGTGCTCATCAAAATATGTATAATTCAAATAGTACAGTTTAGAAATGTTTAATACCTGCATTTGAAACCAGCATATTTATAAACCTAAGTCTGAAAGTACTGCTGACTATTACAGCCCATACTAGCACAGGAAGAAAAATTAATTCCTGAAGTGGTTAACACTGAGAAAAAAACATTTACAATCCAAGAAACACATTTCAAAATGTTTTTTAAAGCGAAATACAAGGAAACAAACAGAAGGCAAGGTCATGTTCTCCCCTGGCTAATTCCAGCAGAACGGGGAGTCACATTGCAGTAACAGAATTTCATGTTTAGACTTAAGGGACTGGTGTCATAACCGTCCTTCCTCAGTTAGACAAATTCAGCTCAAATATCTTCTCCTATGCTCACCAAATTAATTTTTCTAAACTTCATCTCTCTACACTAGCATTTTGCATTTTTGATCTTGTTGGTATGATACTCAATGACATTTTGTTGCCTAGAAGAAATATCACAACACTGATTAGAGCAGAAAGCCATGAAGTGAAGAGATCTTTGAAGCATTTTATAAAATACATCCCTCTCTCTGTAGCCATTTGCACAGACTCAGAGAAGCATAAAAATCAAAACACCTTTCTCCTGAATTTTTGATTAGACACATATAACTTCATTACGTCTCACTTTTATGAGGCTATTTTTCCTACAGGCATTCTTCACTTCCTATGGTTTGAACTATGACCAATCTATTTGGTTATTTGAGCAGCACAGCCCTGCCTAGACAAACTTTTCCCATCTGCTCCGAGGAAAAGGTCTTGGTCCAAAAGGAGAGGTCCAATGGGCTGGCGCTGGATCTTGGAGTTGGTAATGAGATCAATGAAGTCTGACAAGCAGAGAAGGAAAATCAATTCAGCATTTTAATGATTCAGTATCAAGATGCAGATTTCTGCTGAAAGGAAACTAACAGCCATTAAACCATGTTGTTCTTTCAGCAGACTGATAACTCCAATCAGACTCTGTAATGACAGCTTTCCTGTCCATATTAGTTGTCCTGTGACAAGATCAAAGCAAGAGATACCAAACAAGTTTCTTCAAAAAGGACATGACATTTGTATTTGGCTCTTTTGCTCTAGCTTCTCTGTGCCTGTACTTCAGACCACAATGTGAGTGTTAGCTTCCAAGCATTCAAGAACTTCTGTATGAATTATTTTAATTATTAAAGTTTTACAATTCTAGAAGGTTCTGTGACTTCTCATGTTAATCTTTTTTCTCTTCCCTTCTCTCTCTCTCTGCCTGAGTGATTTCATTTTGTTCTGCAAGCTCCAACAAATCTCACTGTGTTAGAAACAGCCTTTTGTTTTGACAGATGGATGAGAACAGGGCACAGCCAGGAATGCAGGGAGAAGAGACCACGAAGAAAAGTTCTGAGAGACCCAGATCAGGCAAATCATGTCTTTCCACAAGGTTTAGCAAAGAACAAGTGATGCACTTCTGCACGTTGCTACATGTTGTTTTACTGCTTCGCTGCAAAAAATGTTAAGGTCTTTGTGGTGAGCAGACTGTAACACTGGAATGTTTTAAATAGAATTCACAGAAAGAAAACTAGTGGCCACTATTAACTACCTTGATAATTTTAGTTCTGTCAGAACTGAATTGCAGTTACAGCCTTGTAAAGCTTTCCTGGCTGTACCGACCCAGTTACATATAAGCAATGAAGGACACATGGCAGATGCAAGCTGATAGGAAAATGGAACAAGTGGATTGAACTGATAAAGCAAACTGAAATGCATAGATTTAACTTTCAGCAAAAATGCAGTACAACTGTAAATTACACATGGAGGAAAAGCCACTGACAGAAGGTCAGACTAGGGACTGGCTGCTTTTCTACTTGCTAACCCCTAAGAAAATGACTCCTCCACAGCAGTGTAATTCCCAAAGGAAACGTGCATTTCCTAAATTATTAACTGAAAGTTCTGCCCTTTCCTTTCAGGAGACAGCAACCACCTGTGCTTCTTTTCACCTCAGAATGGGTTGATACAGGCTTGGATACTGTAATGTAAGTATCTCATTATCACTCCATTTCCACCCCTCTACAAGCTCCTCACATGCCCTCAACCTACAGGAGGTCATAAGGCACTTTCAGGAAGTGCTGCACCTTTCAGAACACTTGCCTCAGTCTTCAGGAAGAACTGCTCATCTAACGACTGTACAAATATATCAGCTTTTGTTTTACACATATCTCAGAAAAATTAACTCACAATTTCTTTTTATATCCTGGTTTAACTTCAAAGGCATTTTCTGCTCCAGCAATGAAGATACAAACAAAAAAATTATGAACTTATGCTTGCACTGAGCTGAGCTACACAGACAGTTACAGGCTTGTATTTGGATAGCCTTTAAGAAAGAGTCAATTGAGAGGAAATTTAATAAACACGGTCACTTCTTCAGTGTTGCATCAAATGTACTTTCACAGGAGAAAATTACTAAAAATACACTTTTTTTTTTTTTTTTAATAAGGATTAATTTAAGAGAATGCAAGTATTCAACATTGGAATAGCATGTGTGAGAAAGTTTGAAAAGTCGTGAATCAAGATCAAATCCTGTGACCAAATTCAGCTCAACATCCTCTTTCCTAAATTCAAACAGGCTGAACTCTGTGGAAGCTGAGATTTATCCCAAGTAAGCTGGAAGGCATCCTCGGTTTTGTCCCCAGCTGTTTGAGACATGTGAACTCTTTTCCAGCCTGGGACCTGAAGCATAGGTTCATATTCCCCACTTGTTCCAGCACAGGATGATCTGTTTTGCTGGCAGCATTTGTCAGGTGGGTCCTGGAGGTTTTTGGTGTCATGCACGTTTATTTATTTTTTTGAAAAGTAAACATTTGGAATGAGCAGGTGGGGGAAGGAGAACAAAAGGGGGGAGACACTATATTGCTACCTGCTTGGTGTGCACCTAAACTTGGTCTTGGGGCTGAACACTTTTACCTGCAAACCTCAAAGTAGAGGAGATGAATTCTAGAAGCACTAGAAGTTGCCTCTATTACCGTTCAATAGAAACCTAAAATCATTTTTGTAAGAATAATTAAAGGTTTAAAATACTTCATCTACAAGGTTACTTTACCTACTTTAGAGAAAACAAAAGAAAGTCAGGATAACCATTGCTGAAGAGAGGAGTAAGCTATTGACCATGCTTATAGGTCTGTAGGACAGGAAGCAAGGTGGTAGTGAGAAAGACAGGTAAGACGTTTAGACAGAAAAGCTAAACATTAGAAAAACTGTCTGTAAAACAAGCAGAGCACTGAGGCAGTTTGCCAGGGAGAATGAGGAATCCCCGATCCCTGGAGGCTGCAAAAACAAGTTAGAGACATCTGCCCAGAAAGGCAGAGCTGACAGCTGATGATGCCTTGGGGCCCTGAGTATGGCTTGATTGCTTCTTCAGGTCCATCTCTGAGATCTCCGCTGCCCCTTGGATACTTAATTAGTGCACTCAAGATAAGTGCAACACAGATTTGATAGCATTTACTTTCAAATGTGTTTTAAACTCCTTTCAAGGAAGCTGAAAACGAAGCCTACATAAATCTAAATGGATGTGTAATTACAATCAAGTGTAACTTAAAAAGACAGATGCTCCCTGATTCAGTCCTACTGAACTATGTGATTTAACAACTTTGTGCCTGAGACTCGTTCCCTCTCCAGCGTGAGCACACAGTCTGTGTTACAAGCAGGAGGGCAGACACCAGGCTGAGCAGTGCCCAGGGAGACTGAGAACAAGCTGGCCTGGAGCCGTGAAGTGACTTGAGCCAACAGAAGCTGTGGAATCCAGGTGAGAACAGATGGGCCCTGGGACAAGGAGAACAGGCAGGGCTCAACACCAAGCAAAATTCCCATTTCCCCTACCTCTCATTTCAGGACAGAACATCAGCCAGGAAGCTACTCAAAAACGTCTGGAGACAGCAACCCTGGGGCCCACCACAGACCCACGCGTTCTTCTCTCAGCAGCTTGTTGTGAGATAGAAACCAAGGAGCCCTAAAGCATGCCAATGGTATACACATTTCCAAATTAATTTTGGTCAAACTGACCCAAAATAGAATAAAAATATTTCTGCTTGCTGGGATACACAGAATGTTTCCTTCTTGGGTCACTCTGACACTAGCTGACAGTGGCCTGTGCACCCATGGCGATGTGGATAACGTGAGGGCAAGTGACTAATCGCTCGTGAGTCACCCACTGCAGCAGCGTCCTTCCCAGTCGCCACAGCACAACCTGGGAGATGCTGTCCAGCCATGAAGCCCTGCCTGAGGAGGAGATGAAAAGTATGATGCAGCCAAAACAAAACTTTCCATGGGGCTCTTGGCAGAAACTCAGGCAGATGAAACCAAATATCGAACTCAGTCAAAGTGATTTGAATTTGTTTAGTTTTTTGTATATTTCCTCAGCTGAAAAGTATTATTTTAATGTTATTATTTTTACTTTTACTTATTCCATGTGGCAAACAAGCTTTTAAATATTATTTTTAACAGAAAGAGAACTCTCAGTTTTGACTAGTTAGTGAGTAGGAATAACCACATAGGAATATATTCTCTCTAGAAGTGGGGAGCAGCGGGAAAGACTGCAGCTTTGAATTTTTCTAAAAATAAGCTTCAAGTCCCCTAAAATGCTTAGAGGTAAGTACTTTTTCCTCACAAATTGGAGTGGTTAAATCTTTTAAAATACATCAGCCCAAACAGACATTCCAACTTTACTGTTCTCAGCAACCACCAACCACATCTGCTACAGAACAATTTCTTAAAGCATCGGTTCTTTATATTACTCCCTGCAAGCTAAGTCTCACACTGGGTTCACCCCCAGTTTCAGCCTTTCAGTACATCATCTGAATCAGGACCTAAGAAGTGCACAGCGGTTTAATCTGTGCCAAAGGAGCACCATAAGCAGTCATTGACTTCTTTTCACAGGTTTTACTTTCTGCACCATGGTGTGGTTTCCTTTCAAAACCTGCACATGGGAAACCATTTCTCTTCCCACCTCTCCCTAAAAAGTTTATTCAGGAGGTGCCATTTTAAAACAGCCATTTCTCACTGTAAATTTATCTTTAAACCAGTACTGCTGAAAAATAGTCTGCAGTAATGAAGTTACTTACTCTTGGGCCAACTGCTCCAATAGGTCCAGCTGGTCCCACTTCTCCCTAAAATAAAAGAAAAAAACAAAAACAAAAACAGGACTTCAATAACCTTGATGCCAAGAAACAAACAAACAATAAATCTGCAGGCAACTTTTTTATTTATCTTAAATTTTCTTCATGTGTGTATGCATGACAGGAACACTCAGAGAGAAATTAAACTGATTTCAGTCAAATTCATCAGCCAGAAAGCCATGCACTATGTCACCACTAGAGGCAGCCAGAAAAGCTGTTGGACTGTTGGTGTATCTTCCTTCACAGAAATATTCTCACAGTTGTGAGACTCAGCAGTGATGGGTCAGCCTCTGTCTGCCCTATGGTTACTCTCTTCTAGCAACATTGGACACTTCATAACTATAAGAACAGCAGGAACGTTCCCTGCTCTTTTCTTCTATGTGGCTATGTTACAGTCACTAAGTCAGCCAAAACACTTTGGCAGGGTTTATCCTTGTATTTTCTTGGGAATGGAGCGAGACCAGGGGGTCAGACTTGTCAGGTGTGTAGGAGAAAAAAATGACAGTGTCTGTGCTGCACAGTGCACTGATACAACTACGCGTGATAGGGAGCTGCAGTGGTAACTCCTCATGGTTCATGTGTTATACAGTGATATCAAAGCACGGATTTGTACCCATGCCATGCCAGGAGCTCATACTCCTAATAAATTTACAGTTTTATGACCTTCCTCAAATGTAAGATTTTATCCAGCTTCCAGAGGAAGCAGTTCACAAGCATTTCAATTCCAAACAGTATAAGGCAAAGTAATTAAGAAATGCTATCTGAAGAGTCCTGGCTTCTAACTAAATGGATCATTTTGCCACTGCTAACTTTTAGTCATTCATTATCTGTCATGAAAGACCACAATTAAGCAAGCTACTTAGAAGACTAAAGGTCTATTCCCAGATTCATTAAGTGTTTATAGTAACTATTTTTAGCCTAAGAGACATGAGTTTTCATTTTTATTGTGACGAATTTAGAATGTATAATAAACTTGTAAGGTGAAAAGCTGCCTACCTTCTCTTCAATCTCTCTGTTTACTTAACTGCATCCAAGATATTGTAATTAAATTCATATTTGCTTTCTCCAGGCGCATCTTTGCCCTGTCTCCCCAGCATAATAAAAAGAACCATGTCAGACTCAGGAGCCAGGTTCTGGAGATTCCACTGAAATCACTGAAATAAACCACGTAATGGATACACAGCCCTCTAACACTGCTAAAACCTCTTTGCAACTCCAGCCAAAAGACAAAAAAAGAAAAATTAAAATCTTGCATGATAATACCATAAATTCCTAACTATTATTCTCTAATCCTCTTCTTCTTCACAACATTTTCTTTTAAACAATCTGTTGATTTAATAGTTTTTTCAGTCTTACCTCAACTCCTTTGAGGCCCTGTGGCCCTGGAGGTCCCCGGTCACCCAGAAGTCCCTAAACAACCAAACAAATACAGTGAGATCTTACACTAAAACTAACAACCATGCTGGTACAATTTGTCCCCTCTTAAAAATCTGGGCACAAACAGAAAACCCAGTAAGCACACTTCATTAAGTACTATTGTTCATTTTCCTTTGGAAGCCAAGGGAATATGAAATAATTTTCATATCTGCTGGGAAACTGATTATCTTACATACTTCAACTACATGTATTTTTCTAAAACTATTTTTTTTGACTTTTTGAAAAAGAAATAAAATATTGGAGCTCGCAGAAGAACAGTTTTTCTGTCAAAGCATGTCATCATGCTAAGATTAAAGCAGAACCCAAGTAACTCTTACAGACCTTTGATTTAGATGCTATTTAGTATAGCATTGCAATGTTTTCATCAAATGAACTAGAAAGTGAATTTAAATTACCAGCTTGTCCAAAACTACTTGTGATTTTCAGCCTTTACTTTTCTGTCAGGATTATAATCTGCTTCCAAGGGATGAAGGACCTCGGTCTCTGCCAACTCTAAGTTTTCATGACTGCTATAGCAACGTTTTCAAAACTTTGTTAAAATTAATTAACAGCTAGCATTGCATCAAAAATCCCAGTAATCCAAATTACAAAGGTAATAACTGGGTAAAGCACTGGACCTGGCAGAGGCCAACAGTTTTTATCTCTGTGTTAACATATTATTAAAGTTCTGGGAAGCAAAGATTAACAATATGATATAAAGCAAGGAGAAGAAAGAATCTATCCTTTAGGAGAGCGATGATTAGTCTCTGAAGAAAGTATTGGTGAGAAAGTTCCAAGTGTAAGCCTTATTAATTGCTTACTAATGAAGCTGAAGTCTAGACTGAAGGTGCTGGCATTCCTCCAGTAACAGTTTACTTAGCACACAAAGTAAAACAGAACAGAAAATGGAATAGGCCACTTCAAGGCCCACAGGCCACCACCAGTGTAGGAAAGACTGAGGTGGAGAACTCCTTTGAGAAACCACAGCGAAAGCGATAGGAAGGCTTTCACTGGCGCCACGTAAGTGGTATTCTTGTGTGCTAAGTCAATAAATCGTTGTTTGACTCTAATAGCTAAGCACATTAAGAGAGATGATTTTCAGTACAATGCAAATACACAGTAGAAATCTTAGCAGTACTGCCACGGTACAAGCCCTTACGCTGAGCTTAACTGGATACGGAAAAATGTTCCAGACTATAAAACTGGTATCAGGACTAAAGGAAATTTCCATTTCCCCTATGAGGTTTCAGACAACAAACAGAAATTGAAGGTAGTGAGTAGACGTGCCAAAGTCTGGAAAAAATTCAGGGAGTCAGCAAATGAGGGTATCCTGCATTTCATAGATATCACTTTGTAGATGACCATCTCTTCACAAACTGGTGGAACTCCTCATAGCCACCTTTATTAACTGTGTTATCCAATCAAACATAAATGAGCAGACGACAGAAGTTCTCAACTGCTTCCAGGGTACAACACACATTACTGGAAAAACTACAGCTGTAGTCACCTTACTCTGATTTTTCCTCTCACTTTTCTCAGTTATAGAGCATAAATACTTACAAGAATAACATAGGAAACTAAATTATTTCAGAACGTCTCAAACCTTTTTTTTGTTACTGTTGTTTTAAATAAGCAGTGGATCAAGATCAAACACCTTCCAAAATATTGTTTCCAAGCTGAGTAATGTGCTGTAGACCAAATTACATAATAAAGCCTTCAAACGTTATTTTAGGGAGGTCAGATTTGCTGATTATTGCAGTAATTTAGGGAAAATTCGTAATCCAGAAGTTCTACTGGTATTTAGAGATGGCTGATCGTGCTTATAAAGCCTAAACTTTCCAACAAGAGACTGAATTTCTCCCATGCCAACTGCTATGATACAAAGTTTATCCTGCCTTCTTGGCTTTTAAAATGGATATTGCTTCTGAGGAAGTATAAACAAAAACATGCGGAAAAATACAGCACAGTGAAAACAGTTCTAAAAATAAAAAGTTGGAGGAAACTTTTTTTTTTTTTTTNAGTCAACACAAGACAGCTGGAAGTCCTGAAAGCCAAACACTTCCAGTGTGCAGCCTTTCTCCCACAGCACTAGGAGTAATTTAAGAATTTTTCCAGTTTGGTAATCTTCCACCTCAAATGTAAGCCATCAATTCTTCCTGATTAGAGCAGGCTGTCTAAGCTTTTTGCCTCCAAGAGCAAATGTGCTGGAGACCACTGAATCCTGTTCAGTTATGTAATTTCTCTGTCATCGGAATGTATACTCTTAAATTAATGTTATTGGCTACCTTTTGTTATTGGCTATTTTTTGTTGGTATTTGGGTGAAAAAGGAATAGATTGGTATTAAATATTGAACCAATTCTATCAAAAACATCTAATGTAACACTTCAGTAATAATATGGAATCACACAACCTCAGCTAATGAAGAAACCGTCAGAGATAAGATCTCTGACAATTCGTATGTCAGCTTGGAGGATTAAATTTGATCTGTAGTTCAAGAAGTGTTATCTTTCTATTCTCCTATCACTCCTAGATCCTGGACACAATCTCTCATCCAATCATTAAGTGGCTGATAATTCACTGCTCTTAGAAACACTGGAGCACTTACCACTGCAATGGTCTGGTAATCATTCCTATAATGAAGGCTGTTAAGTTTACACATACAAACAAAAAAGTCAGCATAAATCAGAGTGAAAGAAAGTTCATGGCTGTTTCTGGAAAAGCATTTTAACTTCTCCCTCTTGCTGCATCAAATAATGGTTTTTCAGACTTCCTTGTAAATTCTGTCTGGGTTATTTTGGGACAAGGCTCCTGACAGATGAAAGACATGAGATGCAGAAAAGATTGGTTATGGCTTTGGCAAGTGCATTTTTTGAGATGTTCTCAGGGATGATGAATTTTGTCATGGAGTGATTGTTACCATTTTCCAGGTTCAAATAAAAATATATCAATAAACCATTTACTGTTCCCTGTCCTGTGTTGTCTTAAGCAACCTGCCACAGAATTTCAGAACTCTGCTGATATCTTTTCATTTCCATTTCTGTTTATTCATGGACAACTCTTATGTTCTGTCCTTGGACCAAACAGTTCATGTCCTTGGTCCTGCTTAGTTCTTTGGCCTCCCCACAATTTCTGCCCCTTGCTTTGCTTACAGAGCTCAAAAACACCCTTCATTTTGGTTGGATAAATAAACTGTCTTTCAGCATACAGTCATTCAAGTAACTTTTCCTGCATCTGATCCCATTTGACTGAGTCCTCCTGAAGTACAAATGCCCAGAACTCTGTGTGCTACTTAAAGTCTTCTTGTGCTTTGTACAGTAGCATTAACATGACACCTTCCCTCATGCATTCTAGAATTTCACTTCGTTTTTAACAGCCTTATCATGCTTTCCTTTCAAGGAGATCTGGCAGTGTCTTTTCTCCTACTGCCAGCTGCAAAGCTCTACACTTACAGTGGGATTTATTGTTTTAATTCCCACACACATCAGTCTGAAGTAACAGAAGCGGGGTGAACTGGTACAAATTGCAGTTTTTAAGATTATCTAAAAGTGCTCAACTTTTTTTCATACACACATTTAATTCCAGTATACTTGTGTCTATTTATTGATGAAAATATTACCTAAGCGTAGTCCAAGGCTAATGAGTGAGAAACTTCATTGGTACTTTCAACAAGAAGCAATCAGTCTTCAAACACTGCACAATTATCTCCCTTTGGGTTAATTTTTGACACACCTGCTTTTTTTTTTTTTTTTAATTTTGTTTTGTTTTGTTTGGCACTCTTCTCTACCCTCTACCTTTTCCATTTTAAACAAAAACTTTCCGTATGTGGTTTTTATGCAAAGCTTCACTGAAAACTCACTCTGTCTGAATTATTAAGCTTAGTCTAAAAATATCAGTCTGCTAAGTAACACTAAATTATTTAAACTGGTACATTAATTATATCTTTTTCTGTTTCTTTAGCTAGTATTTCTTCAGAAATTTGTTCAAAAATCTGTATGAACCAGGTGAGACTATAAAGGTCTGAATGCTTTTGACAAGCATCATTTTTCAATATTGATGAAATACACACTACTTCCCAGCTACACAGTGGCTTCTTCAATTTTTCTTGGATTTAACTTGCCATTACAAGCTTCCATCTAACACATTAATTACCCTCATAACTGTGCAGACACCATTAAACATTAACTTCCACATACAAACACCTGAGGCAAAGTATTCGTATTTTGACAGAGAAGTCACATTCTCTAATGCCAGTGTCCACCTCTCAGAGCTTTTCCTCAGCCATTTACACTGATGAACTGTTATTGTGAATGGATTTTCATACAGTCTTACCTTGGGACCTTCAGGGCCATTTAATCCAGGTACACCAATATCTCCTGGAAAACCCTAAATAAATCAGACAAATGATTTATAACATAGGAATGTTTCCAATGTGATTGTTTTGATTCTGTCCATTCATTTAACAAATCTGAATCACAGAAAAAAGAACTAAGTTTGTTCTACCATTCCCAAAATGTCAAAATCCATTAAGTACCCTCAAAGGGCTTGGATAAGTGGCAGATTTTAGGCAGCTTTCATTAAACTCATTTTAGCAGATGTCAGTATGGGTTTCAATTCTCTTAACATGAGACTTTTTAACCAAATCACACTTGTAATTAAACCATTGGACTGGTCTTGATACACAAAATACTCATGAAGAGCCCAGTACCAAGTCCTGCACTCATGAATTCAACCTTTTTTTTTTTTTTTTTTCCTTTTAAGAAAGCTTAGACAGCAGCAGCTGAAGCCCTTTAATCCTTGGCCTCACTTTAAGGACAAGATCAGTGCAAGATTGAGAACACAGTACAAAGCCTTTTGCCTCCAAATCAGCAGGTGCTAATCCAGGTCTGGCTGGCAGTAAATGAAGGTCACCAGCATGTAGCATTATTTAAAATAATCTTTTGTGAAATAGTGCGTTGTATAGGGTTACCTACTGGTAAAGAAAACCTGTACATGTAAAGGAAATGAACCAACTAAATTATCACCTAAAACTCTCTGCCCCCTAGACCCCAAGTGGGACACCACAGGGATGCCTCTATCAGAAGAATCCAATGCAACAACTAGATTGCTTTAAGGACTGAGTGCATTTTAAGGGAAGAAAACCGATGCAGATAGCCCTTATGTAATATAGACAGCAGCGCTAAATTTCATAAACATATGAAGAAATATCATCTTTGTTGGGTAAAGTATTGGTAACCAACTCCTTAGCTAGCAAAGAGCTCATTCAATCACCAGCCTAGATTATATTTGCTTTTGTTATTATTTTTTTGTTTTTATAAACTTGTAAATTTCACTATATCTTGTCTATTTGCAATCTGGCATTGAAAAGTTCTTCTGAATCAAATATTTATTACTACATCTGTGTGCATCCAGCGTCTACTTATAATAATAATAATTAAAAAAATGAGTTTCCTTCTTGCTTAACATTGTTGCAGAATAAAACTTGTAACTATCACTCTTTGCATGCATGCTTTTCCAATGAGGAAAAAGAAAGCACCATAAATGTTCAGGACAACTTAAAGAATATCTCACAAAATTCTGTCACATCCTTCCATATCAATGCAGGCTAATACATTGTCATCATTAAAGCTTCAAGAGCTACTTTTTAGGTTCTCAACGTATGGAAAAAGTACGAAAAAAAGTCTCTCTAGGTGGATAATAGTTAGCCATACACTGTTCTTCCAGAACAGCTGAATTTCAAATAAAGCTGATAACCAGTTCTAATGATTATTTATAATTGGCTGAAATTAATCAAAACACAAAATGTATCCTGTCAAAAAAGAAAATATTAAAATAAAAGAACTGAAATTTACCAGAAAGGTAAAGTGAACTTGTAGTACAGCTACAGATTTAGAAAAGAAGATCCCTTCACCCTCAACTTGAACAGTACAGCTGTCACATCATAATTAAATAAATTAGTATATCACTGTTTTTATTTGCAGGGATTTCTTCCACTTGCTTTTTATAACTTGCTTTTAACAGTATAGAAAAAGAGTTATAAGTAGAGATGTAGAAAGGAACAAGATATTTTTAGGTGCATTTATATATTAAAATCAAACACAAAGATATAAAACATGAAAAACAGTTACAATTTTTTTTAAAGTATTATTAGCACTTCAATACTAACTAGTCATAAAGCAAATCCACAAACCAATGAAAAAAGAAGTGAGTTGAATGTTCAGAGTAACTGGAACAACCCTAACAGACAACATTTCACAAAACATCATGTTGGGCGTTCCTTTTTTGCTGTAAAGCAACTAGTAGAGCTGTGCAACAACTCCAAAATGCCTCTAGGTGGCACTTAGCATATTATTCACATGAGACAAAGGGACCCAAACCGATACCTAATTTTCATTCTTGAATCAGTCAAGATTTCTATTCAGTTTGTAAAACTTAAGAAAAAAAGAAAAATTTCTGGCCACACTTATCTGCTGGAATAGACTGAAGAGTCAGGTCACACTGATCTGAAATACACTATGAAATACATCCTTTCATAATTTAAATTCTGTCAGGAAACAAATATAAGAATCTAAGTAGACATTTATATGGGAATACAGTTACTTTATTTATTTGTGTAAACACTTCTAGAAAGAATTCAGGAAGAACTGTGAGATGCAAGCATTGACCAGCACTATCACAGAGAGAACAAGCATGACATTTGGAAATTTCAGGCCAAGTCTTACGATGTGAGAGGGCTACAGGCCTGAGAGCAACAACACTAGCAGTGCATTTAAATGTTTAAAATCTTGATCACCTTTGTCTTTGCTGTAAAGCATGATAGAGTCTTTTCTTCTTGAACAGCACCACAGAGACAATGCAGATGTTAAGGCAGCCCTAGACCACTACATTCAACGTGTTTTTGTATTAGTAGTCAACGAAATGATTATAGCAATCCATGATATGGAAAAACACTTCAGACAATTTAGAATAAAATGAACTAGAGAAGAGTTCTTAAAACATCTCTGCAAGGGCATTTGCCATTCAGATTTTGAGCAATGAAATGGTATGCATTTCTATCTGTACTTAAATTTGCCAAGAATTTTTCAGCAGCCAGTTCCCTAGGAAGCCACTCCAGACTAAAAAAATATTATTCTTCTGTAAGTGAAAGGCTGGGAGATCAATGTATAATTTCCAGCTGCAACACAGGCTTCTACACAGACTATCAGGAACAAAGCATCACTCATGTTATGACTTCCAGGGAAGTGTAACAGGCTGACTTCGGACTTGCCATCAGCCAGAACCCTGACAGCTGGCGGGCTGCAAATTATTTTCAGAATCTTGCTGCAGAGGTGGCCTTTTGCCAGCAAAGCACTTTAGAGTTCACTCAGTTTAATCATACGAGAGAGTGTGTCAGAAAATAACACTGCAGTAACCACGTATCTCAACACAAAGGTAGTTTAATCCTGCTGTGCAAGTTGCTTTTTGTGCTGAACCCCTTAACCATAAGATTAATTTCAGAAATAAATCTCATTTATCTATGTAATATTTAATTTAAAACAATGCAAATGTGAATAGGCTGCTACTATGCCAGGGTATGTCTTTTTGTGCTGAAGTCAGTGTCTCACAGAAATGAGCAATCTGCAAAGACTGTTGGTTTCTTTTTTTCCTGTTATCCTGCTAACATGGAAGCAGCATATCACATGTTTGAAAATCACATTCCCTTACCACTAGGAATTCTCCTGCATTTGCAGAATCCTGCTTCTTCCAAGCAGTTTCCTCATGGCGTATGCCAGCATTGTGCCCTCCAGCTTCTCAGCAGCTCTTGGTGGGACAGGGATGTGAGCTCTGGTGCAAGAGCAACACAGAGCAAAAACCTCTCCATGGACTGTGACAGTCCCTGCAGTTGACAAATGTTCCTGCTTGGAAACAAGTTCATTCAAATGCATGCTGTGCTTCATTTGAATGAATTTCTGGAAGTAATCCTGACCAGATGCTTCTATTGATCTCCAACAAGAAGTTTTATTAGAGCTTCATTACTACTTATTATCGAGCTATTAAAGAAAGATTTCTGCTTAAACTACAATCTCTCTGAACTGAGGAAGCAAGAGCTGTAATTTTGCATTCTCAAATAAGTGCTTGTTCTGTTTCTGAAAGGACAGGCTATCCAGAGAGACAATTCAAGACATCAATTTCTTTCCTCCACACAATTTTAGAAATGTCACTGTTCACACAGTTACAGGACTTTGCTCCCTGACATTTGTACAACCGCGTGACACTGTAAATAACGTGCCAAGTACAAGCGTAAAGTAGTAAGAGGAAAAAAAAAAAAAAAGATTTGAAATGAGCTTTTCTCTGTACACACCAGTCCAGCCAAAGCTTAACGTCAGCATTTTTAAAAGGGCAGAGACAAAACCTTATTTTTTTTTTTCCTACAAATCTTCAATTCTGATTTTGGAAAGAGTGAAGGATGGAATCTAATAGTACAAGTTACAATCATACAATTGAAATTTATCAGAGAACAGAAAAAAATAAGTCATGGATTATAGCAGATATTACAGGAAAGCTTCACAATTCACTGTTGCTAAGATGTCAGTACAGTGATGCTGCTTGTTTGTCCATTTGCCTAATTGCATGTGGCAGATGTGTTCCACCATGCTCACTGAGACACTGGTGTGTTATTTTCTTATAAAAGACAAAGTGTAGTACATCTAGTGGAGTCCACTACATAGTGTGAGAGAGGCCCTACACTGGCCCTCCAAAACATCTCCTCCACAGAGGTGGTGACTCGCCTGACTGACAGCACAGCAGCACTGGCTACCAATCAACACAGTAAGGATGGAGTCCTGATGCATTCTGTAAGTCTACAACGCAAAAAGGGAGGAGCTTTGGCAAGAACTTCAGTGCAATTCTGGCATCTGCCAACATTAAAACATTGGCAGAGATGCTAGGGAAGGTGATGCTGCAAACTGTAGGTTGCTTCCCTGCTATCAGCTGCATGCCCATACAGATCACACCACACCTAGAGCCTAGCCACATGCCCAAAGGAAGGAATTTCAGGTTTATTTCTTGCAAGGTAACAGCAAAACCTGAAAGGAAAAGCAGTGTTTAAAATCAAATCTAAGGCATTTTTTATACAGTTACTTCCCTCACTCTGGGCAAATTCAGAACCTGAGTAAATACATTGCCCTGGTAAAGCAGCAGAATCCAAGTTTGATTTATTTGTATGTCTTCTCATTTCTACAGTGAGGGTATCACAAGACAACTGCGCCTGCAAAAGGAAAGTCTTCAAGATGACAAATGCAAAATGCTCATGAAGGTCTGTGAAAACAGACTGGGACCTAAGGGCACAGACTGAACTATCATAATCATGTTAAAAAAAATACAAAGCACAGAAGGGTCATCTGGAAAAGCATACTTCAAAATAATTAAACAGGCAAGGAAAACTGAGAAGTTCTGCAAAAATAATACATACCCAAAAAGAAAGAACAGAGGTATTTATGTCAAGCAAATTTATGAAAGAACCCATTAAAGATTCTATGTAAAGGCAAGCAGAAAATATAAGCAATTCTATGGTAAGAACAGTTCTTCAGAAATAGCTAGGACATGCAATTAACTCAGCTATAAAATTGTCTTCACTTCTGTACTCCTGACAAGTCAATTGCACATTAGCTTATTTGATATGATATTGAAACAGAAGACTGTTATTACTGCATTCATTGCATTGCTTGCACAACTCAAAATGTGATAATACAAAACATGCATTAAAAATAAACGTTTTCCCTTTTGAAATGAATAACTGAAAGCAATCAGTGATTCACTTAGAAAACGTGCCTCTCTGTTTACTATTATCTGAATGCATCTTTTTCCTTTGCAAGCTACTGCCTCCAGCATGAGCAAAGAAGCTGAATCCCATACAAGTAACACCTTCAGATCAAAACAGTGCACAGATGAGGAAAGTTTTATTGAAGGTGACTTATCTTTCCTTCCATTTATAACACTTGGAGCATATCTGAAGCAAAATACCATCACCATTTTTGAGGGATAACTGAACGTGATTTGTAGAGCAAAATGTACCTGTAAATGAAATACTCTGAATACGCACAGAAACCTGCTAAAACCTTGTCTAATTTCATTCTCATTAGGAATAATCACTACATACTTCACTGTACACAGAATGTAAAAACAGGCACTGTAGGTTTTAACAATCAGATGAGAACTTTCTAGCTGCTATATTGATAAATTAAAGCCCTCTAGAAAGCTGGCATTTTGGCAGGTGTTTTCTTTTTCCGTCCTTTTAAAGGTGAACAACAAAGAAGGAAAACGTGTAAACAGATGAAGCATACGCTCTGTCAAGCGCTCACTAGAGATACTCTGTGCTTTGGGAGCAGCAAGCGTTCAGGCATGTGACACACCTCATCTCTGTGGCAGCGTACAGAAGCAAATGTGGCTTGATGCTGCAGGACTCTTGCCCTGACAAATTTCCCCCCTGTGGCCACCCCAGGAGTGAGCAGAGACCTCTGCCCCTGTCCTGCTTGTATCTGCTGGCAGTGCTGCGGCCCCCAAATGCAGCCTGGCAATGAGGGGGCAGCTGATCTCAACTCCACTTCACCCACGCTGAGTGGCATCAGAGGAAAGATTTGGGAAACAGTTCACTGCTGAACTGTGTATAAAATGCCAAGATCCTGGGAGAACGGGCAAAGCTTGCCAGGCCTGACCTACTAGATGTCTGGCTTTTGGAAGCGGCAGAACAATTCACAATACAACATCAGGATTTACTGGTAGGAAAACCTGCACTCAGTTGCTCATATTTCATATAGCCAGCTGTGTCTAAGTGGCTGTTGGCAACAAGAGCTGGCTTTTTTTTTTTTTTTTTAAAATAAAGTAACAGAGAAAGTAAGATACAATCTTACTGAAAGGAAAAGAAATACCAACTTATTATGGAATTTCTGAAATTTCCAATTTGTTTGAGATCCTGGATTACTGCTGTCCTACCTCCCTGCTGTTTCTCCTATTTTATGATATGGTAACCATGTTTTTGTGTGTGTACATGAGACACAAATCTTACTTACATGGATCTTTGTTGTGTGACTAAAGCTAAGAGAAACATTGCTTTGTAGTTTTAAACCTTGCACTTTGCAGACAAATTTTCACAGGAAAATACCCGGACACTCATGTTTTAATTACTTAACACGAAGCACTTAATTTGCCTTATAGTGGCTGAAGTAATTCTGCACCCCTGAGAAAAAGTGAATATTGTCTCCTGTACGGTATAAATGCTCCAAAGCACCCAAATAGAACAATTCAGCGACAGAATCAGTTTCTGTGTGCACTTCCATGACACAGCAGAGTTACACACAGTGTTCAGGCAACTGCCAAGCCACATTCAAGTGCTTGGCAATGATTCCCATTAACTGGTGTTTATTTTTTGCATTCCTTCGAAATAAAGTTATTTTGTAAGAAATAAATATGCAAGCAGGTTTGGAGAATCACACTTATAAACATGCTGTAGAATTCACGTGTTTGAGAAAACACATTTGCCTCATTCAAGGTGTAAGCCATAAAAACTGGATTCAGATAAGAACTCATCCCAATCACATCACTGAATGAGGCACTTGTTTTATTCAAGGATCACACATATTAACATTTTGCATAAAAAATAGAAGCTAGAATCTTTTGTACTTGATGGAGGAGAATTCCAATGAATTTACATTCATTAGAAGTGACTGAATAAAAGGTATATTCTGATTCAGCTGAGACAACAGCCTTAGAGGTAAATGCATTTGCTTCACAGATTTCTGTAACATAAAACTAAGCAACATTCTGTTCATCTTTATCACATAATTTCTTACCTCAGGACCTGGAGGACCCAATGGTCCATGGGATCCAGGATCTCCAATTTTCCCCTTAAAAAAAGGCAAAGAGATTTTTGATCACTTAAAAAACAAAATAAAAAACAGAAGATGGATATTAAGATTTTAAAAGTGTTTATCAAAAGGAAATTAATAGTGTTGAGATGACTTTTCCGCTAAATAGGAAATTTTATACCTTCTTTCAGAGACAACTGGTCATGGTTATTAATAGGATTTTCTGCACTGTCTCCAAAGCCTCCTAGTCCAAATGGTCATCTTGGAAGCTCCCAAAGCCCTCAGTGGATTTGTTTAATATTACTGACATGCCTATTGCCCCAGCAAAATGGGTATCACAGAATAGCTGACGTAATAATCACTCATATTAAAATCTGACACATCTACTGAACTCTGCAGTACTGTCTCAAATATATTAGGATCTGATTCACTCACTACTCAGTCACTAGAAATAAAAGCAGCTTAGACCTTATTCTTTGTGCTTTTGGATGTAGGTAGCTTCTAGAAGATTATATGCGGCATGAGCTTAAGATACAAAGAAGTATCACCTATGATAACAGATAGTGATATATTGAGAGCAAGTTTTGATGTCTGAACTTACTGGGGGTCCTGGTTTTCCTCTGATCCCTGGAGGTCCGGGTAAACCAAGAGCACCCTGAAAAAAGAAAGCCACTAAATGCAAATGAAAATATTGTGTTATGTTGAAAACAATAGATTGCTACACGTTACCATCCAAGAGTCTTCAAAATAATTGTGTGATCAGAAATTACTTCTAACATTCAACTCTTAAGAAAAGAGTTCTCACAGGAAATGCTATTTCTTTGACTCCCCATGTACCAGCCACACAGGAATGCCCGATCACGTGCCACTGCTACCACAGCTGGTCAAGGTGAGGTGCAGAGGAATCTCAGGGTTCATGGGAAATCACCTTTGTACAACAGTTTCTTAGCATGTTTCAGATCACAACATAGTTATTTTCTTGTTTGATGCATCTCTTAACAGATGGCAGCCAGAACTCTGCCGTGCCCTTTACTTGTCTTTGCTCACTACTTTCCCCAATTAAGTTTTAATTAGCATCTCTTAAAGTTTTAAATTCAGTGACATCCAATAACTATAACTACCACTTTTTTTTTTTTATGAAGCTGCATTATAGTATGTTAAGACTCAGAAGCTTAAAAAAAAATGGCTGAAAACGGACAATTTGGTAAAACTAAACAACTGTAAGTTACCTTGTCTCCCGGGTACCCCTGGTCTCCTGGATCTCCTGCAAGGCCATGTTCACCCTAAACAACATATTTTACACAGACACATTTATGGTTTGGAATTAGATAAGGAGAAAGACGAATTCACTATTTAGTTTTGAAAATTAACACAGATACCATTGTCATTCAAAAGATGTGTTGCCCTGAAGCACCCACTCCATGAAATCCTATAGACATAGCACTAAACTTTCCTACATCCAGTAGTAAGTGTTTTGTCCAGAGGTTTGCCTGAAGCATCAGATCTGGGATCTGAAGTACTTTCAAGAAATAAAAGTTGGAAGAGATAACAGACCAAAAGCAAAACCAGAAAGCTTTATCAAGCAGGTTATTTTGCTCAAGATTTGAAGAATGGAGTATGAAAGTACCTCTGAGATAATGGAAATATTTAAATCACCTTATCACCTTTCATTCCAGGCTGTCCCATACTCCCTGGAAGACCCTATCAAAATGAAGAAAACAAAAATACAATGTATTCCTGTAATTCAGAAAGCAGCACAGACACTTGGCTGCAGGAACATTCAGTACCATACCATGGGCCCTGGAATTCCTGACGGTCCGCTTGGTCCTGCTGGTCCCACTTCTCCCTATGAGACAGCAAGAAAGGTGGCTACATTAAACTTTTGACAAAGTAGAGTGACTTAGAGACTGGTAATTGTAGTATTTTCTGTACCACAAAGATAATCCAAAACCATTTTCAGGTTAATTTATTATGGAAAATGTATCCATATTACAGGCCCTTCATCTTTACAGTTCCTGTCCACATCAGCAGAAACACCAGGAACCTAACTTTCGTCTTTTCCCGTAGGTTACGTACCCAAGATAGTGGTGCATTGTGCAATGCTTTCCTTTGTACTGCATCTGCACATCCAGTGAGTTGCTCATTATTATTAGGTCACATGACAACACTACTCTGCAAGCATTGAACTTGGCTTAAGGGAATGATTCTACTGTCAATTGCGACATGCCATAAAAAGTGACAATTCCTAGGATTTCTCATCTCTCCGTTATTTCTATAAGTTAAAAAAGAGATTAAATTCTCCCAAAATATCAAGTGTACAATGTTATCCTAAAATCTGATGCTTACTTTTTTTTTTTTCCAATGTACCTTCAAGCTCTTTCTGCATCCCTTCTTTCTGAAATTTCAATCTACCGTGTCATGACAAATAAAAACTGAACCAGAAATTAAAAAAAATATATATTAATCTTGGAAGATCAACACAACACCACCACCAATAATAATGAAAGTTTGTAAACTAAAAATAAAAAATGATCCAGCAACAGCTAAAACTATATAACAGAGAGAAATGTCTACTTTCTGCATATTCTGCCTCTGAAAAAAGGAAAAAAAGGCAGCATCATACCTCTGTAGGTGTGCAGGAATGTAGCAACAAATATCAATACAGAAATCTTTAGCCATTTGTTGAGAGTGACATGGAAAAGCTGAGGCAGACCTACTGATTTTGAATTCAACACACATTCATTATTCTCTGGAGCCTCTTTAGGCAATGTTAGCACAAACATTCTTCTGCAGCCATCATCAACCTCATGGACTGCTGAAGAAAAAGGAAGAATGATGGCTTAAGCTTCCCAACAATAAAGCCCATGGGAAAATTGCCACTGTGTATTGCTTTAGTCTTCAATGACGGCTTATAAAATATATATTGTCACATTAGCTGGTGCCAAGATAAATTGAGTACATAGCACAAGTGACAGCAGTATAGAGTTCAGCAAGGCATTGCTCTATTAATGATACTCTATATTGAAATATACACCTACAGTAACAATGTCATTAACTGGAAAAGCATGGAGCAACACTAAGCTAGGAACAGGAACAAAGTTCAAGTTAATGAAATTCTTGTCACAGTCTCCAGAGACACGTCCTGACCTAATTAACAGCGAAGAACTGGAACTACACAAAAATAAAACCAAAAAAACCAATAATTATTCCCTACTTTCACATTTGTGAGTTGAATTTCAGTTATGGAGAAGGTCTGTAAATCTCCTGACTGTATTAAATACGATAACCTTTCCTCTCGCTTGGCATTCACATAGAAAGAAGGAAGAAAATCATGTCATATTTCCCACCCTAATCTGCAGATGAGATACAGAGTTTAGATCACCAGTAAGAAAAGGGTTGAATAAGTCAGTGGTTTAATTTTTGAAATTGCCCTCTGTTTATCAGCTTTGCTTTACATTAGCACAGCTTGTTCAGTTTGGTCAAAACCTGCTAGTAGACAGGAAACAAATTACCTCAGCTGCATCAAGCATACTTATTTCACCACTTCTAGATAACAAGTGAAACTAAGCCATGTTTCTTTTACCTTTCAAAAAAGACAGGATATTAGGAAAGGAAAACTAATGCTTCCTAGCATTAGGAATTTTTTTTAAAAGAAAAGCTACCTCTGATAACTATACTTACAAATTCTCTCAAACCCATTGTCTTAGTGAAATTCATGGCTGTGCTACTCTTGAGATGCTGACTGCTCAGCCAGCCAAAACTCTGAGCTTGGCAACAGTTTTGTATATTGAAAAAGTCATAGAAGAAAGGAATTCGTAGACTGAGCTCGTTGCTGCTGCTTGCTTTGCCGTTCTTCTCATGAACAAACACAAAAACATAATTAGCTCTTGAAAATGCATACAGGCAGGCTGGGCAAGCCCAGCTGTATAATTATATATACTGTATATATAGCTGTATAATTAATGCTGGCTTCTGCCAGAATAATGTTCTATTTAATCTCACGTTCAACTTTGCACCTCTTAATGGTATAACGTGTTATAATTGACTAAGTACTCTAGAATAATTGACTTTACACAGTTTTAGCTGACCACTGGCCTTTGCCTGAACAAGAGCCATGAGAAAATGGTGCCAGGGTGCACAAATCCATTTGGAGAGTTGGCATGGTCCGGGAACAGGGTTGCACCATACCAACTGTATGTGGTGACACAAGGGTCACGTGAGATTTCTCAGGGGTCTTGGTGAAATTCTGCTGCAGTTTAAAGAGCACAACTGTCCCTTGTAAAGAAACTCTGAAGCATAGCAGAGATCTTCCTAACATCTTCCTGACTAGGAAACTGGCACTAATATGACATAGTAAAGAGACACTAACAGATGGCGCATAATAGAAAATTTTCTTGATCATGCCCATACACCGTGTAACTACACACGAACCATGCCATTAGACACTGAAGACCTCTTCAGTTGTGTTCTGATCTTATTTCAAAATTCCAGTCAGATTTCCTGATGCTTGAAAGCTTCCAAAGCTGTTCAGAAATCTGCAGCAAATGCTGTAAAGTTGCTGAACTATTTTCCTCAACTGCAAAATCTTACTGTATCAGTGAGCAACCACAGAGAGTTAAATGCCGCTGAGCAGCATTTCTATCATGTCTTGGCTCAATGAAAGAAATACCTTTCAAAACATCCTAAGGTATCCGTAAGATCTATTAAGCTGTCAGAAGGGTGTACAGTGACCCTATCTTACTGAGCTGCATTTGCACTTCATAAGTACTTGTCTGTACATATTTTATTCATACATTTGTCATTGCAAGTAATAAAGAAGTTCATTTGCAAACCCATTTCTGCCTCTAAAAATGTCTGTTTTCCAGCATACATATGTACACCTCAGCTACAGGCACAGGTGTAGGAATCAAAGAAGCTCTCTGCTCCTGTCAAAGACCCTTAACTCCTTGCAGTCAAAGAGCAGCAGCAGATGATGTCAAGTTTCCAGCACTTCAGTTGGGTGGGGTGGGGTGTGTCAAACCCTAATTCCAACAAAAATGTGAATATCGGAATACTCCCTGCAAAGTCCTGTTCCAAATTGTCACACTACAAAACTAAAAACTATAAGTAAAAAGAATTAACTTAGTAATTTTATTCAATATGGAAAAGAAGTATCAGTTTCTGTGCTTTACATTTTGTCCTTACTTTGAGGACAAATTAGAGCAGAAGGGCACATAATCAGAGCCCTTTTACACAGGCAGAACGGCGCAAAGGGGCCCCCTTGAACAAACGGGAGATGGCAGGCCACTCGTGGAGCTCACGGGCACTATATACAATACACTGACCTCATGCTGGGCAAAATCTAAATATGCCATCACCTTTTTTGTCATTATGGTTATATTTTTAAAAGGTACAAATGGCAAAGGCTTTGGACTGGCAATTGACTCAATGATTACAACTCAGCAACATGGCCAATGGAGCTTTGACCTTGCATACATTTATGCTCATGAATTTTAGGAAAAGTTAAACTGATAAATAAGTTTTAGACAAAATAATCAGTGACAACATCTTCACAGATGCAATATATGATAGGGTTTTATAAAACCCTCAAATACATTTGCATAATTATCAAAGTCCCTCAGATAAAATTCCAAAGAACACCATGTAAGAAAGAAAAGTAAACTATAATTCAAGCCAAATTCCCAAGAGCACAACCTCTAATCTCATGAGTGGCTCAACTGGCTCAAATATGTCAACTGACAAGAAAACAAGGAGTAATCTGTGCATGACGAAGGCTGGAAGCCACACTGGTTCCCTGACCAAGCTTATGCATCTTCACCATAGCAATGCCATAACAATCCCAATCAAGTAGCAAGGGACTTTTTAGTAGGAATATTTTGTTGTTATAATTGTGTCATTAAGAAGATGACAACAATGGAGCTGAGCTGTCATACTTCAAAGGAAAACTTAGATGACCATCAATGTAAACTAACAAACTTATCAAGAATGTTTTAGATCTCAAGCTATCAAAAAAAAAAAAAAACTAAAAAAAAAAAAACCCTCCCAAACCTCCAAATAAAACAAGCCAGGCTGGACACAATCAAGGCTTTCTTAATTGAAGTATAAACATACTATTTGCTCCTATGTTATGAAATATGAATCCTGCAGAGTAGCCAGCCTTGACTGAGCCAACACTGAGAATCAAACCAGGTTCTGTATCAGTAAACACATGAAGTACTGAAATAAAGCAGTAAGTCCACATGGTACAAAAGCATCAGAGTCAATCCCACCTCCTGTACAACTCATTCATGTCATGGAGATTCTCTGGTGCAACTGTATTTATGCAACTGCAGTTTAAAAGTTCACCATGGGCAGCACAACATTGTTCTAAAAATATAGCAGAAAACTGGACAAAACCGCATACAAAAAGTAATGTCACTTAGAGTTTGGAAGCCACATATAGGAATGAATGAGCGCTGTGGACATTAAAAAAGGACGTTTGAAAGCATTGCACACTTTCAAACAATAATGCTAGATTTAGGAGTAGAAACTTGAAAATTTTGATTATTTCAAATAAGAGATCCAGATACGTCAGATCAGAAAGAAGCATACAAAATCCAAACCAAATATAGAAGTGCTTAATACTCAGCAATATTACAGTAATTTTGTACAGCAATTTTAACTGAAATCACTGTTTAAACTGTCAGAATACCTGGATTCTTGTTTTATTATTATTTCATAAATCTAAAAATTCTAATGAAGACACATCAAAATAGTAATAAACATGTACTCACTCTTAGTCCTGGAAATCCAGGAGGACCAACACCACCAACAGTACCCTGTAAAGACAACAAATTTTAGATTATAACAAACGTACTCAGTGATCCATAAAGCAAGTAAATTGGGATTTAGATAGAGATCCTACAAATGACAACTTATCGCTCTAGAGGGGGACATGCTTACTAAAGCCTCTGCTTGCAAAATTAGATCACAGTATTTGCATCATGAAATTGTTCTTGCATGGAGCCCTCCATGCCTCCACCCTTGGCACAGGCTGCCCCAACAACAGTGACCTGTCAGTCAGTGGACAACATGCAAAGGATTCGCTGCAGCGCATCAGAATCCACAGTGAAGAAAAATTTTTATGGGATCAAATCTAAGCCCACTCTAAAGCAGCTCAATAGGGCACGGAACAGAGGGCACCTTTGTGCTGTCCTTCCTCGTTTGGTGTCCACACACCTTCTCCAACCTGCTCCAAACTAACCACAGAGGGAAGCTGAATGCTGCAGCAACATCCAAACAAACTGACAGCAAACTGACACCCTCAGAAAACTGAAAGGGTGTCGTGGAAATGCAGATGACGTTACTTCGTTAAACAGGACAAATCAGGCATGGAAACAAAACATTGACAGTGCCAGGCAGCATATACAAGAAACATCTTCCCTGCAAAGCTCTGCAGGCCTCCCAGGCAGCCCCTACTCTCTGCTGCAGCTCAGCAGCAGGCTCTGTAAGTGTTCCATTAGCACTGCAGCCCTGCAGCCCCAGCTCTGGCCCCTTTCTGAACAAGCCCTGCAGGGGAGTTTTGGAGAAGAGGGGGAAAGCATTGCTGCCTGTTTGAGAAGGCAGTAAGATCAGTTGTCTTGACAGATTAGAAGGAACTTGTCTGCAAATATTTGTGTTCAGAGAGGCTTCTTTGTAATGGGTAAATCTAATCTTCGATTCAGATTTTCTGAGTTTATTTCTGTTAAAGTACTGTTCTTCCTCAGATCTTGTGGAAAGGACATCTCTGCGTTATCAGGAAAGGAGGGAGACCTACAGGTACAAGGAGGAGGGAAGAACTCACCCCTTTCTTGGCCAAGCAGCAGCTCAAGTGCCCCTCAAGTGCTCTCCATGCTGCTGTCACCTGACATTCTCACAAGGGGAACTTTGCCTCAGTGACCAGAAATGCAAAATATTTTTTTCTTAAGTTCCAAGATGATGGCACCTGAGGATAACAACTGCAGCAGCAAAATTTGCATAAGCTTTTCTAATTCCTAATATGGGTGTCAGGAAAGGGCAAACCATCAGAAGGAACCTCTCTGCCCGTTTGCTGACTCTGGTCCATATCAGAACAGCCTTCAGAGACAAACGGACCACAGTTTCCAGAGGAGCACCCAGAAGTAAGAGCCAACTTAAATCAGCTGCTCTTTTGCCCAGCACTGACTGGTCATTTCTCTGGCCCAGTGCCTTTTTGCTGGTTTCTCCTATCAAATGAAACTTGGAGTCTGCTGCCAGAGTTTCCCTACAAATACAGCAAGACGGCAAAGCCCCTTTGAGGGCAGCCAGTAAAGTAACATGACTGTGCTGCATGAATGCCACGCCATGAGAGCACTTAAAGCCTGCACACACTGCCAAGGACAAAGCTGTTATCATGCTGACCATAACACAGTAAATGACATACTTGTATCCAAAATGACATAATTGTGTTCAGTAACAGTTCAAAGGACAAAATCAACTATCAAAAATCCCATTTGTTAAGGTGATTCTAGAATAATGGTTTGGATAAGCAATACAAAAATCACATCCAATGTGGGAATTTTGGAAGACAAGAGCATTCATTAGTAATGCAACGAGGACAGTAAGACATCTGATTCTCAAGGCAGTCAGCACCTGCAAGATCGGAAACGGTGCTCTCAGTGACTGTCTAGTTCTTTTTGCTCTCTTTTTAATACAACTGCTTATTACAGAACTGTCCAAAAATAACAGTCCAAAATTTTCCTGTAGACTTCAACAGTTGGCTTTTTGAGTATAAATGTCTCTTCCATTTGGGAGGGGAGTTAATACTGAGTGTTACATATTTTACCATGTAAATAGTATGATACTTACAGGATTCCCATCTGGGCCTGGAGGGCCTCTATTTCCCAAGTCACCTGGAAAACCCTAAAGCAGAGTAGAAAATGCTTGTTCTTTACTATCCAAGACATAAAGGAAGGTCCTAACACCAAATTCCTACAGGTATTAGGAATTAGGACTTCAGCAAGTGGGGTCAGGAAGAGAGATGGAGAAACTGGAAACGCAGAAAATTTCAGCCACACAATTCAAATTCTGTTGTCTCCTACAATCATAATCAAAATAGATACAACTATATGATGATGACTGAGTGCTTTGAGAGCAATATTAAACACGATTATTTGAATTCTTTGTTCAGAATCTCATTTTCTACTTAGTACTTCAAATTCAAGATTTTTTTTTTCCTTCCTGTGCCATACCACATTCACTAAAACATTTCTCTTTTCTTCCCCTATTCTTTTGTAAACATTAGTGGCTGCAGACTCCAGACTCAGTGTGATACACATTCATTAGAAATCAGATTTTTTCACCCTTTATCACAACAGTATCCTTAACAAATGTGAGCACTTGCCTTAGTCAGCACCTAGAGACTGAAACAGTAACTCAAATCAGACATGTAAAATCTTCATTCATTGGATCAGTTTTGACTTCAGAGTCTCAATTATCCAGACAGGGATTATTAAACACAAGAATGCAGAAGAATTCTGACTAGCACAGTCAACTGTCAAAGTTTAAAAATGCATTTTCAATTTCTTGCTTGAGAAGAAATACAAAATGGAAATCCACCACTTCCCTTGCTCTAACCCTTCTTGCTTCCTCCTAAGGTTTTGCAGACTATTTTACTTCTTTCCAATGAAACACAGCATGGTAAAAAGTATGAAGGGGCCAGTTTTCCTACAGTCATCATAACCCCATTCTGAAAAACATCTTCTAATAAATGCTGATCAAACCATTCTAGTTATTGGAAAAGAAAGGAATATCCAACAGTATCCAATATCCAACATAGGAAAACAGTCAGAAAAGTCTAAAATTGAAATACCCTACTACCGTGCAACAAATGCTTTATTACATCAATTTTATCTTCTAACATTGCTATAAAGCATATAAAGGATGAGTATTTGTATTTTTAATACAAAACAAACTGAACTGGTTTTGCATAGCTATAACAGACCAGACTAACAAATTCTTGGTATAATTTACAAAGTCTGTTCTGTCATATTGACTGCTGGTTGTAACTAATCCCATACACAAGAAAACTATCTAAAAACATTATTCTTAAATGTAGTCTAACTATGTATGTAAAAGCGCTACGTATCATACTAACTGGACCAACAGTGTATTAAAACTGCTGGAGAACCAGCCAAATTTCACATTGCAAGCATACAATGAAGAGAAATGAAACACACATGCCTTGGTTATGAATTATTTTCTTTAAAGGATAACGTATGTACAATCTAAAATTGAAATAAATTCTCCCTTTGTAATCTTTGGTAACTGAATGTGCTGTTCCATTTTAACTGTGCCAAAGATACTACAAAGACGAACAACTGTTCACTAAACCTGCTAAGTGGTAGTATATAGAATCTTACCTGTAAAATTCTTTGTCAGATATCAAGCATGACACCTGTCAGTCTCTCAAGGTGATAAACCAAAAGGGAGCAAGTGCAGCTGCTTATTTTTAATGCATCCTTAACATAGCCTTAGAAACTTACAAAATATCAAATCAACAGTTGTTTTTAAACCATGAAAGACCACAGCCTCCTCTTCTCTTATACTTCATATGACTTTCTAAAAATGAGAATCATACTCAGGATGTCTTCTCCCAGAATGAACTGTGACAGTCAGAATACTTTTTCACCAGCATTATTATTGACAGAAATGTCGTCCAAAGAAGTAAGTCACATCCTAGAACACAAGGTCAGGAGCCTGACTTCAGGCACTATGCAATTCCCATGTCAAATTTCCTTTAATGAGAATACTCTGCCCCAAAGCACTGGATTGGTTAATACTGGGATACTGTGACAAAAAACCACTGCCATCACAACTATCACTGAGGTTAAAATAACTGACACTCTAAGTTTGCACTTCAGCAGAGTACTTCAAGTCACGCTTCCATTTAATTGCTTTTCTGGTGTGGTCCCTATATGAGTAGACTTTAACAAAACAAGTAGTTTACAGATTATAGAAAGGATTTAGAATGAACCTTAGGATTGAGGAAAAAGACAACATTACAGAAGAATCAGTACCAAACAAAGATGGTCCCAAACATCGTGCAGAGGTGCTTTTGGTGCTCTGTCACCTGAGTCAAATCACTTTGAGTTGATTTGTGTAACTAGAAGTCCTCATCAGAGCACAGTTTGGCACCGACAGAAGCTGCGCTTTTGTAAATGGAAAAAATAACTTTTTCCTACACCATAGACAGCACCAGCTTCCAAAGACTGAAACAAACTACTACAGCAATGATCAGAAGCCTTTGTGAAGCCTACCACTGAGAATTGAAATTACAACGCAATTTTTTCAGGGTTTTCAGGGTACCCTAGTTCCACCTCCTCTTCCTTCTCCACATTGAGAACAAGCTTCTACTTTCTATCCAGGCTCACTTTCTTCTTACATGCCTCAAGGGACTCAGCGAATAACTAAAAATCGGAATCTTAGTTTGATTTTATACTTATCAATTTGGTATCAGCTTCAGAAAGAACAGTCTTAATGACGCTTGTCTCTGCATGCCTTTATTTTAAAAGGAACTCTATTGAAGGGTAGTGATGTTTTGTTTGGCTGGTATTACACAGAAAACAAAACATAATTAAACAGATTCCTCCCTAATTTTCACAGCATACATCTAGGGCCATATGGTAGCCCTAGATCACACCACTGCTGCTGAGCATGCTTGTTCAACATGGTTGATGGAGGTCATCTGAGCTGCTAAGCACAGCTGAGTGCAGGACTGGAGAACGGCATCGCAGTTTCCAATCACAGACCACAAACAATTTAAAATTGGAAACTTCAAAGACCTAAAATAATAAGGTTGCAGCAGAAAACAAAAGACTTGGCATTGAGTTATACCACAGGAAATATGTAAACCTTGATAACGTATATTTGGTAGATCGGTGTTTATTCTCAGCTGTAGAAACATATGTTAAGAAGAGGACAGCTTTAATTTACCATTGTCCAAAAATATCATACATCAGAAGCAGCTGATTTCCATTCAAAACAAAAAAATCAGACCTCATAAAGCTTGCATCATATCTGTACCTTGAGCTAGCACCAATTTTATGAAATATGTTTATGTATTTCTGCTACTTTTTAACCCTTAGACAGCTGATATCAGTAACCAGCCATTAAGCTCATCAAGTTAAGCTTTCTTCACTTCAAAAATATCTATTATACCCTGCATGGAATTTGCAGTATAGCAACAGAAAAGAAAAAAAGTTAATGTTTTTCAGCTGATTAAAGCTATGGAGTGAAATACAGGTACATTTACACTGGCAGTAGAAATCATAAGTGTTAGAAGCTTTACCTGTCTCCCTTTAGGACCTCTTTTTCCACGTAAGCCTGGAATGCCCTGAGAAAGAAATAACCCATCATAACTCAGTTCTTCCTTTACTTCATCAGTTTAAATTCAAGTAATTAAGCTGGCCTTTGACTGGAAAAGACAGCCTGAGAAGAAGCACCATCAAAAACCAAACCAAACCTAGTTTTATTGTGAACATCATGGCAACTGACAAATTTCTTCAATGAAAAATACTCAGGGATTTCAGTGGTCCTAATCCTTATAGCTCTAGATGAAATTCAAATAATATCTTGATGTGACCTATTCGTGTAATTTCCTAACATCAGTTTTGCTTTTAGACAGACTCAAATGGTTATATCCTGTGCATTTTTCACCACTCTAACATACATTAACACCTAAACATTAATGCTTCATAGATGTTCCATTAAACCTACCCTTTCTCCTTCAGGTCCTGTTTGTCCTGCCACACCTGGAGGTCCAATGAAACCCTAAAAAAAATAAGAACAATTCATGGCTACAAGGCTGCTTTCCACCAGAACTGCTTGCCCCTCAGCATTGGCCAGCTGTGGGTGGGTTCAAGATACAGGGATCCAGACTCATTTGAAACTACCAGTGAAACTCAACTGACTTAAACATGACCAGGATTTACTCTCCAGCTAACGACAAAACCAATTCCCTTTTACATAGATACAGTATAAATTAACAAAGAAGTATGGAGAAAGCGTTCTAGTAAGTCAGGCTGGCAGAGACTTTATTCATTATAATAAATGAAACATGAAAAAGCTGCTGAAATTAGCCTTATCTATGAAATGCATCAGAAAAGATGTTTCTTATCTCTGATGTACATGTCTGACTATTGGAATATGCAAGCATCCTAGAAAGTTTATCTTGTCATAAGCAGAATGCTCTCCTTAAAGAACAGTCAATTTATTTCTCTCCTACTTTTCTACCAAGGTCAGAAACAGATCCTCTTGTATAATCAATTGTAAGGAGACAGAAACATGATAATTTTACAAAAAAAAAGGAAACAAGTATAAATGAAAATGCATTAACAGATTCAAACTGAGATTGGAACAAATTTGTTATCAGTTACTAAAAAAAAAATCCGTTGCTTCCATACTTCTCTCTAGCCTTCTGAGTGTAGTGTGATTTTTTCAACTAATATTTTTGTGGTTTTGCGAAAGACTGGCCAACTTGTCATCTGGTTGTAAGGACAGTGAAGAAAACAAAGGCACTTATTTTCTACATTTCTTAAAACAGCTGAGAAGCAGATTGTAGTATGCAGGAATGTTCTAAACCTTAAATCTCTAAAGATGCTCTGCACCATGTAGCTATATATCCCTACGTCACAGTCATCTCAACAGGCTTTATCATTCTTATTGCAAACTGCTTGTAGAATTCACATAAAGGACTTAGTCTTAAGACCTGACAGGTGTTTTCCCCCAAAATCACTTATACTACTAAACTGGTCGTTTTTAGCCTTATGTCAACAGATAAGCAGCAACTTTTCAGGAAGCAAATGAGATCACTTAATACCTTGTTGGTTGAGAGGAAAATGAGACAAAATGAACTGAGAATTTGAGCAAAAATTAAGTGAAGAAGTGTTAAAGAGATACAGTCCCTGAGGGTGCAATATCTGTTGGCACTTGATCCTGACAAACTCACTTTTCCCATCACTGTAATGAAAATTGACATCAAAAAACCCACATGCCAAGAAAATCCAAAAAAACACGCGCACACACAAAAAAAGCCCACAACACCTGACCTATGTTTAAGAAGCTGTAGCAGGTAAAGGCTTTTAGTAATTAATCTTTAAAAAAAACAGAACAGGAACAAATCCAGCAACACAGTAAGATTATTTTAATAGATGCTTGAGAACACAGCAAACTGCTCAGCAACCTGTACAACATCAGTTCCACAGGGCTGGGGGCCCCAAAAAGAGCTAGCAAAAGGACCCTTGACACCCTAGATGCAACGAACAATATAAAATTTTCTGGAAACCTATGTCTAGTGTGTGATGGTTACAGTTGGGCTCAAAAAATACATGTAAGCACTTGCATGCATGCACAGGTGCCTACTTAAAAACAATCAAATAACAAAATCACAGGAAAGATAAAAAGCCAACCTATTTTTCCTCCAATAACAATCAGAAGAAAACCTTGAACTGACAGAATGTTGAAGTCTGAACCTTCAGTTCCTGGATATGTGCAACTACAACTGAACTATTCTGAAATCTAGAAGATGACCACTTATATGGTACTCATGTGACAAGAGTGTTTCCCTTTATCAACTACTGTAGCTGTTGCAGATTGCAATTGCCAGATACATCTACCTTCTTGACAGCTTCCATCATGGAAATTATGCTTCAGGCAGAAAACGTCCACTCCTTTTCACTCTCAGCTCTCACATCCCCACGTCCATTACTTTTTTGCTTTACTTTTCCTGCCCACATGCATTCCAAGCAAGAGGAAGGGCAACAACATGAGACTGTTTTATGACACTTCCCATGGTAAAAAACTTAATATTTTTTATTTTGAAATAGACACTATGATCTCTAACTAGCAGGTTCTGTAAAGACACAGAGGTTCCTTGGACATATAACTGGCAGGGCAGACTGAAACTCCTCAACTGCTTATGTACTTTGTGTGAAAATAGGCGTGCACGCCAAAATGCTTAAAATGCTTACTTACTCTTGTACCTTTAGGACCTGGGTTACCTTCTGGTCCAGCTAAGCCCTATTATAAAAAACAAAGACATGAGTTGTACTTCATTTAAATAAACAGATATGTTTTGTTTGAAAAAAAAAAAAAAAGGGAATAGTATTTGTTAACTAAGCTGGCAATGCATCCTTCAAAACAATTAAGATTGACAAGGGTGTCATCAAGCAGTGCCCTACATCATGTTCAGAAAGGTCTTCCATTAATTCACGGCTGAATCTTAGACAATGATTGAAACTTTCTTTACATTAAAATTATTTTTTCTTGAAGGAAATTTTTTTGAAACCTACTGATCTGGCATTATGGTGACATAATTTCACTGGGATTTTCATAAGCTTTTATATTTGGACACAGTTCAATTTATTTTTCAAGCTGATGTCAGAATAGTGTATATACATAGTCCAAATGCTCTAAACATTTTACGTGATTCAATACAAACATGTTACCAACCATTACTACATAAAATATCGTTATGGAATTTTTAAATATTTAACCATTACAAACCTAACCCAAGAAAGTGCTGAAGTATTGATCAAGTTCACTCTTCAAGCAGTCATAAAGACACAAAGTCAATAATTGAATTTGGCTCACATACAAACATAGGAACACATGAAAAACAATGAGTATTTCTACTTTATGTCTTATTTGTATCACTGGACTGAGGTATCTGTTAGCTTATATTAAAAAATAAATCAGTATTTATGTAAGTGCTTGTGTTTATAGAAAGCTCTTTTATGTTTTTTTTTGGTTCTCCTTCCCAATTAAAACATTATTTTTTCCACTTGGATAATGTTCTGTTTCCCTAAAAGGCTGAAGAAATAGTTTCAGCAGTGAAGTAAATACATTGGGGCAAATCATGAGGAAATACACTGCAACAGTTTCCTATTGCTTCTGAACTTGAAAAATGAAGTAAAAGCACACAGAGCCCACAAGGGGTTTATGAATGAATGTACAGCATTTAGACATGCAGTACTTTGTTAATGTGATTTCTGTGCACTACAAAGGTACAGCATTATGCCTCTAGCCCATGCAAGTTTGAAAGCCCACAAGATTCAACACTACCTAAAGGGCACTGCCTGTAAAAGAGGTTTGTTTCAAGAGTAAATTACAGGACATAAACCAATACATTTATACTCTTAGTAGTTCCAGAAGAGCTAGATACGGCACTTTCAAAAAGAACAACAAATAAAAAACTCAAACTACCAAGACATTAGTATAGTTACTGCACCTGCCTGCCAGGGTAACCAACTGCCCCGGTATTGCCAGCTGCTCCTGGAACTCCCTAAAGGAAAGAAAAAAAAAAAAAAAAAAAAGAAAAAAAAAAAGC